>JAVSCE010014768.1:600000-885465 GCA_032199065.1 Smutsia gigantea
TCTAACTCACCACACACCTCAGTCCACTTCCTAGAGGCGATGTTTTCTTCATCCATCCCACATATGTTTCCTTTCTCTTTTAACACAAATGAAAACAAACATTTGAGTTGGCCTTTCTGGTCTTAACCACTCCTGCCACAGATGGAGGGCTGGGTAGATAAGCGCGTGTCTGGCAGCCAGAATACATCCTTCAGAGTGTACCTGTGGTGCCGCTTGTCACCATTCAACAATCTTACAAATGTCATCTTCCTCTTGGGCCTGGGACATTTTCAGTTGAAGTGACAGGAATGGCCTTTTTCCCTAGGAAGCAGTCTCTCAGCTTTAAGAAGAGAGCATGCAGACTGGGAAGCAGTTTCCTAGAGAGGTAATGTACATAGTGGTTAGGTACACAGGCTCTGTAGCCAGACCACTGAGGGCTGAGTCCTGACTGTATCAGTCCTGCTCTGTGTGATCTTCAGCAAGTTACCTAAACTCTCTGAGCCTTGGTTCCTTGTCTACAAAATAGAAATGATAAAAATAGTACCTACTTCATAGAATCGATACGATGATTTAATAAATTAATATTTGTAATGTGCTTCTAACAGCACCTGGTGCAGACTAAGTATTATTAAAATGTCTGTTAAATAAAATTTAAAGTAGTCCATGACACTGATCATATAAATACACACTCTGACTCTGTGTGCTCCCACTCAGGCTTCCTTCCAACTCCTCCTGCACATCTCATCCTTGTGTGTACCGGAGCTACAGACAGACTGGAGCTTACCAAGTTAATCATTTCATTTGACGGGCAAAATTTCAGTTTAACTCTTCAGTGTTGGGATTTCAAATTATGTGCGTGATGAAGCACTAATGGTGTGATCATGGTTGATCTTAAAACAGGGAATATTTTTACAAAGAAATTTTCATTCCTTTTGAGGCAGTGAAAAATTATTGATTACATATTAAATTTTTACTCTGCAAAAGCAATAGCAGATGGATGAGCTGTTGGAGGCTGAATCATTCTCCAGGTTGAAAGATGCCTTTGGGTTGAATTCATCACCCAGCCCAGAACTAAAGTAGACACAGGACAGCCTTGCTGCTGATGCCCTGCACAGCCCGGCCCAGCACAGCCCTCGCCAGCTCGCACACGGTGAAAGCACGTTCTTCCCGGGCAGCGCTGGGCGAACCACGGTTCCCTATCCAGGGTATCTTCATCCATCCTGCTGAGCCCATCAGGACACCCTGTTTACACTATTCAAAAAAAAAAGTTTGAATAAAAACTTAGATTGCCGTTTAAAATGTCATTTTAAAATAAATAAAAGCCCATTTCTCATCCTGAAAAAACTTTGTGTGAAGTGTAAAAGAATGCTCCTCTCAGGAACAGAATCCCACACCCTCACGGGGCTCCTGTTCTTTCTCCTCCTCCTCTTCTCCTCCACCTGACTGTCTTGTATGGTCCCTGATAAGGATGAATAGCCAGCATGGTTCGTACCTCAAGTGAATTACTATTTCAATAAAAGCATTAAATGCTGATTCCAAAAACTTAAGAAAAAGGATTTTTTAAATAACAGTAAGAACTGAAGCATGGATACTTTCTATTTGGTGATTAACTATTTATCCAGCTCTTATGCTTTGACTCTCAGGATACAGGAGTGGATAAGACAGAAAGGTTTGTGCCTTTACAGAGCCCATGTTCTATGTTCTATTCAGAGGGACACAAAAAATGAGTTATCAGAAAATAGATAAAATGTTCGCATATTATGATTAAGTTAAATGATGAAATCAAAAGAAGGTGTAGAAAAAAACAGAAGAGGATTTAGTTTAGAGTAGGGGTTTTCCACCTTGGCCAACCATATTAGAATTTCTAGGGGAGCTTTTAAAGCCCCTGAGTCATACCCTGGATCAGCTAAAGAATATCTGGGTGATAGGATTAGGTACCAGTTTTTAAAACTCCCTGAATGATTCTAAAGCATAGGCAAGACTGAGTCATTGCTTTATTTTTCCAGAGAAAAACTACAGAGCTAAAAACACCTAAGAGACATGTGGTTCCTTTCTTATTAAATTTAACTTATTATTAATACTAGTTATGTGACTTCAGGCAAGTGATTTAACCTCAGTATACTTCAGTTTCCTCATTTATAAAATTAGTATAATTTATCATCTTTCTGTGACTACTGCATGAAACAAGATTATGCATGTTGAATGTTTGTCACAGTAACCTGCACCTAGAAACTGCTTCATAAATGTCAGCTGTCTGCACCACCATTGCTGGTGTTGCTATCTCTATCATTTTTATTGTTACTGTTACTTGCTCAGTTGCAGAGGACTGGAATTTCCTTACCGCACAACTTGGCACCAGCACTTCAACAGGATTTTCCTGAGCCTTTAACAACCCAAAAAGAATTACCTTCAGATTTCCCTGGGATGCGAGACAGGGTGAGGCTAGCCCTCCCACTGCCTTTGCCTAATCGAGATCTAGCATCCACCTTCCCAACTCATCCTAGAATCCTGTTCCCTAATTAAAGCCCAATCACCATTGAATTTATTTCTTTGCTAATAAGCTAAGTTTCTACTTGTCTTTCCTGACCACTGGATGCAACCTCAGAAAAAGAAGCTTGTACTTTTTTTCCAAATGTGCAATTTTGATACATACGTAAACATATATAAAATGATGAGTTGAACTATTTTCACACAACTTCCAGTTAACTCATCTACAAAATGAGGATAATGTCAATAATTATTAGCCAAAGCAACCTCGAGAAAGGACAGAGCTGGGTGTATCACACTGCCTAACCTCAAGCTATATGACAAAGCTACAGTGATTAAAACAGTACGGTACTGGCACAAAACAGACCCATAGATTGATGGAACAGAATAGAGAGCCCAGAAATAAACACATGTGTATATAGTCCATTAATATATGATAAAGGAGCCATGAATATACAACGGGGAAAAGACAGTCTCCTCAATAAATGGTGTTGGGAAAACCAGACAGCTACATGCAAGAGAATGAAACTGGATTACTGCCTAACTCCATACACAAAAGTAAACTCAAAATGGATTAAAGACCTAAATATAAAGCATGAAACCATAACACTCTAAGAAAACATAGACAAAAAGCTCTGCAACATAAGCATGAGTAATGTTTTTCTGGATACATCTCCCGGGGCAAGGGAAACAAAAACAAAAATGAGTAAGTGGGCCTACATCAAACTAAAAAACTTCTGTATAGCAAAGAACACCATCAACAAAACAAAGAGGTAACTTAGAGTATGGGAGAATATATTCACAAGCGATATATCTGACAAGGGGCTAATATCCAAAATATATAAAGAACTCATATGATCCAACACTAAAATACCAAATAACCCAATTAAAAAATGGACAGAGGGCCTGAACAGACATTTTTCCAAAGAAGACATACAGATGGCCAACAGGCACATGAAAAGATGCTCTACATCACTAACCATCAGGAAAATGCAAATCAAAACCTCAGTGAGATATCACCTCACACCAGTCAGAATGGCCACTATCCAAAAGACAAGACATAACAAGTGTTGGTGAGGATGGGAAGAAATAGGAATCCTCCTATGTGTTGTGGGAATGCAAGGTGGTACAGCCACTGTGGAGAGCAGCATGGAGGTTCCTCAAAAAAGTAAAAATAGAAATACCATATGACCCAGTAATTCCGTTGCTGGGAATTTACACAAAGAAAACAAAATCACTAATCCAAAGAGATACATGCTCTCCTATGTTTAGTGCCACATTATTTACAATAGCCAAACTATAGAAGCAACCAAAGTATCTATCAGTAGATAAATGGATAAAGAAGAGGTGGCACCTATATACAATGGAATGATATTCAGCCATAAAAAAAAAATCTTGCCATTTGCAACAGCATGGATGGACCTAGAGAAGCAAATGACCAGTATGTCAAATCGATGTACAGCAATCACCAAGCACACACATAACACAACTGTGGGAGCCCCATTTTGGATTTCTGGCAGACAATTATGGAGTATCTGTTACTAAATCAGGAGAGAGTAAAGCATACCATTGCTTTCAAATTTGGTTACAAAGATGAAAAGAAAATATCTGGTAGAACTACACTGGTGGATGTTGACTTAGATACCCACCACATAGCTCTGACGACTTGCAAACAGTTGGGCACAGTCATGCCGACCCCTGGATTCTACAAACTCCAAGACATGGAGACGTCTTCTCCTTCACCCTCTTGCTCCTTTTTTCTCTGTAAACCAAGACTGCTCCCTTCCTGAGAATAAGAATAGACTCAATGTTCTCTGATCCAGGAATCAGACAGCAAAGGTATGACCTCTCATTCAACTGCCTTATGTAGACTGGGCTGAAAACATCAAAGGAATTGCTTGTCAAGACCTTTACTTTAGTTTGTAGATACAACATAATGGGGATAGGCAAAACAAACAAAAACCAAATACAGTTGACCCTTAAACAATGCAAGGTCAGGGGCACAGACACTCCTGCAGTCAAAAATCTGCACATACCTTTTGACTCCCCAAAAACTTAACTACTTGTAGCCTATTGTTGATTTTATGGTAGTAAATGATAAAATAGACTAGAATCTATATGTATTTTATGCATTCATGACATACTTAACTTTTTAATTTTTTTTCAATATTTCTAGGCTATGTGGTTCATCTGCAAGGTTTTTCAAGTTGTCACAAATTTCAAAAAAAGTTTCCAGGATATTTATTGAAAAAAAAATCCATGTGTAAGTGGATCTGTGTAGTCCAAACCCATGTTGTTCAAAGGTCAACTGGACAATGAGAGCATAAAGACATTTTCCAACTCTCTAAATATTGTTAACGGCAGTTTAGGATTAAAATTTGGCTCTTGCATTAGTCATTTAAGTATTTGTCCCAAATCTAAAACACAACATGGCATTCTATACCAATTGTCACTTTAAATGATTACAAAATAAAGGATCTATTTTGAAAATCAACATAATAAATGTAACAGAGGCAGGAGGACAGCCACCAAGTGGTTGCTACATATATTAGTGAGGGAAAATGCAACATATTTGAGACACACATTTCAGGACATTCTTTAACCTCACTGATTTCTGTTGTTTGGAGGATCCACTCTGGCAAAGAACAGTTGCCTCCGGGCACATATTACACAGTGAAATAGACAGAGACAGTACCTGCCAAAAGAATTTATAATCCTCGGGAAGAAGGTAAACATCGCACATTCATATCTTGTTAGTATGCATAGGTGCACAACCTCATTGTAAAAAAAGGATTTCATATTCTGGGTGCTGAAGCTCCATCAAGTTAAGCATCAATGAACACATATAAGGGAGCTCGGTTACTCAAGAAACTTTTTCTGTAACTTTCTCTTAAAGTCTTAATGTTTACAAATTATCAGCAGGCAATGCTCTATATGCCAGGGATGTGAGTAGCTCTTCTAGCTCATCTTGACCTCAGGGGTTAAGACTAGAGCCAAGGACAAGCAATAATGAAAAATGTGCAGATAACTGGCTCATGCTGTCTAAATAGGCAATGTCCTTTCTCACAATGAGATGCCTCAAGGAAATTTCATGTACCTCTCCAGTCCAAACACTTGGTGCTTCAGGATCCCCAAAGATGTGCTTCTCTCCCTTTTGTTTCAGAAGAAGGTGTGGTGCAGAATTATGATATAACCTTTGTGAATCCAGCATATGAAACCATTAAAACATCTCAGATAAATAAACAAATTAGGAGAAAAAAAGCATTTCTAATAAATTACCCATGTCTCAGAGTTGGTGTAGTTCATCGAGGTACCGGGAAATACACCTTAGTGCGTAACTCCAGGGGTCACTCTACGTGGAACTGGGAGGCTGTTCACACAGGACTCAACAACAGGACTGCTTGGGGAAAGGGAGAGCAGAAGCCCCAGGCCCCCACCCAAGCTCCAGTTTACAGAGATATCAGGTAAGATTTCATTAAAGTCTGAAAACACTGGTCTATATTACTTTAAGAAAAATCATACTGCTTTAAAAAACTGTGTTTCCTCCATTTATGGTGCTCCTACTTGTTCAGGAAAAGCAAAGAAAGAAAGAGGAAAGACACACATTGTGCATGTACATGTGTCACACACTGAGGAAGGGCTGGGCACTTGAAACGTGCACAATTGCCATTAGTCATTAGAGGCACCCTACCCTTTGGGTGCTAGTATCCCAATTTGCAGAATCTCAGTAAATATTAAAATCCACATAGGTGAAGGGGCTTCCCAAGGATGAGCGAGGGAGGAAGTGGAAGATACTAAGAATGATGCCACGACTCTAACGCTGAGATCCATGCTTTCGTGACTACGTCTTGCCACCCAAGAAGGTGGGACTCATGACAGCAGGGAGCGCTCTCTGAGCCCTGTGCTGAGACAATCTGCTGAAATTAAAATACTATCTTTCAGAGTTAAATGACATAACATCTTGTTTCAGATTCCACTACAGAAAAGCAATAGCAGAAGCCAAAGATTTAACAACTTAAAATTCTATCCATTAACTTTTTCCTCAGTAAGATTAGGGAAACCATCATTTTTATTTTAGAATGAGAACTCTCATATTCACAAGAATTTCATACACATCCCAGGGAACCTACAGGCAGCCCCCACGCAGTTCCTTCCCTACAGCCCCACTGAGCTGAGGTCATTTCCTCCTTCCACGCAGCCCAGCCTGCCCTCCTCTCAGCAACCCTTCAGCTCTACAACCCTGCTTCACTGCAGATGGGTAGGAGAAAGCCTAGAGTGCTCTGAGGCTGTGCGTTTTTCCATGTAAAGTGAGTGTTCCACAGCAGCATAGCAGAGTTTTCATGCTCAGTATTTTTCATGCCATGTTTTTGTGAAATCACTCTGTTTTCAAATTTCATGTTTGAGATCATTCTGAATCTGCTCTGTTCAATTTTTCTACTCGCGCTCCACCCTGCAATCACAACTACATCTTCAAGTGCCATCAAAAGTAAGGCAATGTACAACTACCACTTAATCCACGTTCAAGTGGTACCTTTTGAATATAAAAATGCTTCAGGGGTACTACGTTTTAAGGCCTTTATCTTGCTTCTTGCTGCCACCTCTCATCCTTTCTCAAGGCCATTCACTGGGACCAAATCCTCTGCTCAATGACAAGCAGGGATGAACAAGCAATAAAGTGGAAATACACTGGGACAAAAGTGAAGAAGAGGACAGAAGGGTGGTGTTTAAGGTTGTAAGAGTGCCCCCTGTGTGCATGGTATCTAAAGGGAAGAGTGTGTGTTTGGGGGAGGGCTGGGGAGGGAGAGGTTTGGTAGCTCTCCGTATCTGGGGTGCAGGTGCTGTCCACATGAATTAATGCAGCCAGCATACGCATATAATCAAGGCAGGGTCCATTAAGGGGAGGGAATTAGAATTTGTTGAACAACTACCTTGAGCCAGGCCCTGGATATATTTACCAAATCTGGCCAAACAACTCAGGAAACATTTATTCAACTGAGAAACATTTTATCTCACACCCAAGAATCTCAATAACCTGAGAACTGAATGCATCCACTCTCCAGAGCTCTTACTTCTTTCTCCTTTCTTCTGGTAGGCAGAAAGCGTGTTGAACAACTCACCCAAATGAAGTTTGAAATTATGAATGGATTCTGATTATCATTGCTACTCCTATCTCCTATTTTCATAAATAATTGAGTTGATAGTTACTTTTTAAATACATTGGGATTCTTAACTATACAGCTGGCATAGACTATGACTCACCATAGGTTATGCCTCTGACTTATGTGACTAATGTGTATGTAGATGTAAAACTCTCCATATGTTACTGTGACATTCTTAAATGGTCACAGACTTGGGCTATGAAAGCGCACCTAGCAGTAAGAGCCATCTTCAGCTAAAAGGTTAATTCTTTGAGCAGCTGAAAAGTCTGCCCTCTCAGCATATCTCAAAGCTGAGATCACATTACCCAAGGCACAACTCATTGGGCACACATAGTAAATAACCTTGTAAGGAATGTAGCGTGTGAGGAACTGCTGTTCAAATGGGATCAAAGGGGGTGAACCAGGTAAGAGTGTGTAAGGCTACCATGGGATGTGATTTATGACACTTTAATAATCTGAGCATGTCCAGCGTTAAGAGAGCTGTTTGCTTGGCACCAGGCAGGGGCTAATGAAGGGACCAAAGAGATCTCAATGCTAAAAATCTGCCCCAGAGAACTAAGGGGTTGACTGCAAAGGGACTCTGCAGGGTCAGCCTGCCTGCTGAATATAGCTGTCACAAAGGCTAGGCTTGAAGCAGCTAAGAAAGACCTTAATTATCTAGCTGTTTTCATTCAGATTGGGGCTAAACAGCAGGAGAAGTGTGCTGGACCACCAATTAGGTTAGTTGGGAGGTTATTCAGTCTAAGATCAGAAAGAAAGGTCAGGCAGAACTAGCTAGGGGCAAACATCAAAGGTCCTCCCGGCCACCGGGGGTGCCCTTCCTGCTGTGGACCGGGCCATTCCCATGACCTAGCTCTTCAGCAGGTCTTCGTTTCTGGCACCACTGAAATGCTGACCTTCTTTCTCAGAGAAATGTCATAACCCATGATGCCCACTGAACTTCAGTCAAACAATTTTTAAATAATTTTACCTCATATTGAATTTTTACTGCCAAATGCTATTATTATTACAATGCCCTTTTTAAGAAAACTACACTAAAACAAAAGGATGTTCTTCCAACAGCTGCCATCATTGGCGTTCACAGAATGAACTTCAGTGGCAAGGTCATCAACAAGACATTTCAGCCAGGAAGGACTCACCCTGGCTTGGCTACAGGTGTTCCAGGGAAACCCTTCTCCACACTCTGAATATCCAGGATCCTTGACAATAAAAGCCTGATAACTGAGTACACTCACACTGACCTCCAAGTGACAGGATCAAAATGAAGAACTCAGTATGTGACAGAGTTTAAGAGAATTTGAGCCATTCAATTATTTAGAGGGTCTTAATTTTTACTGCACGTGCAGACACACATCCAGTTGGCTGAATACTCTAAACCTGAAATATATAAACTCTCCCTGAGATACACAAACTCTCCCTCAAACACACAGCTATACCTGAACTATATAAACAATCCTAGCCAAACAAAATCTGAGAACCCTAGATCCTCACTTTTGCTATTTGGTTGAAAGATATATTCATTCTCATCTATAAGATTTCTTACCTGTTTTGATCTCCTAATCCTGGTCATCAGTAAGTGGGCAGAAGAAAATAATCTGTTTGATATTATATATCATTTTAGTAACTTTTGAGAATTTATACTATAACATTTGGGCTTAATTAGCAAAGATTTATTTGTGCAACAGTACTTACTAGTTACAAAAATATGATGCATTTTATTAAGATTATGCTTTACCTTAGTAACATTAATAAGTTAAAATTAACAATTAATAATTACCAATAATGCTTTCAATTTTTCATAACTTGAAGTTAGCCAATGCCAAGGGTCCTGCTGTTGTAGTAACATATTGCTTTAAAATATATTCTACTTTAGTATGTATATCTATGTATTCCTCTCTTTACCATGAGTTGCTTTTCTTTCAGCTTAAAATACATTTTTAGTTCAGTGTTGGTTTGAGGAGAAAGAAAAATCCATTTGCTTCAGTGAAAAACTCACTGGTAGAATAGAATATGGATAAGAATAAACTCCAATAATTTTACCACTTCATAAAAATTCATCATGCTGGTATTTGTTGGGATTGGGAGGGAGAGGAAGGAGCGGCCCTGTCCTCAGCATCAGAGCAGCTCCCTTTCCAAATGGAGAACAGGCAGGTATGAAGTGCAGTCTGACCCAGGACAATAGCTCGGGATAATACATGCCACTTGGTGGATTAAAAATTTATAAGACATTTTCCCATCTCTGCTTGGAATACAAATGAACATATTCTTGTCTCATTTAAAGTGATTTCTCACTTGGGATTGAAGAGATGTGGAGCATCTTAAATTCTAGGGGCTTTGCTTTTCTGATTCTATTACCTAGGAAATAAGCTAAACAGCTAGAGTACGTGGCAAGAGAGACTCATTCCACATACCAACCACATATAAATAATCTCCCTTTATATAAAAGTCCCAGTGTGTTGGAATGACACAGCTTCACCATCACACACACGCACGCACACACACACACACACACACACACACACACACACACCTACACCATGTCAATGTAAAATTTTTCAGTAAAGACTTCAATTAAGAGTATATGCATGGGTGTATTTATGTACTTAACACATACTTTGTATAACATAACAGGAATTTCATGTTCCCAAATGTCACATCTGTCTTTTCTGCCAGCCATGTGACAACACCCTGATAGGCTGGAGGGGCAGGGGGAAGGAGCTGGTGCATGCCAACATGAGCACAACAGAAGTCTGGAGCCTGTCTTTGTCTCATAAATTATCTAGAGAGGAAATACTTTGTTACAGATAATCAGGTAACTTTGCTTAAATACATCAGTAGAGAAAATTATTTTTTCCCCTTAAGACAAGGGTTGAAGTTAATCTATAAGTATTTGTTATCTTTTGCAAGATGTATATTCATTTGGTTTGATCTCTGATAGTGTTGACTAATCACGCCCCTGAGAAACGTCCCCCCACCACCTCCAGCCCTTTTCTTTCTGACCTTGCCTCATACTGCTGCATATACTATGAGAATTCAATGACATCATAATTTCTGCAGTTAGAACTAATTCTGTATATTAGTAGATTCAGAGATGACTAAATACACTGTAATACTTGTACAATTTTGAGCTCAAAGATTTTTGTTAAAAATAAACTATTTTTTAATGAAATAAAGGAAAAGTGTTATTCATGCTACTCTAAAAAAAATCACTTTTTAAAGGCATTAGTAAAAGCATATGGCAGAGGACAGAAAGGAAAGATAAGAACAAATAAAAATTGAATTTCTATAATCATGTAGCAAGAATGAAACTTAAGCCCCAGGTTCTCAGAGATCCAAGAAAAGCTGAGAGTTTCAAGGAATCCCAACTGAGAAGATATTCAGCTAGCCCTTGTAAGCATCTGAGGTAATGACTGCAACCTCAAACACCCAGCAGAAGGTTATTCTCAGAGGTCAACAATTTTTTCTTACAACTAGTCTTCTACACACATGCTCACACATGCACACTGTCCCAAGTGCATTTACTAGCTGTGCTCTTTAAACCATATACCATTTTCCTGAGTCCTTTGATCAAGTGCTTGGAAATGAGAACAGACACACAAAAACATTCTACCTCTGTAATTTCCAATAGGACAGAGGAGTTCTGATAAAATTCCATCTAAAATAAACAACAGGACTATATACCTAAACATTACACTTTTTTCAAAAATTAGATTTCTACAGGTAGAAGTTTGGACAAGTTAGCTCGTTTAGAGCTTACTGGGACATGGCATTTTAATTTGAAAAGGACAGTAACTCAAGAGAATGAGCTGAGTAACTATTAGAATTTAATTTTTTTAAAGCTCAGTAAAAATAGTTACAAAGTATTTTTTTAAAGTCACCTTTCATAAACCAACATAAGCCAGTTAGAAAGTACACTGGAATCATAACTCACAATCATGATAGCAATAAAAAGCATGATACCTAATGACATCCCAAAGAACACATCCATATTATCTGTATGAAGAAAAATACAAAATATGGTAAGAAATACAAGAGAAGACAAAAATGAAGGGAGCTGTCATTTCCTTGGGAAAAAGAGACTTACTCTTATGTCACATCTTTCAGAATCAATTTATAAATTTTGATTTAAATCAAAGTCCCAGAGGAATTTAGTATTCTTGGCAGTTGGCAAAAATTTTTTAATTATCAAAAGAATAAACATACAAAAATAATAAGAAAAAATTGATTAAAAAATACAAAAGAAGGCAGTACAACCAAATCTGAAAATATATTATAAAGTCACAATCATTAAATCTGCAAATATCAGTGAGAAAAAAATCAGTTGTATAACCAAAAAAACCCTAATGTACAGAGCAACAGTCCAACAGTAATATAACCTGAGCCACATAATTAAAATTTTTTAATACTCATTTTAAAAATTAAAAAGAAAAAGTAATTTTAATAATGTTCATTTTATTATTTATATGCCATTAATTCATTATTTATCATATCATATATATTTTATTATGCTCAAAATATTACTTCTACATGTCATACATAACAAAATGTTATTGAGGTGTTTTATAGTCTTTTGTTGTTATTGTTGTTCTAAGTATTTGAAATCTAGTATGTATTTTACACTTACAGCACATTTTAGTTGGCCTCAGCCATATTTCAGTTATTTAATAGTCACACACAGCAACAGACTACTGTATTGAATAGTGCAGGTATAGAGCAAATTAATATGTGATAAAAGGAACAGCATGAGTTCAATAAATAGCATTAAAACAGTTTCTCCTTCGGTTAAAAAAAAAAGCTTATATATATATATGAAACAATTAGCATTATAAACTCCAAGGAGATAAAAGTTAAAGGCTTCAAAAGTTAAAATTTACAAATTTTATACAATGTAAGTGATTCTGCCAAAACTCTACAGAGAGGAAAATTCCCCGACTTTAAAACCAATATAAGAAGTCTCAAAACACAAGGTCAATAAATCCGGTTATGTAAAATTCCTAAACTTTTTCATATCTGAAACCAAAAGACAACTAGTGAAAAATATTTGCTGCAAATATGGCAAACAAGGTCTCAATAATTTTAAGGAGCTCATGTAAACCAAGGGAAAAACCAGTAAGAGCCCCAACAGACAAACGGACAAAGGCCAGGGACAGACAATTTAGAAAGGAAAATCATCAACTAGTGAATAAACAAACAGGGGGAGGACCCCACCTCACTAGCAATCCCAGAAATGCAAATTTAAACAAGAAGACAGTTTAATGTTCCTTCCTTCCTTCCTTCACATTCAACATTCATCTCTTCTAACTTTTCTCACCTTTGGTACAACCTTTGAGACTGTAGCTATGAGCAGGGAAAGCAATGACATCATATCTTCAGCCATTTGAACGAATTCTGGTGAACAAATGAAAATGAATCTGTACATACAGGTAAGCAAACCCTCACCACTACAGGTATCAGAGGTGACTTCAAATGTTCAGCTGCTGCAAAGACATATAATTTAAAAAATAAGTAGAACAATTTTCAAAAACTAATTTTAACACCCATGTTGGCAACAGTGAAGGAAAAGCATCGGTTAAGACATTAAGACTCAGCTTACCTAAATACTGGTGAAGGCAGCAAACCCTAATATAGCACCTACTAAGTGCCAGATGGTGTTCTAATCTAACCCTCACAATAACCCTATGACGTAGGTATTATTAATACTCCCACTTTACAAATGATGCATCTTAGGTACAGAGTTAAGTAACTTTTAGGAGCACAGTAAGAGTATGAATTAATTTTTACCCTGCTTATAGAAAACTTAACCACATTCTAAAAAGCAGGCTGAATTTTAGCTATTTAAATATTTAATGAATGCTTTTTATGCTAGTATATTGGTTTTAAAGAGGTCCAATTTATGACACAACTAAGTTTCATTTTATATGCTAAAGTAACACTTACAACACAGTGGAATACCTTATATACACCAAAGTATAAAGTGCAGTAAAATGATTTCATAAGATTTCTGACAGCTCTATTACATACGTTTTGGAGAGTTTTATGGTTGTCCTATCTTTCCTCCAAAGGTTGTGGAGGCTGAGCAATCAGACAAGAGAGAGAGATAAAAGGCATCCAGATGGTAAGGAAGAAGTAAAACTGTCACTATTTGAAGACAACATGATACTATATATGGAAAACCCTAAAGACTTCACCAAAAAAACTACTGGAACTAATAACTGGATTCAGCAAAGCTTCAGGATACATAATCAATATACAGAAATCTGTTGCATTCCTATATACTAACAATGAACTAGCAAAAAGAAATCAGAAAACAATTCCATTTACAAATGCATCAAAAATAATAAAATACCTAGGAATAAACCTAACCAAGGAGGTGAAAGACCTGTACTCTGAAAACTGATGAAAGAAACTGAAGACAAGACAAATCAGTGGAAATATTCCATGATCATGAATAGGAAGAGTTAATATTGTCAAAATGGCCATCCTACACAAAGCAATTTACAGATTCAATGAAATCCCTGTCGAAATACCAAAGGTATTTTTTAATGAACTACAGCAAACCATCCTAAAATGTTTATGGAACCACAAAAGATTATGAATAGCCAAAGCAATCTTGAGAAAGAACAAAGCTCAGGGTATCACATTCCCTGACCTCAAGCTATACTACAAAACTACAATAATCAAAACATTATGGTACTTCCACAAGAGCAGACCTATAGCTCAATGAACAAAATAGAAAGTCAAAAAATGAACCCATGCATATGTAGTCCATTAATATATGACAAAGGAGGCAAGAATATACAATGGGAAAAAGATAGTCTCTACAATAAATGGTGTTTGGAAAACTGCACAGCTACCTGTAAGAGACTGAAACCAGATTACTGTTTTAACTCCATACACAAAAGTAAACTGGAAATGGATTAAAGACTTAAATGTAAGACATGAAACCATAAAACTCTTAGAAGAAAACATAGACAAAAATTTCTTCAACATAAGCATGAGTAATCTTTTTCTGGATACATCTCACTGGGCAAGGGAAAACAAAAACAAAAATAAATAAGTGGGATTATATCAAACTTAAAAGCTTCTGTACAGCAAAGGACACTATCAGCAAAACAAAAAGGTAACCTACAGCATAAGAGAATATATTCAAAAATGATATCTGATAAGGGGTTGACATACAAAATATATAAAGAACTTACATGATTCAACAACAAAAAAAAACCATTTAAAAAATGGGCTGAGTACCTGAATAGACATTTATCCAAAGAAGACATAAAGATGGCCAACAGGCATATGAAAAGTTGCTCCTCATCGCTAATCATCAGGGAAATGCAAGTCAAAACCACAAACAATGAGATATCACCTCACACCAGTTAGAATGGCCACTATCCAAAATACAAGAAATAACAAGTGTTGGTGAGGACGTGGAGAAAAGGGAACCCTCTTGCACTGTTGGCAGGAATGTAAATTGGTGCAGCCACTGTTGAAAGCAGAATGGAGGTTCCTCAAAAAACTAGAAACAGAAATACAACCCAGTAACTCCACTTCTAAGAGTTTACCTGAAGAAAAAAAAAATCCGGGATTCAAAAGCTATATGCACCCCTATGTTTATTGCTGCATTATTTACAATAGCCAAGATATGGAAGCAACCAAAATGTCCATCAATAGATGAATGGATAAAGGAGAGGTGGCACCTGTATACAATGGAAGAGGCCACAAGTAGACCTCAGGTGCTGGGCAAGGGTCAACAAGGATTAAGTGTGGGCTTGATCAGGCCAACAGAATCTATCATGAATTCACCAGCCATAGACATGCAGATTAAATGGCAGTACTGGGTAGACAAGGATGACCTCAGAAACCAGAGGCCCAGAGGAAAGGATAAGGCCTCACAGGCATCTCAAGCCACCCTCTTCTCCCCACTTCAAGAGTGTCCAAGTCCCACCCCCAACACCACACTTCCAGAGTCTGCAAGGGAAAGAAAAGCTAAAAGATGTTAGGATTTATCTGAGACTGAGTCACCACTGTTTTAAGTTTTTGAAGAGGACTAAAATGTTTATGTTGGAGTATATTTGGCTTGTTTTTATGTATTCAGGAGGGCACAGCTCAAAATGAAATTTATAGGAAAAAAATATTATATCTTGATATAAATATCTGAAAATAAACATGTACCTGGTGTTACTTCATTTCAATAACATCTCCTATGGAAAAATGGGATCTGCTTTACAAAGACCTGCTTTGCGAAGGAGTTTCCTCAACAAGACTGTCATATTGTGGCAGGAAAAAATAAAGAGATAAAGAAAGAGAGAGGAAAAAAAAAGAAAGAAAGAAGCAGGGGCTGGAAGAGAGAGACTCTGCTGTGGACTTTAACTTTCTTTGTAGAAAAACCTGTCATAAATAAAAACATTACTTTTCCCTTATTATGGATGAAGCACTGTTCTAAATACTTCCAGACCAGATAGGAACTCACTGAGTCCTCATAATTATACCAAGAGAGGGAATTTTTTAGCATTTCTATTTTACAGATTCAAAAGTCCTGGAAAGGTTAAAGAACTCACTATGGTTGTGCTGCTGGGAAGCGATAAATGTCACAATTTACACTTTAACGGTCTACTCGTCCTTTCTGGCCATTAAGTCACTTCCCGGCTAAATATGCCCACTTTTGCACTAGTCCTCTGTTAGCTAAGGATGCTCGTCAAAGATGAGAAGCCTCTACCTTTCTCTGGCTGCCACCCCTCTGAGCTCCAGGACCTGCGTGCTGGATGTCTTTACTTGAATGTGTCATTGTCACCTCAAATTCTGAATGCCCCAAGCCGAACACAGCCCTTCCTCCCAGAGTCACTTCTTGCATTCGCCATTTCCATTTGGCACTGGTACCTTCTCAAGTCACACCTGAAATCAATCCGAGGACCACCCTTTGCTTCTCATCCTCCACATCTGCACTGTCACCAGCTCCTGATGACTCAGCCTCTTAAATTCCGTCTCATCTGTCCTTTCAGCTCATCTCAGTGGTTAAGAACATAGGCTCTAAAATCATAGTCTAGCTAAAGTCCTGACTCCACCTTTACTAGAAATATGACCTTGAGCAGGGTCTTAAGTCAGGCTGCTATAACAAAAGCACCACAGAGTAGGAGTCTTCAGCAATAAACACCTATTTCTCACAATTGTGAAGGCTGGAAGCCCAAGACCAGGGACCAGCGGGGCCAGCTGCTCGCGTGAGCTCTTTCTGGGCTGCATGTGGCCGTCTCCCTGCTGGGTCCTCGAGTGGTGGAGAGAGAAAGCTCTGGACGCCTCATCTACTGGGAGCACTAATCCCATCACGGGGCCCCACCCTCACAACTGCTCTGCACTTAAGTGTCTTACAGCCAAAGTTCCCACTTCCAAATACCACCCTACTGGAAACTAGAGCTTCAACATACAAATTTTGAGGGAACACAAATATTCAGTCCATAGCAAGTCGTTTGATTAACCTTTCTTTGCCTGAGCTTCTCCATCTATAAAACAGGAATAAATAACAGCACCTACAGCTCAGGGTGGATAACAGGATTAAATCACATCTGTAAAACAACTGAGAGTGCCTCTTACCTACTAAGTAGAACTTTCCATCATTCTTAGCTCCTGTTCTTTTTCATCACCCCCACAGGGCTATGATGAGATGTGGCCCTTTGTTCACCTTTCAACTGGAAAAATGGTAATATACCCATAGCTCCTTCCAAAGTCTTCCTTCCAACACAACTCTTCTCCAATCCAGCATGCATATGGCTGTAACTAAAACAGAGATGGGATGGTGTCACTTGATAATTCCCAGCGCCAGCAAAATAGAAGAGAAAGCCCTAATGCAGAATGCTGTGCCCTCCATGACCCAGCCCCTGCACCCATCGGGGCCTCCAAGCCTCTCCTGCTGTGCTGTACCATCCTGAATCACTCACAGCTCACTGAAACACTCTCATAGTATTTGGTTATCTGGTTTTGTTCATACTCCTGCCCTGCCTGTAGTATTTTCTCCTCCCAACCCAGTCCTTACCCCAGCACACCTAGAAAGTTCCTGGTCATCTCTCAAAATTCAGTTCATACATTATTTCTCTATTAAAAAAATTCTCGTTTCTTCCCTCTCCCACTTCCTCTAATTTGGAAATAGAAATAACCTTTTTTGTGTGCACCATACTTGTACAAAGTACTTAGACTTAGCCAACACGGGCACCTATGTACTCTAGGTGCCCGTGTACTGGGCCCAGTACTCTAGAGGGTCCTACTCTGTCCTTCATCTGACTGTGACTTCCCCACGGGGCAAAGAATCCAGGGGAACTGGACAAGGACAGGGACCCAAAGTCTGTGTCTCTTCTAGACCCAACAACTGGGATCCCAGAATTCCCTTCCCTCTTCCAGGGCTTTATCCTGGCCTGATTCCCAAGTGCTGACCCAGCATATTGAACCTGAGCCATACGGATTGCTAAGGGACAAATATTAGAAATAAGGGCTCCAAATACTTGGAGGAGGTTATGAATGGAGCTTGGACATGGAGTTTGCAGTGTCCACACATGCCTCCAAGGTTCTATATGGTGTAGGATGAAAGCAGAGATGAGAAGAGAATGCAACTGGGGAAGGATCTGTTCTCTCATTTGAAAATGTTGGGAGTAGACCTGTGCATGTAATTTCTGTCAGAGGATCCACAAAGTTTTAGTGTTAACCACTTAAACTTTTGAATATTTCCATAATCTGCAATGCAGTCCTATCTCATTTACTCTTCACTCAAATTAAAAAACCAAAGGACAACTGATTCTCATTACTCACAGTAATCATGTTCCGTAAAGTTGGTGCCAACAACTGATTTAGTGAATGCTGAACCATTGCTCCTAGGGGAGATACAGGGCTACGCGCCTCTGGCCACAACATTTTCATCAACCCATCAATACGTGACCCTGTTTTACGTGTGTTTATGCTTAAATACACCTTAAATAATGTATATTGATGATTGAACTCATGGCCAGTGGCACTATAACTCATGCCTGAATGAAGCTTACCTAACGCACGTATCTTCTCTGTAAGCACATTACAGCCTTCTTATACTTAGGAGCACCAGACAGCTTGGGAGCCATTTAAAGAGTGAAATCATCGCAAAAAATACAGACATGTGAAAAACATGGCACTAACTAGACCTCAAAAAGGATACTCATTTACAATCGGAGAGCTAAAGAAGGCAGAGCATCACCTTGGTGTACTTCAGCGGGAAATGTGGAAGTTGAGCAATTCCCATTTTTTGTCACTCTTTGCATGTTTGCAAATGACAGCAAAAGTGCTGTATTAATTTGGGGGTTACAAATAAACTTTAGCAAGTCGACAAACTCACACAGAATCTGCAAATAATGAGGACAGGCTGTAGCTGGAAGCCTGGGATCTCCCTTCTAGGGATGCATGTCACCATGGTCCAAGATCCCTAGAGGTGCATGGAGTCCAAGGAGGGAAACCCACCCTACTTCCGTGCCCACAGGAAGGGAGCCTTGGCTCATTAGCTCATACATTCTACCTGCATTCACTGAGTACCTGTTAAGAGCCAGACTCTGCTAAGTGCCAGGGGCTAAGAGTTGCCAGTGTGCTCTCATGGAAGACTCAGACAGGTGGAAGAGACAGGCTGTACCAGAAGCACTAGTAAATATGTAATGACAAGCTGAGACAAAGGCCCTGGAGAAGGAAACATGGTTCCACAGGAGCTTTAACAAAGTACCCATCCAGCCTGAGGAAGTCACATACACAGGGTGTGGCCTGCACAACTGCCTCTTTGCTCTTCTTCCTGGCTGGCAAAGTCTCCATTCTACTTGGGTATGTGTCCTTCCATGTGACTCAAGGAGGAGATGTTATGATGAGCCCAAGTCTAGTCCTAAATGGTTCATGTCAACAAGCATGGCATCACTCTCCTTTGGCAATCACCCCCTACACACCCATACAGAGCATGAGACACCTATACAGAGGATAAGACTACAGGGGTCACATCTGTAAAATCATTTCTTGGTTTTATACACAGACACATAGCAAGAGCCAGACCCACTCCTTTCACTGTATATGTCCTGGCAGACATCCTGGAGCCATGAGGAAAGCTAAAGCAACACATTGAGGTCGGTAGGAGATGGCTGATGTCATCACTGAGTCAATTAAGCAATCTTTAAGCACACCACCACCGGCACACAACACTCCTTTCGTAAGATAAGAAATTGGCCTCATTATTTAAGCCCAGGGTAGCTGACCTACCTCACTCCACATGACACCATTCACATCTGAGTCTACGATGCAGAGTGGCAGTCCTGGAGGTATGCAACATAGTCCCCTATTTAAACTACCTAAGAAGGGAAGGCAGGGTAGGGACCACAGAAGATTTCTCTGACGAAGTGATCATTAAACCGGTATCTAGGGATGAGAAGGTACCAAGATGAGGAAGTGTGGTAGGCCATACCCAGTCTTACTGAACCCTGAATGAGCCCAGAAACACGTAACTGGTATAACCAGGAATTCCTTCTCTGACTATAACATAGGCCCTTAAATTGTGATGTTTGCTGCCCTCCCCTGCATCTTAATTACCCGGTTTAATAAGATGGTGATACTCCCAGGTTTGCATTTTGAAAATATTATCCTGGCTACAATATTGAGAAAACAACGGCAGAAAAAATAGTGTAGTAACTTGGACTTAGGAGGATAACAGGAGAAAGGGAAATTGACAATTTGGGGGAGGTTTAGATAGTAAAATCAAAGGACTTCTTGATACGTTGGACATATGGCAGGGAAGGTGTGAAGAGTATCGGCTGCTTGGCTTCTGACTTGCTTAACATGTGGGTGATGGTGCCATTCAGAGAAAAGAGACAGATTTGAAGTGTAGACCGTGAGCTCAGTCTTGGACATACTAAATTTAAGGTGCTTTGAAAATTTCAAGCAGGTAAATGGAAATAACAGTTCAGCTCAGGGGAGGGTTCTGGGCTGGAGGTTATGAGTGGAAACTCATCAGTGTAAAGGTGACACTTCAGGCCACGGAGTTGCACCCTTCACAGTTTTTTTGGTTGCGAGAATTAGGGACCCTCCTTGGCCAGCTGAAACAAAAAAGTGATAATAAATATAAGAATTTAGTAAAAGGATATAAGAACATGGTATAGCTCACACACACACACACAAAAAAAATGTAAGCCTCAGGAGGAAAGTATCCGGCCGGGTTTGAGGACTGAGGCCGCGGCAGTGACTGAACAGTGACCTCGGAGTGCCGCACCGTAAGAATGATTCAGTCCCAAATATTTTCCATCCTCTGGCATTTGAGATTAATATTGCCAAAAGTGAGATCCAGATATTTCTGTTCAAGGAAGAGCAGGGCACCTTGAATGGTGCATCAAGACCATAAACAATGGCTCTTCAAAGAGAAATAAAAGTGAACTGGCAGCAAAAGAAGAGATCGGAGCTATTGGACCGGGAAAACAGGCAGAGGTCCGCTAAAGATGTGGATGAGGACGGCCGGTGAGAAGGAAGAAGAGGTTATGTCCAAAGCTTGAGACATTCCAACATGCAGTGGCCAGATAAAGGTGGAGGAAAAGTCGGTAGCCAGCAAACTAGAGGAAAACCCAGTGGGTGAATGTCTGAGAAAGGAGGGCTTGCCGTCAGTGGTCAGGTAAGATGAGGACTGAAACCTGCCACGGGCATGAGGCACAGAGAAGTCACGGGTGATTTTCGTGAGAGCTGGTTTGGTGGCCATGGGGCAAAAGCCAAAATGAGTGGAAAGTGAGGAAATGAGGACAGTACACACACAACTTTACAAAGTCAGGTCTGGAAGACCATGAGACACGAATAGTAGAGCATCTGATTTGGAGGTTTTGTTCTCAAATTTTTTAAATGTTGACATTTTGGTGGGAAGGCTAGAGTTGAGGAATTAAAGCTACACATGCAAGCTTGAGCAGGGTAAGTATGGAATGTGCTGAAAAGGATAGGAAGGCCTGGCCTCTGCCAGGGCAGGAGCACCTCGGCTAATATATAAAACAATAACGGGAGAAGGGGAGGGGCAGGGCTGAAGGAGTGGGAATTGGAGGCGTCAAAATGAGCAGCTGAGACCTGCTCACCCCATGCTCCTAACTGAGCAGGAAGTCCTGCGCTGAGGGTGGGAGGTGTGGCTCTATGTCTTCCCACAGGCCACCCATGGAATTCCCAGGGAAAATGAATCCATTCCCTGAAAACTAGCCTCAGACAAGAAGGTTCCAAGTCTGGACGCCCAAGGCTTTGAGAACTCCGTATCCACCACATTCCAGCATCAGCCAAGTTAGTAAGGCTGTGTCAGAGATGACCCACCGTCTGCCCTTACAGACCTGGTGTCCACTCCCTTTTCCTCCTAGGAGATGCTCAGCACGTAGAATAAAAACAGTGTTACCTTTTCATCTCCTGAAATGCAAAATATCTCAGCACATCTCCCTTCCCAGCTAATCACACCACGCACCACAGCCCTAGGTGGTCATGTGGGAGAGGCATCCCCATAGACTTCTGATGACATTATTTGGCCTGGAAAACAGGGCTTTCTGCTTACCTACTAAAGGGTATCAGCCCTACTTGTTTCTTGGGTATGGGAAGTTAGGCTAGGGCAGGGAGGGTGGGGCAGCTTTGCCTGCCTTTGGGAAAAGGAAGCCACCTTCAGTGCTTGAAAAATGATTTACTGTCCCAAGGGTAACACAGGTTGTATTTCAGCCCTTCTCCAACTAGAACAAAGGAAATACCAGTTACAGCATTTTAACACCCACCTACAGCTGTCTTTTGCTTTCCTCCTCCAGGCAGCAACTAAGTCTTCGTATCTTTCCATCTCCAGGGTGTAGCATGATGTCTGCCACACAGGGGGTCCAAACAAACTCTTGTTCCATTCACCCGATGTGGTGTGAACACAGGTGTGAGTCCTCAGTCACACTATCCTGCCTCCCAGCTTTGGGAGATCCTTAGGTTGGAAAGGAAAGTATCGTTTCTGAGCAAGATCTTTAAATGACCCAGTAAAATCCAGCTGTTCTTTTCAGCCTTCTGAAGCTCTCTTATGCTAAACCTCAGTATCACATCGTGGCATAGGGCAAGTCTGTCTATTCTATCGTTCTTCCTAGCTACTGAAAGGTAAAGAAAGGTTTTCCTTTTTCAGTAGTAATAACCTGCCTCCCAGTCACTCTAGGAAATTATTATAGAGTGCAAGTGTGTCTATTATAAGTGTTTAGGGAAGACCAGCCACCTGTTATGGGACCCACCAGAGCTATGGGGTCTCCCCTGTGTTTCAGCATCAAAGGTCTGGTAGTAAACTTGCTTTCCCATCACATTGCACATCCCAGTTTCTGCCTTTAAGATGGTAATGCCCTCAAATGGAAGTCTGGCATGTTTCCATGCCTGCCCGTACCAAGCCCACCGGCCTGTGAAGGCTGTTACTCCGTGTTACCCCAGGGGACTGTATTCTGTTAATGATTCCGAATCTTGATAACCCAGTGTACGGAATACAGACCTTAGAGAAAATGCAGTCCTCACAGTTGCTAGATTCTATATTTTAAGTCCCACTTCTCCAGCTCGACTGCAATGATCTTTGTAAAATATCTTAAGAATCTTATAGTAAATAAAAATGATAAATGTTGACCTTCATGGTCTCTTTCCAGCCTTAAAAATCTATGATTTGTTTCCTCTCAAGAATTCACATGTTCAAGACCCAAGGAAGTTTAAGTAACAAGCCAATGTAAATCGCGGGTAATGGGCCCTGAAAAATACCCTGAACTGTAAGAGCAGCCAAAAGGGAAAAAAAAGTAAGGAAATTAAATAAAGCTTCAAATATGTTAAGAGTTGCCATCAGAGATGGTAGAAAGCATCAAAAACTACCCTTGAGAGCAACTCAAAACTAAGCAGGTTGTTAACACAAGCAGATACCATTTCTTGCCTTTCCAAAACTATTCTTTCAGAAAGCCAATAGTTTTCCCTTCACCATTCCAAGCATCCAGATGCGGCACTCAGCAGCTAGCGGTCCCCTGTGCACTGGACGTACTATCAAGACCTGGGTCTGTGAAGGTGTGTACATTGTTAGCAAACAAAGGGTGAGCTGTATTTTGGCCACACATTCAGCCTGGCATAAGAACTGTATTTTCATCTCTCCCCAGCACAAAAGGAAATTTTTCCTAGCAATTGGACAAAACAGAAAGATCAAATCTGCTTTTGGCTCCTGGACTCTCCTCCGTGCAGCTTCTGCATTTTTCCTACAACCGTCTTCCTGGCCAGCCTTCCCCTTAGATATTCTGGGGCCAGGTCCACAGCTACCACTTTCATTCTCCCTTTTTGAGGCTGTGGGAAATAATTACCCAAGACAGGGAACAACTCAGAAATTCCTGCAACCTCCTTTCTCTACTTCCTGCTTCCATTTTCCTCACTCTTTCACTGTGGAAATCTGTAATACCTCATCTTTGAGGACATCTTTTAGTTTTGCTCTTCATTTTCCTCCAGCATCATGTTTCTTACAGACAGGCTGCCTAATGTACTAACCGGCAGGCAGCTTTTATGGAACTCAAGAAAATAAGTAAAATTGCCCGTTATTTATATTAAGTGTTCACATGAGAAGTTGTGGGGGATACAGAACGGGAGAAGATTCTTCTGTTTGGTCCCCTGTGTGATCAAGAAGGAAATCAGGGGCTTACCAACCAGTTCCTTTGCATGCTGGTCTGCGTTCTTTGTTTAGAATTATCAGTATGACATCCAGAATACTGAGTCATTTTTCTGTCATAATTTTTATTTAGAGAGCTAAGAAATATAGTACATGGTTTTCCTTTGGTAACGGATAGAAATGACTAACATCATAAATTCTATGTATTTTTATTTCAACAAAGTAGATATTTTTCTTGCTGTTTTTTTGGTACTCAAAGGTCTAATGTGCTTGGTCTTTAATCCACTGATACCATCTAGGTTGGTCTCTTTTGTCCTTTTGTATATGTTTTTGGATTAGGGAACGCGTGATACTCTGTCTTCCAGCTTTTAAAGATGTTTCCCCAGTGCACAAAGGAGTAAATAACTTAGAAGAGAAAAGCTTGCCACAGCATCTTACTAATGAAGAGGATTGCGGCTGATTCCAGAAGGTTCTTCACAATGGAACACATGAGGGTAAGTATCCACTTCTCGGTAAGTACATAAATGGAGCCTAATCTTATTAATCCTAAAAAAACCCATCATTCTATATTTCCCTCTTTGCATTTCCAGCCTTCAGTGCATAATAACACGGTAGACATATCTGTCCTTTTTTATGAGGCCAATTTCTTCCCTATTAATTAACCTCACTGCCAATTAGTTAAGACCTACTTATAGAGTTACAGAAAATAACAACATATCCATTACCCAGCAATCAAAGCCAAACAAGATTGGAATGATGCCAGGGCCCAAAGCTCATCAGTAAGATTCAGGGACAAGGAGAAATGGATGTTGTGACTTCAAAAGACTTTGCATGATTGTGTGAGGGGCCATTTGCTTATTTTTAAGAGCCCTTTCAAAAGGAATCATAGGAAGAATAAACCGAAGGAAGAAGCTGTGGCTTCATGCCAGTGCCACTTCTCCTTGACCCTTCAGTCCGGTCACGCTCCACCCCTCCCAAATCACCAAGCCTGTGAGGGAGGTGGAATGGTTTGGCTTATCAGAAATACCTGATTCGTCCACACCAGAAAATAAAAGAAACAGCTGCTGCTCATGTTTACTGAGGAGCCAATCCAGGTGGGGCAATTTTAAAGAAATGCCTTCCTGTGGTAAGGCATGAAGCTCTGATGTGCAAACAGCTTTACATGATCAGACAGGTGGTGTTACCTAATAGTCCTGGAAACTCATTTCCAGTACCAAGTGGGTTGGGGTAGGGAATTCCAGCACTACCTTTCAAATCTCACCCTTTCCTAAAAAAGGCTTCCTGACCCATGACCAGCCATCCCCAGACATCAATGTCATCAATTTCAAGCACTTATTTATCATTCTGCTGAGTCCCAAGAGGCCAAAAGGAATAATAAAAATATGGTCCCGACTGGGCATCACTGGAGTGTGTGTGTGTGCATGTGTGTGTATGTGTGTGTGTCTGTGTGTCTGTGCTACCCCCATAACTTTGGCTTTGGCCTGCTCTCCTATTTCTAAAATCCCCAGAACTATGCCTTCTAGACTGCTTCCTCTACCATCATCCAGCCGCAATCATTGATTATTCAGAGGAGTCCAGCACACACCAATCAAATGAGCAGCCAGAGAGTGAGGGAATTTCACACAAATCATATTCCACTGAAGTTCCACAATACTTACGCTTTCACATTGCACGGTCAGCACAGCTCAGATTTAATTAAAGCACTCAATCGCACCATTACCATTTTTTGGTGACAGCTCAGGTGCAAATATATTAAGCACAATTCTTTGCAGGCTCTGCTTGTCAGCACTCTCCTTAAATGCCCTTTTGTCTTCTCCTGCCTCTTTCCAGAGCCCTGGACTCTTAGCTTATACATGATTAGTACCTACACACTTGCACCTCCAATTCCCAAGTTAAATTATCATCTTGAGCCTTTTTCTGGACTTCTCAGGAGTAATAAGTCTCTTCCATTGGACCATAATTCTTTTCGACTTTAATCAAAACTTCGTTGACATCTCAACCTCCTCCTCACATTTATAGACTTCTCTGTATCTCCCCTATCACTCCTTGGATATAAGTTTTCTCTCTCCACAGATCCGGTGTGGGGCATCCTATTTTCCCCATAAAATGCTCTTACTTCCCAATTTCCTAGTTTCTTCCTCTAGCCTCAACCTCTGTGTATCTCTAGTCTCTCTGCTTGCCATTGGAATCCTCTTCTCCTATTCATTTATTCATTCATTTAAGAACTGTTCACTGAGCACCAACTATGTGCTAGGAACTGTTCTGGTGGCTTCAGGAATATCAGTGAACAAAACAGATTAAAGTCCTCCCTCCCTTTGCTGAGCTCATATTCTAGAAGGTACAGACAAAGAAATAAAAAAAATTAGCATCCTACATAAATGTTATTAGATTGTGGTTAATACCTTAGAAAAAAGAGAAAGCAGATCAAGGCAAGGAGAACAGGCATATGGTTTGGGGGTAAGCTCATGGGGGAAGACTTGAACTTTGCCAGGGAGTGAGCTAGGCCTGCTTCTTGAGGAAGACCATCCAAGAAGTAGTCAGCTCAACCAAAGGCTCTCAGGCAGAAGGGTACTTGGCCTTGCCTGGAACATTCAATGACTAAGGTGGCATCCAGTGTGATGAGGGCAGTGCGGGCAAGGGAAAGAGCAGGTACTAACCTCCCCCCCTCGAATATCACCTGTCTTTCTCTACTTGCTGATGGGCTCAGTGTCTTCCACTCAAAGGAGAATCATATGCATTTTAAGCCACATAATATGCACCCATGTATAAAGGTGGTTTCTGGACATTTAGAAGAACAGTTGTCCTGGGTTAATAAAGAAAGTCCTAACAGACTGCTTTGCATCACCTCCTCTAGATGTGGGCTGTCTTCTTAAACTTAAACACTCACATTTCTGGGGAATACGGAATATGCTTGCTCTGAATGAACAGTCTGTCCCCTGGGATGCACATAGACTGTCCCAGAGACTGAATGGAGCACAACAGAAGGGAAAATGCATGGCAAAACTGGGTTAGCCACCAAGTGAGATGACAGGCAAGACAATTTTCCCGTCCCACTGAAATGACTCAGCTCTTCTCTACCCCTCTTGGAACCCCTAACAAGTTTGTAAGGGTCACAGACATTAGAAATATTACAAGCATCTTGTGGTAGATAGGGTGGAGGCAAAGAATTGCCTAAGTAAGAGTGTTTTTTATTAAGTATTTAATCATGCTGTGGGTAAAATTGCTATTTCCAGAATCTCTCCAGTGGCCTCAGTTCATCTCCATTTCAATAGATGTTTCTAATGGGTGGAGAGCCGTAGTCTATCTCCATATCAGTAGGTGATTACAGGGGGAAGTGAGGGCATATCTGGAATGGAGAGGTTGGGTGGGGCCCCCGGCTTTCTGCATCTGGGTCACGAGAGACACAGGCAAGCAGAAGTGGATGACTGCTTGTAAGAAATAAATGGGTTTCTGCCACTTTATTTCTCCCTTTGACTGATTTTGGTTTCAAAGGTAATTTGCCCCAGGCTGGGAAAATATTTTCCCCCTGGAGTTACACATGCATTAAACAAATTCTATGGTACATTTATTCTGTGGTGACAAAATAAACATAGCCCTGAATCCAAGGAACTCACAGTCTCTCTAGGTTGAAAAGCCAACACAGAAAGAGAATATAAATTAATAAATCCTCTTAACTTTTAAAGGCAGTAGCTCTAAATCAGGGTGTTCTGATTTCACCTCTGGAGATGTTTGTAAACATATATTCCATATCCCATTTTGGCACCTCTAAGCTGTGTTTATTAGTTTTTTTCATTTATAATTTTTCATTGAATAATTTGACATAGAACATTGTGTTAGTTTTAGGTGTACATCATGTTACTTCAATACATTTATATACTGTAATATGATTGTTGATGTAGGCATATTTATCACATCATATAATAGTACAATATTACTGTCTATATTCATTAAACTGTTCATTAGATCTCTATGGCTTATTTACTACTTATTACAAGTTTAAATCCTTAAACACCATCACTCTTGTCATGCACACATCCATCTTCTGGTAACCACCATTTTACTGTTGTTTACACATTTAACGTGATTCCACATATAAGTGATATCATATAGTATTTGTCTTTCTCTATCTGGCTTATCCCCCTTAGCATAATGTGCTCAAGATCCATCCATGTTGTCAGAAATGGGAGGAAATCTTCTTTTCTTGTGGCTGAATAATATTACATTGTAGGTACATACCACATCTTTTTCACCCATTCATCTGTTGATGGGCATTTGGGTTTTTCCATATTTTGGCTACTGTGAATAACACTGTGATAAATATGGCAGTACAGATACCTCTTTGAAATCCTGTTTTCATTTACTTTCGGTATATACCCAGAAGTGGAATTGCTGGGTCATATGTCAATTCAATTTACATTTTTTTGAGGACCCTCCATATTGTTTGCCATACTGTTTGGACCATTTTTTACTCCCACCAACAGTGTATGATGGTTCCCTTTTTTCCACATCCTCACCAGTCCTGTTGTATCTTGTCTTCATTATAGCCATTCTGACTAGTATGAGGTGTTATCTTATTACGGTTATGATTTTCATTTCCCTGATGATCAGTGATATGGAGCATCTTTTCATGCATCTGTTGGCCATTTTGATGTCCTCTTTGGAGAAATGTCTATTTAATTCTTCTGCCAATTTTTAACAGAATTTTTTTGTTATGGAATTCCCTGAGTCTTTTATATATTTTGGATATTAAACACTAAAATTGCAAAAATTTTCTCCTGTTTTGTAGGCTTTGTTTTGTTAATTGTTTCTTTTGCTGAGCAGAAGCTTTTGAGTTTGAACCCAATGTTTTCTACCCTTCACTGCATGCATACTGGAATCACCTGAAGAGTTTTCACTACATAACTGCTTGGGTCCCAGTCCAAATATTCTGATTCAATTGTTCTGGGATACAGCCTTGGCATACGCATTTTTAAGCTTCCCTTCCGATTCTAATGTTCAGCCAAGATTGAAAACCAGTTGTGGTACGCTGAATAATTGTTCCAAAGATGTCCATGTCCTAATTCCCAAAACCTGTGGATATGTTGCCTTACCCGATAAAGAGACTTTGCAAATATATATAAGAATCTTGAGATGAGATTACTGGATATTCAGGTAGGCCCAATGTAATCATGAGGGTCCTTAAAACAGGTAGGTGGGAGGGTCAGAGTCCGTAGTAAAAGTGTGATGATGCAAAGAAGATATTGGAGTGATGCAAGGAAGGGCCCTGAGCCAAGGAGACAGGAGGCTTCTAAAAGCTGGAAAAGGCAAGAAAACAAATTCTCTCCTGAATCCTCCAGAAGGAAGGCAGCCCTACTGACCCCTTGATTTTAGATGTTTGATCTTCACAACCCTAGAAGATTAAGTTTTTGTTTATTTTTACAGCAGCAGAAGGAAATGAATATAACACTGCTCTAACCCAGTGGGTCTGGAATGGAACCCAGGTATTGGATATTTGTGTAGGTGTGTACATTTTAAGTTCCTCAGGTCCACTTAGGGAAGAAAAATCTCTCCCATCTCTTGCCTGCCTGCCACGAGTGTGCTAGTAAAATCAGCTTTCCATGCCAAGGTGCGAGGGGGGAGCGGGAGAAGATGGGAAGCATTGACTTGTAGAGTTTGTCACTTGCTATAGTATAAATACTCCCACAGTGGCCAGGCTCAAGCCTAAGAGCTAGCTTGCAAATTACCTGAAAACCTAACAATGTGCTCCCAGAAACTGGTATGTACTGACTTCAGCACACCACTGTAGTCACTGGGAGAAAGACAAAGCAGGTCTCAAGGCCTGTTTTATACAAGCCTATCGGAGGCCCAACCTGCCTAAGAAAAAGGAATCTTCCACATGGAATAGCCTAGCTCACCAGTGTTCTCTGGACTTTGAGTCCAAAACTCAGCTAATAATTAGGCATTATTTTCACTCATTCAACAAGTATTTTATTCAGCTCCCACTCTAGGCACTCTTGTAGGCACAAATGACTCAGCATTTAATGACATAGTTCTTCTCCTTCAAACATGAAATATGTATTTATCAAGACCTACTCTGTCCCAAAAACTTTTCTTGGGACACAATATTAAAAAATCATTTTTTAAAAATCCATTTCATGGAGTTTCATTCTAGTGGATAAAGATAGTTTATAAACAAATGAGGATATAAGAACATAAAATAGGACAGGGAAAAACACAGGGCGTGGTGAAGGGAAGATTAAGATTTTAAACACAGGATCATGGAAGGCCTTCTGAAGAAGTGAAAATTGAATAATGACCTATATGCAGTGAGGGAGCAAGCCCCAAAGACATCTGAGGAAAGAGCATCCCCAGCAGAGGGAGCAGCATATGAAAAGTAATGCCCGGAGAATTCCATTTAGGAGCAAAATGATCAAGGGGAAGAGCAGTAAGGAATGGAATCAGAGAGGTAGCAGAGGCCAGACGGCAGAGCTTGTAGCTCTCCATAAGGAATGTGGATTTTATATTCTAAGTGCCATGGAAAGCCATTGCAAGTCTCATATTTAAAGTGGGTTTCTTGTAAACAACATATAGTTAATATAGTTCAGCCTTTTTGAAAAAAAATACACACTGTCTCTATCTTCTAGTTGGTATATTTTGACCATTCACATTTAAAGTGATTACTGATGTAGTTAGTTAATGCTACCATGTGCATAACTGTTTTCCACTCATTGCATTTATTCCTTATTTACCATCCTTCTTTTTCTACCTTCTCTGGTTTCAAGTGAGCATTCATATGATTCCATTTTAACTCCTCTTAGAGTATCAGTTATACTTTTTAAAAACTGCAGTAATTTCCAGTTTCCAACATACACCTAATCTAAGTCCACCTTCAAATAACCCTATGCTACTTCACATATAGTGCAGATACCTTATAACTGAATGTTCCCAATGCCTCCATTTCTGTGACATTGCTGTCACTCATTTCACTTATCCATATATTATATGCACCCAATGCATCATTATTATCACTTTAAAAAAATAGTTATCTTTTAAGTGAAATATTTTACTTTATATTCCTTTATTTCTTCTCTATATATATTTCCTTTCTTTATGTAGATCCAAGTTTCTGACCTATATCACTTTTCTTCTGCTTGAAGAACATCTTTTAACTTTTTTGTAGGGCAGGTCTGCTAGCAATGAATTCCCTCAGTTTTTGCCTGAGAAAGTCTATTTCTTTTTCAGTTTTGAAGGATAATTTGGCTAGATATAAAATTCTGGGTCAGTTGGGATTTTTCTCTCAACATTTTAATATTTCACTTAGTTCTCTTCTTGTTTCATGGTCTCTTCATTCCTCTATAAGCAGATGTTTTTGGTTGTTGTTTTTAAGTCTGGTTAAAATTTTTCTCTTTGTTTTGGGTTTTCTGTAACGTGAATGTAATATACCAAGGTGCGTGAGGGGTTGGTATTTATCCACTTAGAGTTCTCTGAGTTTCCTGGATCTATGATTTCATATCTATCACTAATTTGGGAAGTTTCCCTTGTCCTGTCTTTGAGATCACTGATTCTTTCCTTGGCCATATTAAGTCTACTGATGAGTCCATGAAAGGCCTTTTTCATTTCTATTTTGATTTCTGGAATTACCTTTTGATACTCTCTTAGAGTTTCCATCTCTCTGTTTATATCACCCAGATCTTTGTACCTTTTTCTACTTCTTCTATTAGAGCCCTTAACATATCAATCAGAGTTATTTTAAATTTCTATTTTGATAATTCCAGCACCTTGTGTCTAATCTGAGTCTGATTCTGATGATTGCTTTGTCTCTTCAGATTACATTTTCTTGCCTTTTGTCATGCCTTTTAATTTTTTGTTGAAAGTTTCATATGTATCAGGTAATAGTAATTGTATATATAGGCTTTTGGTGTGAATATTTATGTTAATCTCTCTAGGAGTTGGGCTATATTTAATATTTTCTGTAGCTATAGGTGCCAGGAGCTTCAAATTCTTCCAGAGTCCTTGTTTTTGTCTCCCTGCTCACTAAGTATTCTCTTCCCCAGGAGTCTGTGTCTTGCAGCCTTTTCAACTATAATTGACTGTTACCATACTGGATCCCTACTGATGTGGTGGTAACATGTGGCAGAGGGGGAGTGTCCTGTAGTCTTCCAGTTAAACCCACCAGTCTTCTGGTTGGTCTGTGTCTTGGGCTGTGATTGTCACAGTACTTCAACACAGATATAGCTTCTTTTTCCCTCTGGCCACGTCATCTGTGTCTATCACCAGGCCTGCCCTACCCCTAGGTGAGACAGGAAGGACAGAGGAAGTTGGAATGAGAGGAATGACCTTATCCCACCTGGGTTATGGTAAACATTTTCCCCTAAAGAGTAGGCCTTGGTTATGGAGAAGGCTCTGGGCATATTTCATAGTAATTACTCTTTCTTCATCTGTCAGAGTTGTAAGTGAATCTTTCCCCTATCTTTACCATGAGAACCTGGTGGGGTGCCTAGAAGTAAAGCCCATAAAGTATGGCCCCTTAGGTGTTCCTCACTCTCAAATTAGTCTACACTCAGCCTCTAACAATTCATCAAAATTACCATTTAAAACAAAATAAAACAAAAAAAGAACAAAATAGCAGTAGACTCATAGACACTGAGAAGTGACCAGTAGTTGTTACCATGGGGAAGGATTGGGGTAGGTGGGTGAAATAAATAGGTGAAGGAGATAGAGGCACAAGAATCTCAATTATTATGTAAATTAGTCACAGGGATGAAAGTATAGCACAGAGAATATAGTCAATAGTTCTATAACATCTTTCTATGTTAACAGATAGTAACTGCATTAGAGGGAGTGAGGATTTAATGATGTATATAACTGTCAAATCACTATGTTATATACTTGAAACCAATTAATATTATATACCAACTCTAATTTAATAAAAAATATATCAAAAAACAAAATAATACCACTTCCGGGAAGATGGTGGCCTGAGCAGGGCAACAGAAATCTCCTCCCAAAACTATATATATCTATGAAAATACAGCAAATACAACCATTCCTAAAAGAGAGACCAGAATACACAGGAAAGCGCACAGCTTGAAGCTACACCTGAGAGGACACGGCACATCGCGAGGCGGGTAAGATACGGAGCCGCGACCCGGCGGGACCCAAGCACTCACCCACCCCAGTGCACCAGTGGGAGGAGAGGATTCAGAGCCAGGAGGGAGTGGAAGTACACCCCGCAAAATAACCAGCCCCGGTGATCTGCGCAGGGAGCGCTGACACACATCGCGTGGTGTAGTGGAGATTGAAGAGACAGAGTGTGCAGGATCTGAGTGGGGAACGTGCCAGGGTGCTTGCAGCTGGCTCCGGGAAGGAAAAAAAAAAAAAGAAAAGCGCGCACTTTTTCAGCGGTCTTAAGGAGAGAGGAGCCCAGCAGAGGAGCCGGATCACCCCAGCACACTCAGCCCAGCAGGCTGGGAGTCCTGGGGAGTTTCAGACTCCTTAGCTGGCGACTGGGAAAGGGTGGCCGCTGTTAGACATCCCACAAAAATCAACAGCCTCCCATTCGTTCCCAACCCCCGCCAGAGCTATACAGGGCTCTGTGGGGCGGCGTAGCCACGGATGCGGAAGAGTGGGGCAACAGCGCCACCTACAGCATTCCCACAGAATCTACTGTAGGTGGGCGTTTCTGTTTGTTTTTGTTTTTTGTTTTTTTGTTTTTTGTTTTCTCTTCTCTCTTTTTTCTTTTCTTTTCTTTCTTTTTTCTTTTTTTTTCTTTCTTTCTCTCTTTTTTTTTCTCGTTTTAAAGTCTTAAAGAGCCCAGCAGACATACGTGGCAACTACCAGCGACCACTACTACAGCCATGAAAAGACAGAGAAATATGGTCCAGACTAAGATCAACCAGACAACCCCAGAGAGGGAGCCTGAACGGATGGAAATGCACAGTCTTCCTGAAAAAGAATTCAGAATAAACGTCATAACCATGCTGATGGACCTACAGAGAAATGTGCAAGAGCTGAGGGACGAAGTGAGGGAAGTGAGGAAAAACAAGGCAAAAATCAGACAAGCGATCGACAGGCTTAACAGCAGACTGGATGAGATGCAAGAGACTGTTAATGGAATAGAAATCAGAGAACAGGAATACAGAGAAGCTGAGGCAGAGAGAGATAAAAGGATTTCTAGGAATGATAGAATATTAAGAGAACTGTGTGACCAATCCAAACGGAACAATATTCGCATTATAGGAGTACCAGAGGAAGAAGAGAGAGAAAAAGGGATAGAAAGTGTCTTTGAAGAAATAATTCCTGAAAACTTTCCTCGCTGGGGAAGGAAATAGTCTCGCAGTCCACGGAAGTCCACAGATCTCCCAACCCAAGGGACCCAAGGAAGACAACACCAAGACACATAATAATTAAGATGGCAAAGATCAAAAATAAAGACAGAGTATTAAAGGCAGCTAGAGAGAGAAAAAAGATCACCTACAAAGGAAAACCCATCAGACAATCATCAGACTTCTCAAAAGAAACCTTACAGGCCAGAAGAGAATGGCATGATATATTTAACATAATGAAACAGAAGGGCCTCGAACCAAGAATATTGTATCCAGCACAATTATCATTTAAATATGATGGAGGGACTTCCGGGAAGACGGCGGTGAGAGGAGGGGGCAGAAATCTCCTCCCAACACTATATTTAACTACAAAAACACAGCAAATACATCTATTCCTAAAAGAGAGACGAGAATACACAGGAAAGCGCACGGCATGCAGCTACACCCGAAAGGACTCGGCACACTGCGAGGCAGGTAAGATACGGAGCCGCAACCCATCGGGAAGTGAGCCCTCCCCCACCCCAGCGCACCGGCGGGAGGAGAGGATTCAGAGCCGGGAGGGAGTGGAAGTACACCACGCAAAGGAGCCAGCCGCGGTGATCTGCGCGGGGAGCACTGACCCACATTACGCAGTGCACCTGAGATTGGAGAGACAGAGGGGCAGGATCTGAGCGGGAACGTGTCAGGGTACTTGCAGCCGGCTCCCGGGAAGGAAAAAAAAAAGCGCGCACTTTCTTCAGCGGTCTTAAAGAGACAGGAGCCCAGTGGAAGAGCCGGATGGCCCCAGCACACTCAGCCCAGCAGGCTGGGAGTCCTGGGGAGTTTCAGACGCCTTAGCTGGTGACTGAGGAAGCATAGCCATACTTACACTTCTCACTGAGATCAACAGCCTCCTAGTCGTTCCCACCCCTGCCAGAGCGATAAAGGGCCCTGCTGAGCGAGGCAGTCACAGCTGTGGAATAGTGGGGCAATAGCGCCACCTACAGCATTCCCACAGAATCTACGTGCAGTGTGTATTTTTTTTGGTTTTTTTGTTTTGTTTTTGTTTTTTCTATTCTTTCTTTTTTTTCTTTCTTTCTTTCTTTCTTCTTTTCTTTCTCTATTTTTTTCTTTTCTTTTTAAAGTCTTAAAGAGCCCAGATGACATACGTGGAAACTATCAGTGACCAATTCTATAGCCATGAAAAGAGAGAGGAATGTGGTTCAGACCAAAATCAACCAGACAACCCCAGAGAGGGAGTCTGAAGGGATGGAAATGCACAGTCTTCCTGAAAAAGAAATCAGAATAAAAGTCATAACCATGCTGATGGACCTACAGAGAAATGTGCAAGAGCTGAGGGACGAAGTGAGGGAACTGAGGAAAGACAATGCAGAAATCAGACAAGCGATCGACGGGCTTAACAGCAGAATGGATGAGATGCAAGAGACTGCTAATGGAATAGAAAATAGAGACAGAACTACAGAGCAGCTGAGGCAGAGAGAGATAAAAGGATTTCTAGGAATGAAAGAATATTAAGAGAACTGTGTGACCAATCCAAACGGAACAATATTCGCATTATAGGAGTACCAGAGGAAGAAGAGAGAGAAAAAGGGATAGAAAGTGTCTTTGAAGAAATAATTGCTGAAAACTTTCCCACGCAGGGGAAGGAAGAAGTCTTGCAGTCCACCGAAGCTCATAGATCTCCCAACACAAGGGACCCAAGGAAGACAACACCAAGACACATAATAATCAAGATGGCAAAGATCAAAGATAAAGACAGGGTATTAAAGGCAGCTAGAGAGAGAAAAAAGATCAACTACAAAGGAAAACCCATCAGACTATCATGAGACTTCTCAACAGAAACCTTACAGGCCAGAAGAGAATGGCATGATATATTTAATGTTATGAAACAGAAGGGCCTTGAACCAAGAATATTGTATCCAGCACGATTATCCTTTAAATATGATGGAGGGATTAAACAATTTCCAGAAAAACGAAAATTGAGAGAGTTTGCCTCTCATACACCACCACTACAGGATATCTTAAATGGACTGCTCTAGATGGAAGTACACCTAAGGCTAAAAAATGTCACCAGAGAAAATAAAATCATAGCAAAGAAAGCAGACCATCTAAATACTAACTAAAGGCAAAGAATAAAACACCTATTATAGAAAGAATGGAGGAGGAAGAAAAAGAAGGGAGAGAAAGAAAGAAACATCAGACTGTGTTTACAATAACTTAACAAGAAAGTTAAGTTAGATTGTTAGATAGTAAACAAGCAACCCTTGAACCCTTGGTAACCACGAATCTAAAGCCAGCAATGGCAATAAGTACATATCTATCAATAATCATCCTAAATGTAAATGGACTGAATGCACCAATCAAAAGACACAGAGTAACAGAATGGATAAAAAAGCAAGACCCATCTATATGCTGCCTACAAGAAACTCAACTCAAATCCAAAGATATACACAGACTAAAAGTGAAGGGATGGAAAAAGATATTTCATGCAAACAACAAAGAAAAAAAAGCAGGTGTGGCAGTACTTGTATCAGACAAAATAGACTTGAAAAAGAAGAAAGTAGCAAAAGATAAAGAAGGACATTACATAATGATAAAGGGGTCAGTACAACAAGAAGATATAACCATTATAAATATATATGCACCCAACACAGGAGCGCCAGCATATGTGAGACAAATACTAACAGAATTAAAGGAGGAAATAAACAGCAATGCATACATCTTAGGAGACTTCAACACACCACTCACTCCAGAGGACAGATCAACCAGACAGAAAATAAGTAAAGACACAGAGGCACTGAACAACACACTAGAACAGAGGGACCTAACAGACATCTACAGAACTCTACACCCAAAAGCAACAGGATACACATTCTTCTCAAGTGCACATGGAACATTTTCCAGAAGAGACCACATACTAGGCCACAAAAAGAACCTCAGTAATTTCAAAAATGTTGAAATCCTAACACCCAACTTCTCAGATCACCAAGGTATAAAACTAGAAATAAATTTTAGAAAGAAATCAAAAAGGCTCACAAATACAGGGAGACTTAACAACACTCTCCTAATTAATCAATGGGTTAATGAACAAATCAAAACAGAAATCAAAGAATATATGGAGACTAATGATAACAACAACACAAAGCCACAACTTCTGTGGGACGCAGCAAAGGCAATTCTAAGAGGAAAGTATATTGCAATCCAGGCCTATTTAAAGAAGGAAGAACATTCCCAAATGAATAGTCTAAAGACACAATTACTGAAATTGGAAAAAGAACAAATGAGGCCCAAAGTCACCAGAAGGAGGGACATAATAAAGATTAGAGAAGAAATAAATAAAATTGAGAAGAATAAAACAATAGAAAAATCAATAAAACCAAGAGCTGGTTCTTTGAAAAAATAAACAAAATAGATAAACCCCTAGCCAGACTCATTAAGAGAAAAAGAGAATCTACACACATAAACACAATCAGAAATGAGAAAGGAAATATCACGACGAACCCCACAGAAATACAAAGAATCATAAGAGAATATTATGAGAACCTATATGCTAACAAGCTGGAAAACATAGAAGAAATGGACAACTTCTTAGAAAAATACAACCTTCCATGACTGACCAAGCAAGAAACAGAAAAACTAAACAGACCATTCACCAGCGACAAAATCGAATTGGTAATCAAAAAACTACCCAAGAAGAAAACAGCCGGGCCTGATGGATTCAACTCTGAATTCTACCAGACACATAGAGAAGAAATAACAACCATTCTCCTTAAAGTTTTCCAAAAAATAGAAGAGGAGGGAATACTTCCAAACTCATTCTATGAAGCCAGCATCACTCTAATACCAAAACCGGGCAAAGACCTCACCAAAAAAGAAAATTACAGACCAATATCCCTGATGAACGTAGATGCAAAAATACTCAACGAAATATTAGCAAACCGAATTCAAAAATACATCAAGAGGATCAAACACCATGATCAAGTGGGATTCATCCCACGGATGCAAGGATGGTACAACATTCGAATATCCATCAACACCATCCACCACATCAACAAAAAGAAGAACAAAAACCACATGATCATCTCCATAGATAGTGAAAAAGCATCTGACAAAATTCAGCATCCATTCCTGATTAAAACTCTCAACAAAATGGGTATAGATGGCAAATACCTCAACATCATAAAGGCTATATATGACAAACCCAAAGCTAACATCATACTTAACAGCGAGACGCTGAAAGCTTTTCATCTAAGATCGGGAAAAAGACACGGATGCCCACTCTCTCCACTGTTATTCAACATAGTACTGGAGGTCCTAGCCACGGCAATCAGACAAAACAAAGACATACAAGGCATCCAGATTGGTAAAGAAGAAGTCAAATTGTCACTATTTGCAGATAACATGATACTGTACATAAAAAACCCTAAAGACTCCATTCCAAAACTACTAGAACTAATATCTTAATTCAGCAAAGTTGCAGGATACAAAATTAACACACAGAAATCTGTTGGTTTCCTATACACTAATGATGAAATAACAAAGAGAAATCAGAAAAACAATTCCATTCACAATTGCATCAAAAAGAATAAAATACCTAGGAATAAACCTAACGAAGGAAGTGAAAGACCTGTACTCTGAAAACTACAAGACACTCCTAAGAGAAATTAAAGAGGACACTAACAAATGGAAATGCATCCCATGCTCTTGGCTAGGAAGAATAAATATTGTCAAAATGGCTATACTACCTAAAGCAATCTACAGATTCAATGCAATCCCTATCAAACTACCAACAGCTTTCTTCAACGAACTCGAACAAATAATTCTAAAATTCATATGGAACCACAAAAGACCCCGAATAGCCAAATCAATCCTGAGAAGGAGGAATAAAACAGGGGGAATTACGCTCCCTGACTTCAAGCTCTACTACAAAGCCAGAGCAATCAAGCCAATTTGGTATTGGCACAAAAACAGACCCAAAGACCAGTGGAACAGAATAGAAAATCCAAACATTAACCCAAACATATACAGTCAATTAATATTTGATAAAAGTGCCTTGGATATACAACAGGGAGATGACAGCCTCTTCAGCAGCTGCTGTTGGAAAAACTGGACAGCTACATGTAAGAGAATGAAACTGGACTACTGTCTAGCCCCATACACAAAGGTAAACTCAAGGTGGATCAAAGACCTGAATGTACGTCATGAAACCATAAAACTCTTAGAAAAAAACCTAGGCAAAATCTCTTGGACATAAACATGAGCGACTTCTTCATGAACATATCTCACCGGGCAAGGGAAACAAAAGCAAAAATGAACAAGTGGGACTATGTCAAGCTGAAAAGCTTCTGTACAGCAAAGGACACCATCAGTAGAACAAAAAGACATCCTACAGTATGGGAGAATATATTTATAAAAAACGTATCTGATAAAGGGTTGACATCCAAAATATATAAAGAACTCATCCACCGTAACAAACAGAAAGCAAATAATCCAATTAAGAAGTGGGCAGAGGACATGAATAGACACTTCTCCAAAGAAGAAATTCAGATGGCCAACAGGCACATGAAAAGATGCTCCACATCGCTAATCATCAGAGAAATGCAGATTAAAACCACAATGAGATATCACCTCACACCAGTGAGGATGGCCAACATCCAAAACACAAACAACAACAAATCTTGGCGAGGATGTGGAGAAAAGGGAACCCTCCTACACTGCTGGTGGGACTGCAAATTAGTTCAACCATTGTGGAAAGCAGTATGGAGGTTCCTCAAAAAACTCAAAATAGAAATACCATTTGACCCAGGAATTCCACTCCTAGGAATTTACCCTAAGAATGCAGCAGCCCAATTTGAAAAGGACAGATGCACCCCTATGTTTATTGCAGCACTATTTACAATAGCCAAGAAATGGAAGCAACCTAAGTGTCCATCAGTAGATGAATGGATAAAGAAGATGTGGTACATATACACGATGGAATATTATTCAGCCATAAGAAGAAAACAAATCCTACCATTTGCAACAACATGGATGGAGCTAGAGGGTATTATGCTCAGTGAAATAAGCCAAGCCAAAAAAGACAAGTATCAAATGATTTCACTCATATCTGGAGTATAAGAACAAAGAAAAAATACTGAAGGAACAAAACAGCAGCAGACTCACAGAACCCAAGAACGGACTAATAGTTACCAAAGGGAAAGGGACTGGGGAAAATGGGCGGGAAGGGAGGGATAAGAGGGAAAAAGGGGCATTACGATTAGCAGATATAATGTTGGGGGGGCACGGGGAGGGCAGTACAACTCAGAGAAGACAAGTAGTGATTCTATAGCATCTCATTATGCTGATGGACAGTGATTGTAATGGGGTTGGTGGGGGGGACCTGATGAAGGGGTAGTTTAATAACCGTAATATTGCACATGTAATTGTAGATTAATGATAATAAAATAAATTATATTAAAAATAAATAAATAAATAAATAAATAAATAAATATGATGGAGGGATTAAACAATTTCCAGAGAAACGAAACTTGACAGAGTTTGCCTCTCATAAACCACCAATACAGGATATCTTAAACGGACTGCTCTAGAGAGAAGCACCCCTAAAGCTAAAAAGATGTCACCAGAGAAAATAAAATCATAGCAAAGAAAGCAGACCATCCAAATACTAACTAAAGGAAAAGAATAAAACACCTAGTATATAAAGAAAGGAGGAGGACCAATAAGAAGGGAGAGCAATAAAGAAATATCACACAGTGTTTACAATAACTTAACAAGAAAGTTAAGTTAGATTGTTAGATAGTAAAGAAGCAAGCCTTGAACCTTTGGTAACCACGAATCTAACGCCAGCAATGGCAATAAGTACATATCTATCAATAATCACCCTAAATGTAAATGGACTCAATGCACCAATCAAAAGACACAGAGTAACAGAATGGATAAAAAAGCAAGACCCATCTATGTGCTGCTTACAGGAGACTCACCTCAAATCCAAAGATATACACAGACTAAAAGTGAAGGGATGGAAAAATATATTTCATGCAAACAACAAAGAAAAAAAAGCAGGTGTGGCAGTACTTGTATCAGACAAAATAGACTTCAAAACGAAGAAAGTAGCAAGAGATAAAGAACGACATTACATAATGATAAAGCGGTCCATCCAACAACAAGATATAACCATTATAAATATATATGTACCCAACACAGGAGTGCTAGCATATGTGAAACAAATACTAACAGAATTAAAGGAGGAAATAGACAGCAATGCATTCATTTTAGGAGACGTCAAGACACTACTCACTCCAAAGGACAGGTCAACCTGACAGAGAATAAGTAAAGACACAGAGGCACTGAACAACAAACTAGAACACATGGACCTAACAGATATCTACAGAAGTCTGCACCCAAAAGCAGCAGGATACACAATTTTTCTCAGGTGCACATGGAACATTTTCCAGAATAGACCACATACTAGGCCACAAAAAGAACCTCAGTAATTTCAAAAATATCGAAATCCTACCAACCAACTTCTCAGATCACAAAGGTATAAAACTAGAAATAAATTTTAGAAAGAAATCAAAAAAGTTCACAAATACATGGATACTTAACAACATTCTCCTACCTAATCAATGGGTTAATGACCAAATCAAAACAGAAATGAAAGAATATATGGAGACTAATGATAACAACAACACAAAGCCACAACTTCTCTGGGACGCAGCAAAGGCAGTTCTAAGAGGAAAGTATATTGCAATCCAGGCCTATATAAAGAAGGAAGAACAATCCCAAATGAATAGTCTAGAGACACAATTACTGAAATTGGAAAAAGAAGAACAAATGAGGCCCAAAGTCACCAGAAGGAGGGACATAATAAAGATCAGAGAACAAATAAATAAAATTGAGAAGAATAAAACAATAGAAAAAAATCAATAAAAACAAGAGCTGGTTCTTTGAAAAAATAAACAAAATAGATAAACCACTAGCCAGACTCATTAAGAGAAAAAGAGAATCTACACACATAAACACAATCAGAAATGAGAAAGGAAAGATAATGACGGAACCCACAGAAATACCAAGAATCATAAGAGAATATTATGAGAATCTATATGCTAACAAGCTGGAAAACATAGAAGAAATGGACAACTTCTTAGAAAAATACAACTTTCCAAGACTGACCAAGCAAGAAACAGAAAAACTAAACAGACCATTCACCAGTAACAAAATTGAATCGGTAATCAAAACACTACCCAAGAACAAAACCCCCAGACCTGATGGATTCACCTCTGAATTCTACCAGACGTATAGAGAAGAAATAACACCCATTCTCCTTAAAGATTTCCAAAAAATAGAAGAGGAGGGAATGCTTCCAAACTCATTCTATGAAGTCAGCATCACTCTAGTACCAAAACTGGGCAAAGACCTCACCAAAAAAGAAAATTACACACCAATATTCCTGATGAACATAGATGCAAAAATACTCGACAAAATATTAGCAAACCGAATTCAAAAATACATCAAGAGGATCATACATAATGATCAAGTGGGATTCATCCCAGGGATGCAAGGATGGTACAACATTCGAAAATCCATCAACATCATCCAGCACATCAACAAAAAGAGGAGCAAAAACAACATGATCATCTCCATAGATGCTGAAAAAGCATTTGACAAAATTCAGCATCCATTCATGATTAAAACTCTCACCAGAATGGGTATAGACGGCAAGTATGTCAACGTCATAAAGGCCATATATGACAAACCCACAGCTAACATCATACTTAACAGCAAGAAGCTGGAAGCTTTTCATCTAAGATCGGGAACAAGACAAGGATGCCCACTCTGTTCACTGTTATTCAACATAGTACTGGAGGTCCTAGCCACAGCAATCAGACAAAACAAAGAAATACAAGGTATCCAGAATGGTAAAGAAGAAGTCAAATTGTCACTATTGGCAGATGACATGATACTGTACATTAAAACCCTAAAGACTCCACTCCAAAACTGCTAGAATTAATATCTGAATTCAGCAAAGTTGCAGGATACAAAATTAACACACAGAAATCTCTTGCTTTCCTGTACACTAACGATGAACTAACAGGAAGAGAAATCAGAAAAACAATTCCATTCACAATTGCATCAAAAAGAATAAAATACCTAGGAATCAACCTAACGAAGGAAGTGAAAGACCTGTACTCTGAAAACTACAAGACACTCCTAAGAGAAATTAAAGAGGACACTAACAAATGGAAATGTATCCCATGCCCTTGGCTAGGAAGAATAAATATTGTCAAAATGGCTATACTACCTAAAGCAATCTACAGATTCAATGCAATCCCTATCAAACTACCAACAGCTTTCTTCAATGAACTGGAACAAATAATTCTAAAATTCATATGGAACCTCAAAAGACCCCGAATAGCCAAAGCAATCCTGAGAAGGAGGAATAAAACAGGGGGAATTACGCTCCCTGACTTCAAGCTCTACTACAAAGCCACAGTAATCAAGCCAATTTGGTATTGGCACAAAAACAGACCCAAAGACCAGTGGAACAGAATAGAAAATCCAAACATTAACCCAAACGTATACAGTCAATTAATATTTGATAAAGGAGCCTTGGATATACAATGGGGAGATGACAGCCTCTTCAGCAGCTGGTGTTGGAAAAACTGGACAGCTACATGTAAGAGAATGAAACTGGACTACTGTCTAGCCCCATACACAAAGGTAAACTCAAGGTGGATCAAAGACCTGAATGTAAGTCATGAAACCATAAAACTCTTGGAAAAAAACATAGGCAAAAATCTCTTGGACATAAACATGAGCGACTTCTTCATGAACCTATATCCCTGGGCAAGGGAAACTAAAGCAAAAATGAAGAAGTGGGACCATATCAAGCTGAAAAGCTTCTGTACAGCAAAGGACACCATCAGTAGAACAAAAAGACATCCTACAGTATGGAAGAATATATTCATAAATGACGTATCTGATAAGGGGTTGATATCCAAAATACATAAAGAACTCACGCACCTTAACAAACAAAAAGCAAATAATCCAATTAAGAAATGGGCAGAGGACATGAATAGACACTTCTCTAAAGAACAAATTCAGGTGCCCAACAGGCACATGAAAAGATGCTCCACATTGCTAATCATCAGAGAAATGCAGATTAAAACCACAATGAGATATCACCTCACACCAGTGAGCATGGCCAACATCCAAAACAAACAACTACAAATGTTGGCAAGGATGTGGAGAAGAAAGGGGAACCCTCCTACACTGCTGGTGGGAATGCAAATTAGTTCAACCATTGTGGAAAGCAGTATGGAGGTTCCTCAAAAAACTCAAAATAGAAACACCATTTGACCCAGGAATTCCACTCCTAGGAATTTACCCTAAGAATGCAACAGCCCAGTTTGAAAAAGACATATGCACCCCTATGTTTATTGCAGCACTATTTACAATAGCCAAGAAATGGAAGCAACCTAAGTGTCCATCAGTAGATGAATGGATAAAGAAGAGGTGGTACATATACACAATGGAATATTATTCAGCCATAAGAAGAAAACAAATCCTACCATTTGCAACAACATGGATGGAGCTAGAGGGTATTATGCTCAGTGAAATAAGCCAAGCCAAAAAAGACAAGTATCAAATGATTTCATTCATATGTGGAGTGTAAGAACAAAGAAAAAAACTGTAGGAACAAAACAGCAGCAGACTCACAGAACACTGCAGAACCCAAGAACGGACTAATAGTTACCAAAGGGAAAGGGACTGGGGTAGATGGGTGGGAAGGGAGGGGTAAGAGGGAAAAAGGGGCATTATGATTAGCAGATGTAATGTTGAGGGGGCGCGGGAAGGGCTGTACTACTCAGAAAAGACAAGTAGTGATTCTATAGCATCTCACTACGCTGATGGAGAGTGACTGTAATGGGGTTGGTGGGGGGGACGTGATGAAGGGGGTAGTTTAATAACCATAATATTGCACATGTAATTGTAGAATAATGATACCAAGATAAATTATAAAAAATAATAATAATAAAAATAAAATAAAAGCAAACAAAACTACCATTTAAGTATTCCTGCAATATGGCTCCAGCAGCTTCTGCTTGAGGTAAAACAAATCTGGGCTACAGCTCCCTGGACGTCCCTGTTTCTCCTGGTTTCATGGTGGTGGTTTGTCCAGAGACCTCAGTTCTCTAATGGGTCCAAAAATGTCATTGATTTTTGGTGAATCTAGCTTTTTCTTATTGTTAGGATGAAAGTGATGACTTTCAAGCTTTCTACATACCTAATGGAAGTCCATTAGCAGGTTTTAAATGCATGAGTGGTTTTATATGCTTTGTTTTGTTTTTAAAAGACCACTCTGCTCATCTCCCTTGAAGATCTCAAAAAGAAAGTAGACTGGCCAAGGTAGGTCTCAGATACTTGAGGTTTCCTCAACAAATACCATCTTATTACAATACAACCCTTACAAAATAAATGGAAAAAGAGTATACATTTGACACCTTAATTTCATCTGAGAAAAAGGAATGTTCCACAAAGGAGATTATCTTAAGACAGATGATTCATCTTGCATATACTCCCTGGTGATTTCTTCAAAACACCTGTCTGCTTTGGTCACTGCCTCAAGTCAAAACCCCTCCATGGTGGTTTCCCATAACAGTGTGGTTTGTGTGTGTCTATGAACCCTCTCCATCTGCTCTTCCCAACTCAGGGCATGATTGGTACCATCTCCATTCATCTGCTTGTTAATTTTTTCCATCCTCCCATGGGAATGCCCAAACCTTGCCCAAACTTCAGAGTCTAACTCACATGTCACAAATTCAGTGAGGCTTTCTCTAACTAGCACCACTTCCTATTTTTTCCCTCCTTCTTAAATCCCTATTAGGCACACAATTAATAAAAAGAATAAACACTGGTTTGTTCTTAATTGGACTAAGTTTTAATTTCTTCAATTGGCCTAGAGTTCCTAGCACAGTATGAACACATATTGGATGTGCAATAATTGCTCATTAATTGAGAGAGGGATTGATAGTAGTTGGGTTTGGTGGGCTACCGGTTTTGCAAGATGGTGAGATTTTAACAGGATCATAAATAAGCTAACAAAATGAAAATTTACCTACTAAGTTCAGTTTAATTAGTAATAAAAAACACTATCCTTTTAATGTGTTGTGTATGTTCGTTTATGTATCTGTGTGTATGCAAACATATTTTCCTGTTTTATTAAAGGAAATAAAGACAAGCGTAATGTTCCTGTCCCATATGCTTTACCTATTCTATATTTCAGTTTATGTGATTAGACCCTAACCTAGTCTAAGAACGGCAATACTGAAAGCAGGAGCATACAAATTACAGAATAATATAACCTGAGAGTCAGAAAGGTGCAAGAGTTCATCTGATTCAATCTTCCTACTTCAAAAGGGAAACCAGGGTTCAAAAGAGATTAAGGGACTTGTCCAAGATCAAAGTGCCAACATTTGGAATCCAGGTTCTCTAGATCCTCCTCCGGAAACAATTCCCTATCAGCAGGTCCTAGGTACACCAGAGGCCTGAGATGGATATGACAGTGTGATCTTGGAGTACACCTGTGCACATGTTGTCTGAATGTTTGATGAAATGGGATTTTGTAAAATTACCTCCGTTGTCTGTTCCCAAAGACTAAAACCATAACCTCTGCACAACTATTCCAACATGCATGGAAAATATTTATAGGCCACTTGGCTTTTCTACAGTCCTGATGTTAACTCCTGTGTAGAAACATCCATAGCACAAAAGGTGTTACACTAAACTAAATTGTCTAAACTAAAGAGTTTGGGTTTTTAGGTTTTTTGTTTTTTTTTAACAGGATAGTAATTAACATCAATAAATGCCTATATCCACTGATTAGCATGCAGAAAAGCCCCCATTAGTAAAACAATATGACAAAGCACACAGCATAGATAAGCCATATTAGGAAAGCATACAGCAAGAAACTGATGAGTTCTGGCTCTAGAAGGACTTTTGTTTCAGTCTCCTGCAGTACTTTTCATTATCTTTTATATTTTTTAATTAAATAACATTAAACACATTTCAAACAAACTTTACCAAATCAAGAGGGAGGGTGGGAGGGTCAAAGTGCCCATAATCCTGAATGCTTTGCTTAAGCCATAGCATAAATAGTGCTTCTAAACTAGAGCAAGGTTCTGACTGTGCTATTGGGTTTTTTTCTTGGCCACCCACCTGGGTGCTATGTAAAACTGATTCACTGATAGAGACTTGAGGCCATTTTCTTCTGAGGTTCCTTTCTCTCCCTCATCTATCACTAAAGCAGTGGACAGAGCCAGGATAGCTGACCCAAGGAGGGAGACAATGAGGAACGACAGAGGACAGTACCTGCCCTGAAGTTTGGATCTTCAACTGCGATGCACTTCGTCTCGCCTCTGGTCGTTTCACTTTCACACTCCCAACAAAGGCTTCTGAGAGAATTTCAAAACGTGTTCCCTGAAGGGTTTTCTTTCTATATGACGCCTTGCTTTAAACATTTCTTTTGTGCATGCTCCGCAGGATGGCTGGACAATTTCCATGTTGCTTTGGCCTGTAGATGCTCTGCTATATTTTCTTTTTAACAATTTCTGCCCCAAACACACTACAGAGGCAGCTAACACATAAAAAACCTTCCTTGAGCTGTAGTTTTAAGGAGAGTAGCCGTGGGCAGAGCTTTGATTCTTTATCTCCCAATGACAGACAAACAGGCCCGCAAAAAGTCACCACCAGCCTTGAATCGGGTGGAACAAAAACATCAGATTCAAAGGCTTCTTGCACTTTAGAAATGGTGCTTTTCCTCTGTCTGTTTTTCTTCCCTTGTCATTTCCTTGTCTGTGCTCTATCTGCTTTGGCCATTACTGTCACTACTTAACTACCACATTTTCTGCAAAAAATTGTTCCTTGGTTACAAAAGCAGAAAGCATGGTAAGACAATTCCTCAGTTCCATCTCAACAAATTCTGGGATTTACCTGTGCTTGGTTGAACCAGCAGCTCAAACTTTGTGGGTTTCACATGAAATCTTTCTTTTTTTCTCCCTTCAAGATTTTCAATCTATTTTAAAGAAAAAAATTAATAAAACCTCTCTGTTTAACTATTTGAAGACCTCCCACACTGTTTTCCAGAGCAGCTGCATCGTTTTACACTTCCACCAGCAATGTATGAGGGTGTTGGTTTCTCCACCTCCTCACCAACACTTGTCATTATCTTTTTTACTATAGCCATCTTAGTGAGTATTAAGTAATATTTTATTGTGGATTTGACTTGCATTTCCTTGAAGGCGAGTCACATTGAACATCTTTTCATGTGCTTATTGGCCATTTGTACATCTCCTTTAGAGAAAAGTCTGTTTGGATCCTTTGCCCACTTTTTAATTGGGTTGTCTTTTTATTATTGGGTTGTAATAATTCTTTATATGTTCTAGATACAAGTCCCTTATCAGATGTATGATTTGCAAAACTTTTCTCCCATTCTGTGCGTTGTCCTTTCATTTTCTTGATGGCATCCTTTGAAGCGCAAAAATGTTTTATTTTGAGGATGTCGGAAACGCATTCGTGCCCCAAGCGCTCACTAAATGGCGAGCAGCACAGAACCAGCAATTCACATTCATTTCATTCCTCTGTATCCGCTTCTGAACTAAGCATCATTTTTAATGATTGCAAGAGAATGATTAAGAAGATACCCCTTTGTGATCTTTGAGCAAAACTTTATTTCAAGATACTTCCCATCTCAGGATGGTGTAGCTTTTCTCCCCCTAAAATCTATGTTTGAAGTCTGCTGATTATTGGACTCTACAGAGAAGGAAGACAGAATGAAGATTTCAAACCCAGGCCACAGAAAGACATTTGCCCTCAAGAGCTGATCAAATAAGCTCTGGCTGCTGCAACTATTGCCATTCAGAATTCTGGGTTTTATTCAGGCTGAAAGGGATTTCAGGATAAAAGATGCTGTTTGAAAAATGCAGCCAAAATGCAATCAAAAAGTTTGTTTCACATTTATTTGTCTGGTAAGTTTTACTCTTGTGCAATTTTCTTTAAGTTAACTCAGTTAAATGAGTTGCGTAGACACATTCTCAAAATCCAGGTTACTAATATGAGTTGTTGCAGACAGCCATGCTATTGAGGGCTTTTCAACAAAGAAGAAAGGAGACTGAAATAGATTTAATAAGTGGAGGGTATGTGGTAAGCCAGGAATGGGTCATTATACTCTGAAGTTGTCTTTCTGTAAACAGACCAATTCTCACACTTGTTTTGTGAGGGATAATAGTAGCGAAGCCAGGGAGGGCCATAATCATTTGTTCTACTGCATGGCCACAACGTATCTTGTTTGTTTTCTCCCTGTCATGGTGGCCTTGCTCATGTAAGAGCTGTACCTAAAAATGACCCCTCAGAATCTTACTGGATGAATTAAGCCTCCTGAGATCTAAGCGACTGCTGTATGCTCACTGTGCAAGTAGAAACTGATAATTCAGAGCTGCTCATTGATTAGTCCCCGCTGCACCTCCCCCACACCAATTCAAACTATTTCTTCCAGTGTCAATGATTTCTAAGAAGCTATGTCTAATATCACCAGGAAAATGCCTCATATTAAATTGGGGTTTTGTATTCCAGATCCTTTTTACAGGATCTCTCCCTCCCACCAAGAAAAACTAATGGAAACAGATAAATCAAAGCCACAGTTTTGCTCAGTTCATAATTCCACTCTTATTTTCCAAAACAGAGTCCAGGAGGGCTTGCAGGGGAGGAAGGGGAACTATCATTAGAATTACAAATGTGACATTGAAGAGCATCTTTTACTTTTCCAGCAAAAGCTTCAGGATCTTTGGAAAATTGCATCTCAATGTCTTGACCATGTTCACAGGAAAATACCAGGGTTGTTGGCAAAGCAAAAATTGCTACATTATAGTAATAACACCTTGGGTTCATGCAATTCTGCCAAACTTTGAGCAGATTGGAGAATATTACCTTTTCCCTGCACCCAAAACCCCAAGAGGATGGAATGATTCTACCCACTGTAAAGATTCAGAAGATGAAACACGGGATATTTCAACACCACAAGTAATTAACGGCTCTTTGATTGCTGTTTTTAGACTCCCTAATTTCTACACCTTCCCCTTCACTGCCACTTCTCCTCTCCAGTCCCTCCATCTGGGTAAACTAAGCAGGAAAATAGCCTCCCTGTTCCATAGACTATAGTTTGCTCACTCCCAAGTAGGATATTCCTTGATTTGGTAGCTCAAGTGTGACTATAGGGACTAGGTACCACCTTCTCAGATCACCTTATTCTGAATCCAAACAAACTCAGCCACGCTCTGAGGTCACTGTTTATGTACCAGCCAGAGGGACCCGCGACCTGCAGTCAGCACACCCCACCCCACCCTGCCGCCCACAGCACACACACACTGTTGATTTCTATTGGCCTAGAAATGGCCCATCTGCCAGAATCACATTCTCCTCCTTCTATTCTAGATCATACCTGGACATACTCGGAAGTCATGGTGACCATCTGTCATTATCCCATTGTCATGGGTGAGGAGGACAGAGTTGGGCTCCATCAGAGTCCTCCAGTTGCTGCGGCATTTCTAAGAAGCAAATACCTGCACACACACACCAGCCTCAGTTCTCTGGGGTCAGTGAAGCTTCCAGGGATGCTGGTCCACCTGTGCAGAGCCCAGTCTGCCTAGCACACCAGTGAAGCTGGACAGTGAAAGGAGCTCTGCAGTCACGGAGATCTAGGTCTGAATTCCAGCTCTACCAGGACTTAAACGTGAGCACAAGACTAAGTGTCCAGATCTTAAGAGCAGTAGTACTACTTTCAAAGGCTGTGCTGGGGATCAGCAGAGATGCTGCCTCTGCAGGCTGGTGCTGGGGGGAAATGCCGTTAGATGATCACTAATGATCAGCAATCCGCAGTCAGCAACCATCTCCAGGGCCTCTGTGAATGCATGAAACTGAGCTTTCCATAGACCCACCCATGGCTGGGGGCCCCAGAAATTGTTCTGTGCCTCATGAAACCACCAAAGGTTAGAATTCAGTAACTTAAAGCACAGGAAGGATGGCAGTGTACCCTGACTACAGGACTCCCTTACCTGTTCAACTGCTAAAAGGTGAGTGAACAAACCTAAGCATGTAGCACAGAGTCTCTTCTATTCGAAGAAGCATTTACAGGGCACATACAGGATGCAGGGGACACTGCTTAGTGCTTCCAGGGAAACCAGGATGGGTAAGTGTTTGCTTCTCTGAGAGAATTCGTCTACTGAGGGAGTTAAACACTCAGCTACATGCAACAGTGACAAAATGCAATCCGGGATAACACAAGCACAGAGCCCTTCAGAAAGCACTGGCCTTTGTGGGTCTCACCCGGATGGGCTCATCAAGGGCAGACACCCAGCAGTTCTGCCTCAGGCCCAGAAGTAATGCACAGCAAAGAAGAGGTACAAGCACTGATTCCCTGGGTGGAGAGGTCGGCTACTGCCACACCCAACCTCAGCCACCTTATTGGACTTTCTGTCCTCCAAGTGTGGATGGCATGTGTACAGCTGCCAGATACTTGTGCTCTCACACGTGTGCTTCTTCCATCCAGCAGGGCTCAGGAGCCCTGAGACACACGGCCATGCCTGGGTTCCTCCATAGCCCTGCATCTGTCTGGGTGTCTGGCAGGCCCCTCGTCCAGGGCCTCACAGCCATGTGCAAGGTGACTAAGGTGTCTGCTTCCAACAGAAGAGCAGTTGGCACATTCTTTGGAGAGTCCACTATCCTAGGAGTCAACAAAGTAAAAGCAGAGAGTGACAAGGTCACTCAAGGGCAGGACAGGAACCGTGGGACATATGGGCCATTTGGACAACTCAGCCAGGCCCTGAGCAAATCCTGACTGACAGTGTCCTGCGGAGCCTCGCTCCTTCCTATCAGCTGCAAGGGAGTTGGCTCTCCTTTCCCTATTCCTGGTGCGGCTGCAAATGCCAGCCCCGAACTGGACAGGAGACAAGCCTCTGTTAGTCCCAAGTTAGAAGAGGCAGTGAGCGGCTCCCCTCCAGCCTGCGGAGGTGCTCGCAGTGGGGGCCCAGGACAGAGAGCAGCATCTGGTGCCCTCTTACCATTCCCTCTTAGCTCAGCAGCCTCAGGAGCCAAGTCCACCTGCCGGAAAACGCCAGTCACACAGCTGGTGGCCCTGTCAAGAAACGGAGGCGTCATCACTGGTTTCCCCTCCGTCGGCCCAGTGTTCCCCAGCCAAGTCCCTTTCCCATCCCCACAACACCTTCTACACACAGTAGCCAAAGGTCTTTCTAAAGCAAAGTGTTGAAGGCTCCACTCCTGTTTCAAAAGCTCCCATTTATCTGCCAGTTAGAATAATACCCAAACTCCCCAGTTCAAAGTACAATGCACTTCATGACCTGCCCTCACCTCACCTTCCAGCTGTCTGCCATCCCCTACCTTCCTCTCTATGATGTGGCTGTCATGCTGAATTCCATCCAGTCTCGTAAGACCATCATTCATTCTTTGTCTGCCTGTCTGTCTGTCTCTCCCCTCCTCGCGCAAACCCCTTCCCCTGAATATGACACGCTCGGCAGCTCTAACTCCTCATCCTCTTGCTCAGCAGAGCTCTTTCAGGGCTAAATGTCAGTTTAAATTTAAATGTCACTTCCTCCTGGAAGCTGTTTTTATCTGCTCCCACCTCTAAAAATTAAGTGAGAATCCCTTTTTCACACTTCCAAAGTGCCTACACTTCTCATAGATTGGCACACATTGCGGTGGTCACCTGTTATTGATTTATCTGTATCAGTGATCACTCCCCCCACTACCTCCCACAGGCATACTGTATGTTGGGCCCCTTGGAAGCAAGATCGCTATGGACCACGGCACGCATTAACCTAGCAGAGCACTTGAAACATAAAGGACATAGTTTACAGGTAGATGTTGAATGAGTGACTGATAGGCAAGTGAATAAGAATCAAAAGTAAGTAAAGGAGTTTCCTATAACTAAGGTAAACTTTGGATCAAGAGGAAATCTAATATAGTATACAATACAACCTTCTGTCCTTTAGAGGTAATGTAATAGGGCCCCAGAAGCTAAGTGATTGCCTGGTTGACAATTAGAATTCCAACCTCAGTCTAACCTAGATCCCTAAATTCCCCCAGCAAGAGTTCAAAACACCAAAAAAATTCTAGAATCCATAATGAAGGGAATAATTTCTTCTTTGGGGACAGAATCCTTATCTAGCCCCAATCAGACTGAACGTCAGTGGCAACTCCATCTTCAACCTCATCTGCTGGGTGCATGATATTATGCAGAGACCCATTCGAAGGGTTCCACTGTTCTTTCAAGTTCTTACTGTATGTTGGAAGGATGGGTGTAGCCAATCAGGATCATGCCTTCCTAGGACCCTCAAAACCCCTCTGAGCTTTTGCATTATATGAAGAGCAATGAGAAAAATCTTGGATTCTCCCCTCTAGGTCCCATTGCTGATTTATTGAGAAATTTATGACAAGTTTGATATATGATAATACCGTTATCTGTAGGACAATAACTGACAAACTCATAATACCACATTTGCTTCCTGTGGAGATTTACTTTAATGGTAAATTATAATCCAAACTGCTGCATTTAGTGAACTTGAGTGGATTGGATTTTTACAAATATGTATTCCAACATAAAGCTGAACTCAATTCCCAGCTTCTTTCCACACTGGCACAGGACAGAGTGGGAACAATCGGAAGCTCCTGGTTATTTAGCACCAGTGGGATGAGGGGTCCCCCCAAGAATGAGTAATATTATGCTTCCCTTTCGGGTCAGCAGGAGGTCCTGAATGACCGTCCTTAATAAAGCTACCCAGGATCCCACTGAGCCCAGCTCCCTGCCTCCCAAGAATTAGAGTTAAAATTTATCATCAATTTTTAAAAAATATAATTTCCCCCATTCAAAATAATCTCTCTTTGAAGCTTTTCCTAAATTTAAAAAGAACCTTATCTCCAGTCCTCTGAGAGAGGATCTCCTGGCTCCCTGGTGAGGGGCAGCAACCAGTTCACTCCTTGGGCCCAAGTCCTTGGCTTCCCATCACGTAATCACCCATGGTCATGCAAAAGACCTCGTCCCCCAGGAGAGAGCAGTGCTGGAAACTCTTGGATGTGTCCTGCTCCTCAGCGTAGGAAGAAACAGAGGACTGTGCCTCCAGAAATATCCTGAGAACACCAGATGTTTGAATGGGTAATATCATATTCAAGGAACACTCTATTTAGAGAGGCTGTGCAGCCAGCTCATCAGTGACATAACTGTGTTTTGTGGAGAAAACAACAGAATTATTGCTCTCTGGGGGAAAAAATTCTAAATAAATAAGTTTGATATGAGGTTAAGAAACATAACCAATCATTCTACTTTCTTCCCCTTTATGTAAGGTTGCCATTCTACATTGTCACAGAATAGCTCAACTAACTTCTTCTGAAAAATGTTTTTCACACTAGGAGGATGGCATACTTTTAAAATCTAAAGTAGGGTTCAATTATACAAATGATACAATTCTCAACCAAAGACACCCCTGGGTAGATCCTACTCACCATTTCATTTGATCACATAGTTCTGCTGGAGTTGCTCTTAAAAAGACACCGAGCTTGTTCTCTAGCACCTTCCAGGTCTACCTGTGTGCCCTGAGACCATTCTTTGCATACTGCCCTCCAACCAAACGCCTCAGTTAGACAGAAGCCACACTAGATTTCTGTTTCTGTGAATGTGAGTTTTTTTAGGGTTACCTTTATTGTATCAAGCAAAAATACCTGCACCTTGAAATGCTCTTTTTACCAAAATGAGGTGTCCCCAGAGCACTGGTACATTTTGACTTAAAACACTGAAGATGTCACCCTTCTTTAAGGGACTTTTCTCTTACAACAAAAAACAGAAGTTTCTTTCATCCTGGCTCCTGACTCTGTTATTACTCATTTGATGTAGAGGAGGAAGTTTAGAAATACTCAAAAAGGGACTTCTAAAGGCTAGGTTATTTGTTCACATGCTGATCTCTTCTGTTACAGGGACAATGTCCTGTCATCTTTGTACACTAAGCCTGTGACAAAATTCCAAAGCCTTTATACTTGCTCAATAAATGCTGTTGATTGTTGACTGACTGACTCTACTTACAGGGTAACCAAAGAGATCCTCATAATATTTGGATAAGAACAATGTTTCGATGAGCAAGTTGCCACTCATTCCCAGACTCCCCACCAGAGGAGAAGGCACAGGGATCATTGCCTTGAACCAAAAGCAGCCTCCCAGAAATTTCCATCTGATTTGGTACAAATTAGGCTTGAAGTCTTCATTCAAAAATAATCCTGGACGTCTGGGAAGATGGCGGCGTGAGCAGGGCGGCAGAAATCTCCTCCCGAAACTATATTTATCTACGAAAATACAGAAAATACAACTATTTCTAAAAGAGAGACCAGAATACACAAGAAAGCGCACAGCGTGCAGCTACACCCGAGAGGACTCGGCACTCCAAGAGGCGGGTAAGATATGGAGCGGGACCAGAGCCCTCACCCAACCCAGCGCACCAGCAGAAGGAGAGAATTCAGAGCCGGGAGGGAGTGGAAGTACACCCCACGAAATACAGAGCGACGCGGCCATGGCTGCGGAATGGTGGGGCAACAGTGCCACCTGCAGCATCCCCACAGAATCTACTCCCGGTGGGCATTTTTGTTTTTTGTTTTTTCTTTTCTTTCTTTTTTCTTTTTTCTCTTTTTAAAGTCTTAAAGAGCCCAGCTGACATACGTGGCAACTACCAGCGACCACTTCTATAGCCATGAAAAGACAGAGGAATATGGTCTAGACTAATATCAACCAGACAACCACAGAGACGGAGCCTGAAGGGATGGAAATGGACAGTCTTCCTGAAAAAGAATTCAGAATAAAAGTCATAACCATGCTGATGGACCTACAGAGAAATGTGGAAGAGCTGAGGGAGGAAGTGAGGGAAGTGAGGAAAGACAAGGCAGAAATCAGACAAGCGATCGACGGGCTTAACAGCAGACCGGATGAGATGCACGAGACTGTTAATGGAATAGAATTTAGAGAACAGGAATACAGAGAAGCTAGGCAGAGAGAGATAAAAGGATTTCTAGGAATGAAAGAATATTAAGAGAACTGTGTGACCAATCCAAACGGAACAATATTCGCCTTATACGAGTACCAGAGGAAGAAGAGAGAGAAAAAGGGATACAAAGTGCGTTAGAAGAAATAATTGCTGAAAACTTTCCCTTGCTGGGGAAGGAAATAGTCTCGCAGTCCACGGAAGTCCACAGATCTCCCAACACAAGGGACCCAAGGAAGACAACACCAAGACACACAATAATTAAGATGGCAAAGATCAAAGATAAAGACAGAGTATTAAAGGCAGCTAGAGAGAGAAAAAAGATCACCTACAAAGGAAAACCCATCAGACTATCTATCATCAGACATCTGAAAAGAAACTTTACAGGCCAGGAGAGAATGGCATGATATATTTAACGTTATGAAACAGAAGGGCTTCGAACCAAGAATATTGTATCCAGCACGATTATCATTTAAATATGATGGAGGGATTAAACAATTTCCAGACAAACGAAAGTTGACGGAGTTTGCTTCTCACAAACCACCACTACAGAATATCTTAAATGGACTGCTCTAGAGGGAAGCACCCCTAAGGCTAAAAAGATGTCACCAGAGAAAATAAAATCATAGCAAAGAAAGCAGACCATCCAAATACTAACTAAAGGCAAAGAATAAAACACCTAGTATATAAACAATGGAGGAGGAAGAATAAGAAGGGAGAGAAATAAAGAAACATCAGATGGTCTTTACAATAACTTAACAAGAAAGTTGTTAGACTGTTAGACAGTAAAGAAGCAACCCTTGAAACTTTGGTAACCACGAATCTAAAGCCAGCAATGGCAATAAGTACATATCTATCAATAATCACCCTAAATGTAAATGGACTGAATGCACCAATCAAAAGACACAGAGTTACTGAATGGATAAAAAAGCAAGACCCATCTATATGCTGCTTACAGGAGACTCACCTCAAACCCAAAGATATACACAGACTAAAAGTGAAGGGATGGAAAAAGATATTTCATGCAAACAACAAAGAGAAAAAAGCAGGTGTGGCAGTACTTGTATCAGACAAAATAGACTTCAAAACGAAGAAAGTAGCAAAGAAGAGATAAAGAAGGACATTACATAATGATAAAGGGGTCAGTCCAAGAAGAAGATATAACCATTATAAATATATATGCACCCAACACAGGAGTGCCAGCATATGTGAAACAAATACTAACAGAATTAAAGGAGGAAATAGAAAGCAATGCATTCATTTTAGTAGACTTCAACACACCACTTACTCCAAAGGACAGATCAACCAGACAGAGATTAAGTAAAGACACAGAGGCACTGAACAACACACTAGAACACATGGACCTAACAGACATCAACAGAACTCTGCACCCAAAAGCAACAGGCTACACATTTTTCTCAGGTGCACATGGAACATTTTCCAGAATAGACCACATACTAGGCCACAAAAGAACCTCAGTAAATTCAAAAATATTGAAATCCTACCAACCAACCTCTCAGATCACAAAGGTATAAAACTAGAAATAAATTTTAGAAAGAAATCAAAAAGGCTCACAAATACATGGAGACTTAACAACATTCTCCTAATTAATCAATGGGTCAACGACCAAATCAAAACACAAATCAAAGAATATATGGAGACTAATGACAACAACAACACAAAGCCACAACTTCTGTGGGATGCAGCAAAGGCAGTTCTAAGAGGAAAGTATATTGCAATCCAGGCCTATTTAAAGAAGGAAGAACATTCCCAAATGAATAGGCTAAAGACACAATTACTGAAATTGGAAAAAGAAGAACAAATGAGGCCCAAAGTCACCAGAGGAGGGACATAATAAAGATCAGAGAAGAAATAAATAAAATTGAGAAGAATAAAACAATAGAAAAAATCAATGAAACCAAGAGCTGGTTCTTTGAAAAAATAAACAAAATAGATAAACCCCTACCCAGACTCATTAAGAGAAAAAGAGAATCTACACACATAAACAGAATCAGAAATGAGAAAGGAAAAATCACGACGGACCCCACAGAAATACAAAGAATTATAAGAGAATATTATGAGAATCTATATGCTAACAAGCTGGAAAACCTAGAAGAAATGGACAACTTCTTAGAAAAATACAACCTTCCAAGACTGACCAAGCAAGAAACAGAAAAACTAAACAGACCAATCACCAGCAATGAAATTGAATCAGTAATCAAAAAACTACCCAAGAACAAAACCCCCAGACCTGATGGTTTCACCTCTGAATTCTGCCAGATATATAGAGAAGAAATAACACTCATTCTCCTTAAAGTTTTTCAAAAAATAGAAGGGGAGGGAATACTTCCAAACTCATTCTATGAAGCCAGCATCACTCTAATACCAAAATCGGGCAAAAACCTCACCAAAAAAGAAAATTACAGACCAATATCCCTGATGAACATAGATGCAAAAGTACTCGACAAAATATTAGCAAACGGAATTCAAAACTACATCAAGAGGATCATACACCATGATCAAGTGGGATTCATCCCAGGGATGCAAGGATGGTAGAACATTTGAAAATCCATCAACATCATCCACCACATCAACAAAAAGAAGAGCAAAAATAACATGATCATCTCCATAGATCCTGAAAAAGCATTTGACAAAATTCAGCATCCATTCATGATGGAAACGCTCAACAAAATGGGTATAGACGGCAAGTACCTCAACATCATAAAGGCCATATATGAGAAACCCACAGCAAACATCATACTTAACAGCGAGAAGTTGAAAGCTTTTCATCTAAGATCGGGAACAAGACAGGGAAGCCCACTCTCTCCACTGTTATTCAACATAGTACTGGAGTCCTAGCCACGGCAATCAGACAAAACAAAGACATACAAGGCATCCAGATTGGTAAAGAAGAAGTCAAATTGTCACTATTTGCAGATGACATGATACTGTACATAAAAAACCCTAAAGACTCCACTCCAAAACTACTAGAATTAATACCTGAATTCAGCAAAGTTGCAGGATACAAAATTAACACACAGAAATTTGTTGCTTCCCTATACACTAATGATGAACTAACAGAAAGGGAAATCAGAAAAACAATTCCATTTACAACTGCATCAAAAAGAATAAAATACCTAGGAATAAACCTAACGAAGGAAGTGAAAGACCTGTACTCTGAAAACTACAAGACACTCCTAAGAGAAATTAAAGTGGACACTAACAAGTGGAAATGCATCCCATGCTTTTGGCTAGGAAGAATAAATATTGTCAAAATGGCTATACTACCTAAAGCAGTCTACAGATTCAATGCAATCCCTATCAAACTACCAACAGCTTTCTTCAATGAACTCGAACAAATAATTCTAAAATTCATATGGAACCACAAAAGACCCCGAATAGCCAAAGCAATCCTGAGAAGGAGGAATAAAACAGGGGGAATTACGCTCCCTGACTTCAAGCTCTACTACAAAGCCACAGTAATCAAGACAATTTGGTATTGGCACAAAAACAGACCCAAAGACCAGTGGAACAGAATAGAAAATCCAAACATTAACCCAAGCATATACAGTCAATTAATATTTGCTAAAGGAGCCTTGGATATGCAATGTGGAGATGACAGCCTCTTCAGCAGCTAGTGCTGGAAAAACTGGACAGCTACATGTAAGAGAATGAAACTGGACTACTGTCTAGCCCCATACACAAAGGTAAATTCAAGGTGGATCAAAGACCTGAATGTAAGTCATGAAACCATAAAACTCTTGGAAAAAAACATAGGCAAAAATCTCTTGGACATAGACATGAGCAACTTCTTCATGAACATATCTCCCTGAGCAAGGGGAAACAAAAGCAAAAATGAGCAAGTGGGACTATATCAAACTGAAAAGCTGTACAGCAAAGAACATATCAGTAGAACAAAAAGACATCCTACAGTATGGGAGAATATATTCATAAATGACGTATCTGATAAGGGGTTGACATCCAAAATATATAAAGAACTCACGCACCTTAACAAACAAAAAGCAAACAATCCAATTAAGAAATGGGCAGAGGACATGAATAGACACTTCTCTAAAGAAGAAATTCAGATGGCCAACAGGCACATGAAAAGATGCTCCACATCGCTAATCTTCAGAGAAATGCAGATTAAAACCACAATGAGATATCACCTCACACCAGTGAGGATGGCCAACATCCAAAAAACAAACAACAATAAATGTTGGCGAGGATGTGGAAAAAATGGAACCCTCCTACACTGCTTGTGGGACTGCAAATTAGTTCAACCATTGTGGAAAGCAGTATGGAGGTTCCTCAAAAAACTCAAAATAGAAATACCATTTGACCCAAGAATTCCACTCCTAGACTGCAGCATCCCAGTTTGAAAAAGACATATCCACCCCTATGTGTATCGCAGCACTATTTACAATAGCCAAGAAATGGAAGCAACCTAAAAGTGTCCATGAGTAGATGAATGGATAAAGAAGAGGTGGTACATATACACAATGGAATATTATTCAGCCATAAGAAGAAAACAAATCCTACCATTTGCAACAACATGGATGGAGCTAGAGGGTGTTATGCTCAGTGAAATAAGCCAAGCCAAAAAAGATAAGTATCAAATGATTTCACTCATCTGTGGAGCATAAGAACAAAGCAAAAACTGAAGGAACAAAACAGCAGCAGACTCACAGAACCCAAGAATGGATAACAGTTACCAAAGGAAAAGGGACTGGGGAGGGTGGGTGCGAAAGGAAGGAGAAAGGGAATAAGGGGCATTACAATTAGCACACATAACAGAGGGGGGCACAGGGAAGGCAGTATAACACAGAGAAGACAAGTAGTGACTACACTGATGGATAGTGACTGTAATGGGGTATGTGGTGGGGACTTGATAAGGGGAGAATCTAGTTACCACAGTGTTGCTCAGGTGATTTTATATTAATGATACCAAAATAAAATAAAATAAAATAAAACATTTGACCATCCATTTATTCTCAAGCATCTTTTGCATGCCTTCTAAGTGTTAGGCAGGCACTGTGGTGGCACTAGACATACAGAAATTCGATATATCAAAGCTCACATCTAATTTTAAAGAAGTAAAACTCAGTCTAGTTTTAAAGAAGAAAACCAATAAATATAATATTCTGTAATAAATTCTCTGGCATCTATAGATACAGAGTTTTAGAGAAATTTACCAGAGAAATCCTTAAGTCAGTCAGCAAAGGCTATGGAAGTTTACCCCAAGTTGGTAATGCTTGACTTGATTCATTGGATTGCAGAGTAAAACAGCCAGCCAAAGGAAAGGAAGGATATTTGAAGCAAATTAGCCTGCATAATAGCATGGAGGGTATAGAAATTTCAATACGTTCAGGCTTACAAATGGCTTACTGAATTAGGAATCTGGGTTGAAATAAGGAATTGACAAAGAGGTGTTGCTGGATGCATATTCTGGGCCTGATCACAAAAGAACTGATACGCCACACTAAGGTGTTTAGCCTTTATCCTTTATAATAGAGAGCCACCGAAAACCTTTGAGAAGGGACTTGCAATACGATAGATGCATTTTGGAAAGATCACTCTAGTGGCATGGTAGAAGGTAGTTTGAAGGGGACAAAAGTCAAGGACAAAGAAGGAAACGGCTGGGGTGCTCCAGATAGAATGAAAGGAGGAACATCAGGAATAAGAAGAAAAGTACCGATATGAAACACACTGAAGAACTGGAATGAAAAGGACACAGTAGCCCTTCAGACATGAGTTGAGCAGAAGAAATGAGTCTAGGGTGATTCCAAGATTCCCAGCTCCTGTGACTAGGTGGAAAGGGACACATTCACTCAGCGCCTTTTCTCAGTGTTGTATGTGGTAATAAATAATAGAATCACTAGAGGAGTTTGCAAACAATGTTGATTCCTCAGCAGACCCTCAACTTAATGAGTCAGAATTTATGCATGATGAAGACTGAAACACACTGCACAAAAGTAAGCAATGCAGGACAAGGAGCAGGTGAGAGAGTAAGGAAGATAATGACCTTAGTTTAAAGCCTGTTGTGTCTGAGAAACCGACCAACATCCTTAGGGACGGGTTCTGTGAACAGTAGGTAGCATTGGACTCCAGCTCAGGAGAAGGAAAAGTTCTGAAGTTGTTTTCTTTAGGGGCCAAGAGCTTTTAAGTGGTAGCTAAAGATATAGGTCGTTTTTAAACAAAATCATCCTGTAGGGTATAGAAGGGAAGCAAAAAGAAAAGGATGCAGATTAACCTTTATATTAACACTGAGAGGTAGGGTATTGGCAGAGGAAAAGTAGCCTGCAAGGCAACGTGGCAGGTAATAGTACAGAAGTACTGGCTTCAGCCCAGGCCTTTACTGACCCAGCAGACATGAAATGTAGGGCAACCATAGCTTTTCTGCTGATTCTAATCCATTGTATCTTGGGGAAGGGAAAAGAGAGCATGTCAGATGGCTACCACTTAACTCTGCAGTGAAAGGGTTCATAATGCCTTAGCCACGACTTGCTCAGGTTATTTTCTACCTAATTACTCCCCAGACAAGAAGACTTTGGTCCCTACAAAGGAAAGCAGAGTAGCCACTAATGTGGCTGCACGCACCCGAGCTTTACAGACGCATCTTATATCCCAATTTAGCCCAGGAATATGGAGAGCAGTGAGAGCAAAAGCAAGATGACATAACTGTTTCCTGTGTGTTCTCTGTGACAGCAGATGATGACATAACTGTTTCCTGTGTGTTCTCTGTGACAGCAGAAGGTCGCAGTAGTCACTGGGCTCTGGGCTCCAAAAGACATTGGCCAGCCTCCAACTGATTTAAGGGTGAGTGGCACCAAGAAATTCTTCAAAGCCAGGCATGGGAAACCAGCACTTCTATTCAAGGTGAGTTCTCCACTGCAAGCTGGGTAATGTGGCCCCATATGTGTTCTCAATGATAGGGATAGATATTTAATCACTTTCCTGTACCTCACATCCATTCTATTCAAATACTGCACTTAAACTACGTAGACTTCAAACAGCAAACCTAGCACAGTGTGGTTATTATCATCCAAAGCATCTTTTTTTTTTTGTGATCAATAAACTCATTATATTTGAAAATTCAGACAATTCCCATAACACATCAATTAACCATAGGCGATCTATCCTGAAACCATTACTTCAAAATATTTATTTACATCTCTCAGAACTAATAACAACTTTCCTAAACTATTATTCATTGAAACACCGTTAAGGTTTCTATTTGAACAAGGGAGCCCACATGGGAATTTTCCAGTGTTATCCCTAGGGAACAGGAGACAGCTGATTGTCACAGCTAAAGACTAGAAAGACAGGGGTCGTAGCATGTCCAGGGTCTTGGCTAATATTCCTCAAAGGCCAGAAAGGTAGAAGGCTAAGCTATGTTGATGATTCTTATCTCAGGCTACCTAATGGGTTATCAAGCAGTTTACTTAGGTCTCAGCATTATCACTCTGTGCCTGCGTTTCTTCATCTATAAAAGAGGGATAATTACTTTACCTACTTCACTGGTTGCTGAGTCACTTAAATAAAGCAATCTACACAAACATGTAGCAAGTACTCGGTAAGGTTTGCTCTTATTTTCATTGTCAAAATCAACAAAGCACCATTTTGATCTGCAAATTACATGGATTAAAAAAATTATGGAAAAAATCCTAAGGTATAGGGCTTTTCATTTTTTTAATTATCATAGACTCAAAAACATATACTTCTAAACTCCAATTGCAGCCAATTTAGTGTACACTTTATCTCTTTAGCGATACTTGAAAACTTTAGAGAAGATACTAGAACAGATACAATACTACAGAAGAAAAAAGACCTTAACACAAGTGTAAGTCCTGTTTTCTGAATTTCCAGCTTTAAAAACATTGACAAAGTTCTTAACTCTGAGCCCATTTCCTCATTCATGGAAAGGAGACCATATCATCAATTTGGAAAGATTTTTGTAAAGATTAAAAATGAAATAACATAATCATTTTCGACTTCCGGGAAGATGGCGGTGTGAGCAAGGCGGCAGAAATCTCCTCCCAACACTATATTTATCTACGAAAACACAGCAAATACATCTATTCCTAAAAGAGAGACGAGAATACTCAGGAAAGCGCACAGCGTGCAGCTACACCCAAGAGCACTCAGCACCCCAAGAGGCGGGTAAGATAAGGAACCGTGACCCAGCGGGACCCGAGCAATCCCCCACCCCAGTGCAACGGCGGGAGGAGAGGATTCAGAGACGGAGAGAGTGGAAGTACACCCCGCGAAGTAGCCAGCCCCAGTGATCTGCGCGGGGAGCGCTGACCCACATTGTGCAGTGCAGCGGGGATTGGAGAGACAGAGGGGCAGGATCTGAGCAGGGAACGCGCCAGGGTGCTTGCAGCCGGCTCCCGGGAAGGAAAAAAAAGCGCGCGCTTTCTTCAGGGGTCTTAAAGAGACAGGAGCCCAGCAGAGGAGCCGGATCTCCCCAGCACACTCAGCCCAACAGGCTGGGAGTCCTGGGGAGTTTCAGACGCCTTAGCTGGCGACTGAGGAAGCATAGCCATACTTACACTTCTCACTGAGATCAATAGCCTCCTATTCGTTCCCACCCCTGCCAGAGCGATAAACGGCCCTGCAGAGGGGCGCAGCCACAGCTGTGGAATAGTGGGGCAATAGCGCCACTTACAGCATTCCCACAGAAACTACGTCCGGTGGGCTTCTTTTTTTTTGCTTTTTTTGTTTTGTTTTGTTTTGTTTCTTTCTTTTTTTCTTTCTTCTTTTTTTTCTTTTTTTTTCTCTTTTATTTTTCTTCTCTTTTTAAAGTCTTAAAGAGCCCAGCTGACATAGTGGCAACTATCAGTGACCAATTCTATAGCCATGAAAAGACAAAGGAACATGGTTCAGACCAAAATCAACCAGGCAACCCCAGAGAGGGACTCTGAAGGGATGGAATGCACAGTCTTCCTGAAAAAGAATTCAGAATAAAAGTCATAACCATGCTGATGGACCTACAGAGAAATGTGCAAGAGCTGAGGGAGGAAGTGAGGGAATTGAGGAAAGACAATGCAGAAATCAGACAGGTGATCGATGGGCTTAACAGCAGAATGGATGAGATGCAAGAGACTGTTAATGGAATAGAAATCAGAGAACAGGAGTACAGAGCAGCTGAGGCAGAGAGAGATAAAAGGATTTCTAGGAATGAAAGAATATTAAGAGAACTGTGTGACCAATCCAAACGGAACAATATTCGCATTATAGGAGTACCAGAGGAAGAAGAGAGAGAAAAAGGGATAGAAAGTGTCTTTGAAGAAATAATTGCTGAAAACTTTCCCTCGCTGGGGAAGGAAGTAGTCTCGCAGTCCACCGAAGCCCATAGATCTCCCAACACAAGGGACCCAAGAAAGACAACACCAGGACACATAATAATTAAGATGGCAAAGATCAGAGATAAAGACAGGGTATTAAAGGCAGCTAGAGAGAGAAAAAAGATCACCTACAAAGGAAAACCCACCAGACTATCATCAGACTTCTCAACAGAAACCTTACAGGCCAGAAGAGAATGGCATGATATATTTAACGTTATGAAACAGAAGGGCCTCGAACCAAGAATATTGTATCCAGCACGATTATCATTTAAATATGATGGAGGGATTAAACAATTTCCAGACAAACGAAAGTTGAGAGAGTTTGCCTCTCATAAACCACCACTACAGGATATCTTAAATGGACTGCGCTAGATGGAAGCACACCTAAGGCTAAAAAGATGTCACCAGAGAAAATAAAATCATAGCAAAGAAAGCAGACCATCCGAATATTAACTAAAGGCAAAGAATAAAACACTGATTATAGAAAGAATGGAGGAGGAGGAATAAGAAGGGAGAGAAATAAAGAAACATCAGACTGTGTTTAAAATAACTTAACAAGAAAGTTAAGTTAGATTGTTAGATAGTAAAGAAGCAACCCTTGAACCCTTGGTAATCACGAATCTAAAGCCAGCAATGGCAATAAGTACATATCTATCAATAATCACCCTAAATGTAAATGGACTGAATGCACCAATCAAAAGACACAGAGTAACAGAATGGATAAAAAAGCAAGACCCATCTATATGCTGCCTACAAGAAACTCACCTCAAATCCAAAGATATACACAGACTAAAAGTGAAGGGATGGAAAAAGTTATTTCATGCAAACAACAAAGAGAAAAAAGCAGGTGTGGCAGTACTTGTATCAGACAAAATAGACTTCAAAACGAAGAAAGTAGCAAAAGCTAAAGAAGGACATTACATAGTGATAAAGGGGTCAGTCCAACAAGAAGATATAACCATTATAAATATATATGCACCCAACACAGGAGCGCCAGCATATGTGAGACAAATACTAACAGAATTAAAGGAGGAAATAGACAGCAATGCATTCACCTTAGGAGACTTCAACACACCACTCACTCCAGAGGACAGATCAACCAGACAGAAAATAAGTAAAGACACAGAGGCACTGAACAACACACTAGAACAGATGACCTAACAGAAATCTACAGAACTCTACACCCAAAAGCAACAGGATACACATTCTTCTCAAGTGCACATGGAACATTTTCCAGAATAGACCACATACTAGGCCACAAAAGAACCTCAGTAATTTCAAAAATATTGAAATCCTACCAACCAACTTCTCAGATCACCAAGGTAAAAAACTAGAAATAAATTTTAGAAAGAAAACAAAAAGGCCTACAACAATACATGGAGACTTAACAACACTCTCCTAATTAATCAGTGGGTTAACAACCAAATCAAAACAGAAATCAAAGAATATATGGAGACTAATGACAACAACAACACAAAGCCACAACTTCTGTGGGACGCAGCAAAGGCAGTTCTAAGAGGAAAGTATATTGCAATCCAGGCCTATTTAAAGAAGGAAGAACATTCCCAAATGAATAGTCTAAAGACACAATTACTGAAATTGGAAAAAGAAGAACAAATGAGGCCCAAAGTCACCAGAAGGAGGGACATAATAAAGATTAGAGAAGAAATAAATAAAATTGAGAAGAATAAAACAATAGAAAAAAATCAATAAAACCAAGAGCTGGTTCTTTGAAAAAATAAACAAAATAGATAAACCCCTAGCCAGACTCATTAAGAGAAAAAGAGAATCTACACACATAAACACAATCAGAAATGAGAAAGGAAAAATCACGACGGACCCCACTGAAATACAAAGAATCATAAGAGAATATTATGAGAATCTATATGCTAACAAGCTGGAAAACACAGAAGAAATGGACAACTTCTTAGAAAAATACAACCTTCCAAGACTGACCAAGCAAGAAACAGAAAAACTAAACAGAACAATCACCAGCGACGAAATCGAATTGGTAATCAAAAACTACCTAAGAACAAAACCCCCGGGCCTGAAGGATTCACCTCTGAATTCTACCAGACATATAGAGAAGAAATAACACCCATTCTCCTTAAAGTTTTCCAAAAAATAGAAGAGGAGGGAATACTTCCAAACTCATTCTATGAAGCCAGCATCACTCTAATACCAAAACCGGGCAAAGACCTCACCAAAAAAGAAAATTACAGACCAATATCCCTGATGAACGTAGATGCAAAAATACTCAACAAAATATTAGCAAACCGAATTCAAAAATACATCAAGAGGATCATACACCATGATCAAGTGGGATTCATCCCAGGGATGCAAGGATGGTACAACATTCGAAAATCCATCAACATCATCCACCACATCAACAAAAAGAAGAACAAAAACCACATGATCATCTCCATAGATGCTGAAAAAGCATTTGACAAAATTCAGCATCCATTCATGATTAAAACTCTCAACAAAATGGGTATAGACGGCAAGTACCTCAACATCATAAAGGCTATATATGACAAACCCACAGCTAACATCATACTTAACGGCGAGACGCTGAAAGCTTTTCATCTAAGATCGGGAAAAAGACAGGGATGCCCACTCTCTCCACTGTTATTCAACATAGTACTGGAGGTCCTAGCCACAGCAATCAGACAAAAGAAAGACATACAAGGCATCCAGATTGGTAAAGAAGAAGTCAAATTGTCACTATTTGCAGATGACATGATACTGTATATAAAAAACCCTAAAGATTCCATTCCAAAACTACTAGAACTAATATCTGAATTCAACAAAGTTGCAGGATACAAAATTAACACACAGAAATCTGTTGCTTTCCTAGACACTAATGATGAACTAACAGAAAGAGAAATCAGAAAAACAATTCCATTCACAATTGCATCAAGAAGAATAAAATACCTAGGAATAAACCTAGCGAAGGAAGTGAAAGACCTGTACTCTGAAAACTACAAGACACTCCTAAGAGAAATTAAAGAGGACACTAGCAAGTGGAAATGCATCCCATGCTCTTGGCTAGGAAGAATAAATATTGTCAAAATGGCTATACTACCTAAAGCACTCTACAGATTCAATGCAATCCCTATCAAACTACCAACAGCTTTCTTCAATGAACTGGAACAAATAATTCTAAAATTCATATGGAACCACAAAAGACCCCGAATAGCCAAAGCAATCCTGAGAAGGAGGAATAAAACAGGGGGAATTACACTCCCTGACTTCAAGCTCTACTACAAAGCCACAGTAATCAAGACAATTTGGTATTGGCACAAAAACAGACCCACCGACCAGTGGAACAGAATAGAAAATCCAAACATTAACCCAAACATATACAGTCAATTAATATTTGATAAAGGAGCCTTGGATATACAATGGGAGATGACAGCCTCTTCAGCAGCTGGTGTTGGAAAAACTGGACAGCTACATGTAAGAGAATGAAACTGGACTACTGTCTAGCCCCATACACAAAGGTAAACTCAAGGTGGATCAAAGACCTGAATGTAAGTCATGAAACCATAAAACTCTTAGAAAAAAACCTAGGCAAAAATCTCTTGGACATAGACATGAGCAACTTCTTCATGAACATATCTCCCCGGGCAAGGGAAACAAAAGCAAAAATGAACAAGTGGGACTATATCAAGCTGAAAAGCTTCTGTACAGCAAAGGACACCATCAGTAGAACAAAAAGACATCCTACAGTATGGGAGAATATATTCATAAAAAACGTATCTGAGAAAGGGTTGACATCCAAAATATATAAAGTACTCATGCCCCTTAACAAACAGAAAGCAAATAATTAAGAAATGGGCAGAGGACATGAATAGACACTTCTCCAAAGAAGAAATTCAGATGGCCAACAGGCACATGAAAAGATGCTCCACATCGCTAATCATCAGAGAAATGCAGATTAAAACCACAATGAGATATCACCTCACACCAGTGAGGATGGCCAACATCCAAAACACAAACAACAACAAATGTTGGCGAGGATGTGGAGAAAAGGGAACCCTCCTACACTGCTGGTGGGACTGCAAATTAGTTCAACCATTGTGGAAAGCAGTATGGAGGTTCCTCAAAAAACTCAAAATAGAAATACCATTTGACCCAGGAATTCCACTCCTAGGAATTTACCCTAAGAATGCAGCAGCCCAATTTGAAAAGGACAGATGCACCCCTATGTTTATTGCAGGACTATTTACAATAGCCAAGAAATGGAAGCAACCTAAGTGTCCATCAGTAGATGAATGGATAAAGAAGATGTGGTACATATACACAATGGAATATTATTCAGCCATAAGAAGAAAACAAATCCTACCATTTGCAACAACATGGATGGAGCTAGAGGGTATTATGCTCAGTGAAATAAGCCAAGCCGAAAAAGACACAAGTATCAAATGATTTCACTCATATGTGGAGTATAAGAACAGAGAAAAAATACTGAAGGAACAAAACAGCAGCAGACTCACAGAACCCTAGAATGGACTAATAGTTACCAAAGGGAAAGGGACTGGGGAAAATGGGCGGGAAGGGAGGGATAAGAGGGAAAAACGGGCATTACGATTAGCAGGTGTAATGTTGGGGGGGCACAGGGAGGGAAGTATACCTCAGAGAAGACAAGTAGTGATTCTATAGCATCTCACTATGCTGATGGACAGTGACTGTAATGGGGTTGGTGTGGGGGACCTGATGAAGGGGTATTTTAATAACCGTAATATTGCACATGTAATTGTAGATTAATGATAATAAAATAAATTATATTTAAAAAAACAAAACAGAAAAAAACAATCATTTTCAATTAATGTATTTCTCTTCCTCTCTCAGTAGAAACACCAAAACTTGTCACAAAGTTTATCATTCACGGAACATTTGTCTAAGGTCAAGAGCCAAGGCCTAGCAATGGATAACTATGGTCCTCATGTATCAGTAAAACTACCATTTTTCTTTTTTCCTATTATTCATTGCATTTAAATCATGAAAGCTCGAGCAATGCTCTGTCACATATCATCCCAGTGGAGGAAAATGACTTACTGGAGTTTATTCAAGAGTGAGTGTAAAATTGAAACTCAGTATTGGGATTGCCAATTCAGATATCCTCAGGAGCCACCCATGTAATAAAAACAAGAGAAGCAGGATGGGCAGACAGTAGGGAGAGGTGAGGACTGTGGCAAACTACAGTCTGTGCCTTCTGGAAAGCAAACAGTAGCAACAACACGGTTTCACCCCAGTTATCCCTGGGAAGGAATACAAGCCCAGGTTGCCAGGGCTTAGTTTCTCAAGAGAAGCCAGAAGTCACAAATCTATGTGAAATATTCTTAATTCTAAATATTAGCATCAAATTTTAATAAAAACAGTCTAAGCCAAGTGAAAATCCTCTGTGCCAGATTCAGTCCATGGGCCATCAGACTGTGGCTTCTGATTTATAAATCATCATTATGATCCCCATATGGCCAATCCTGGCAGAACCTCAAAAGTGGCCACCAGTGTGAATCCCTTTCTTTCTTACCACTCATAACTAGCTTTGCTCTCCTTCATTTCATAGTCAACCAAGACTAACAAGATGTTAAAAAGAATTCGGAAAGGGCATTTCATAGAAGTAAACAAGCCTGGACTAATTATCTGCAGGCAAGTTTTTGTTTGTTTGATTTTACCCAAAGTCTACTCAAATCCTTTCTTTGACAAGTCCTAGGACCCCTGCTATTCAAAGGTCCATCTTCTGCTGCAGGGGCAAAGGACAAAAGAGGCAGGTCTGTCTCAGCTCAGGAGCTCCCCTCCCCCATCAAACCAGCTGACCTTGACAGGAAGAGCAGTGAGAAGTGATGGGCTCTCATGCCCACTGCCATTTGGAAACACAGGTGCAGCCCAGAGCCCTGGCAGGAGTCAGGCAGGCGCTCCAGGGACAAGCCCACGCTTGAGGGGGAGACTCCCCTGGCAGTCTGAGCAGGAGGCTGAATCTGTCACTGTCTGGCTGGAGTGGCTGAGGCGGCTGTCTGAGACAAGTGCTGACACTGGATGCCTGAATAGGGGCTCAGTCAACCAGGCATTTGTTACAGAAAACTCCCCCAACTCATATTTCACAGTGATCAGAGGCAGTGAGGCGGAGACCCAAAGTGGCTCATCACTAGAGTATTAGCCATGGTGGTTATCACATAGGGGCAGCTGGCTGGAGCCAGAGGAGCCCTCTTTTGAGACGACAAATGTTCAGTGCCTGGGGCGGGGAGGGGCGGGGAGTTGTGGGGGGGGTGGGCGTCAGGCTTCACTCCATCCCTTCCACCTCCCCCGAGTCCTCCATGCCCCACACATCAATGCATGGCACTCCAACACCCCCATGAGGCTTTGAAAGGCAAGAGCACCGGAAGGCTGTGCCAGGCTGCAAAGAAGGCACCCGCTGAGGGGTAATGAGTGCCTGGGGCTGAGCCCTGCCTGGGGTCTCTTCAGACTCAGACCCTGGCCTTTTATTTCTACAGCCTCCCCTGTATCCAAGCAGCGAGAGCCCTTTGGGACTCAGCCTTCTAAGGAAAAGGGTTTCATTTTTCTTTCATCCGTGCTGCTCTGCAATGCTTTCTGTGATGCTCAATTCTGCGCTCAATCAGTCTGATGGAAAGATAAATGAAAGAGGCAGAGAAAACGCAACCAAATTTACTTTTTGTCTCAGGAGTTTCACGAAGAAATGAGTTTCACACCCTTCTTTCTAATTATATTCACATGGTAATCCAGGACAGTGATTATTTCCAAGTATCTCACCCATTAACTAAGATGCCCCCAAGACCCTGCTCCAAAGCCCATCTGGAATTGTTAGCGACTTGCCTCGTTTGGGAAACTTGAGAACCAAATTTAAAATAACAAGCAGAAGTTGAAATCTTTCTCAGAGTAACCATGACTCTTTTGAATCCAGAAGCCAAATGGCTTTGACATGAGTAGCAGATCTGCAATTATACAGTTACAAACTGGGCTGTAGAAAGAATGAGAATATTCTCAGGTATCCAGGTTTCATATTCAACCATTATGGTGGCAGTAATAATACTAATACTAAAGCACTCAACTTTATTGGACACTTAGCATGTAAAAGCCTTCTTCTGAGTATTTACATGGACATTATTGAATCCTCACAATAACCAATGAGATGGGAATATTATTATCCCAATATTGCAAGAGAGGAAACCAAGGTCCAGAAGACTTAATTAACTTGTTCAAATCACACAGCTTGGAAGAGACAGAGCTAGGATTACAGGGAACAGTGCCTCACACATAGTACTAAAAATGCATATTGATTAGAGTTGTTAAGGAGTGAAGGAACTCAATTTAGAGTCAGAACACCTTAACTTTGTCTTAATATGTAAACAACACCTACGAATTAATGAGGGAAAAGATGGCTACTCCAACAGAAAAATAAGCAAAAAATAGAAAATTCACATAAAAGTTTGACAAGTGACTAAAAATGCATTAAAAATCTCACTAGTAATCAGATATTTGAAAACTGCAATGACATGATATGCTCTCTTTAAGCTATCAAATACAAATATCTCTTAAAATTGTAATATCCAATGTAGGTAATAGGGTACCATTGGCCACTACTGGAAAAAGTGTTGATTTACATGACATTGCTGGAGGGCAACCTGGTAATATATGTTGAAAAATCCTGAAAGTGGTTTATATCTTCTCTGGTAGTTTTAAAACATGGCTATAAATTATTTGACATTCCTTCCATTTAGAGGTAGGGATCTATATGCTCTGCTTTTTTAATTGGGATGAGATTGTGACTGCTTCAACCAATAGAGTGCAGCAAAAATGACACCAACTGACCTCTAAGTCTAGGTCATAAGACCCTTCCATGTCTGCCTTGTGTGGCTGAAATACTCTTGGAGTCCTGAGCCAAGTCACGAATGTGAAACACTGAGACCACCAGGCTGAAGAAGCCACATGCAGGAACAGCAGTCAAAAATCCTAGCAAAGCCCAGCCAGCAAGTCCCCCAGCTGAGATCCCAGACATCACAGAATAGAGAATACCCATCCTTGCTGTGTCCTTTCTGAATTCCTAACCTGTAACATCCACAAGCACAATAAAATGGTGGTTGTTTAACGTGGCTAAGTTTTGGGTTGGTTTGTCACACAGGGATAGATAACTGGAACACCAACTTATGTAATAATTATTCTTCAGAAATCTATTCTAAGGGACTAACTAGAGATATGGAGTGGAATTATATGCATTTATGAAGTCAATGTTTAATATAAAGGAGTATGGGAAACAGACGTTTGAACAGGAACGCTTCATCCTATAATGAAATGTGGCAATTTAAAATCGGATTTTGGAAAACTACTTAATAATATTAAAAAATGTTACATAACATATTATTTAAAGGGGGTTTTAAAATAACAGAAAGCAGAAGTTTGCTTTTGTGTAAAAAAAAATGGACATAGACATAATGCATTAAAATTGGATGAAAACACTCCAAAATTTACATAGTGGCTATTACTGAGTTGTGATATTGTGGGTGATTTTTATTTTCTTCTTGATGATTTTCAGTATTTCTAAATGTACTGGTAGTAAGATAAGGGAAAGACATGGGACAAGCATCATGATTAATTTTCCTAAAAATGTTGCTATATGAATAGCATAGTAAGAACAGGAGAGACTCCATCTTAAGGCCAAGATTCCATTTTAAAAGCAGAGAGTTGGGAATCAAGATTCTTAACGTATTCTTTGGTAATCGACCAACAATTCACCTTATAAGGTAAGGCAAGCAGTCCTAACTAATATGTTCCAGTGCTTTGTAACCACTATCTTGGAGAGGAACAGGATCAATAAATTCCTTGTGTTAAGTTTATCTTACAGAATTATCTGGAGGGCTGACTGTGGATGAGGACGTCGTGTCCTTCCCTGGAGAGACACATCAGGAGACCACAAGCCAAGTCTGTGCCCAACAACCCCCACCCCCACCCTTTGCCCTATTCTTGAAATCCTTAAAAGACAGAATCCTAAGCACTTACGGATGCCTCCTCTCTGAGGGTGCCCACACTCTTTTTTCTTCAAGTGTGTATTTTTTACCTTAAATAAAAAATTCTCACTGCTCAACTTACTGGGCTTTGTCTCTGCGCTCTTCCAGTGGTAAGTGTCTTTGTCTCTTTGCTATTTGATTCTATTTCCAAGTCTTCACTCTGTCTCTGTTTTACTCCAGAAAAGTAGGGAGGGGCTGCAGAGAGCTCTGATTTGGGCTTGCAAGTTCCCATCACCTGGGTGACCTGGATGGAACTGCAGCTGTGTGATCTGCTCTTTACTGGCTGCCTGAAAATCTCCTTTCTTTGTGAAGGTCTCAGAACATACCCTCACTCCATCCCATGCTCCATGGCTTCCCCAAATCCTGGGGTGGTAGGAGCTAGTCCCCACACTGTACAGATCCAAGGGGGCACAGCACGCCAGGTTACCCTGGCTTTAGGAGTTGGCAAGGGGATCTGCCCTATGCCAAGTAGGAGTTCAGTGAGCTTCCCCTCCCCCCTCTGCACCTTTCTGCTCTCAGCTGCCTGCAAGGCAGCTGCCATTCATTACCACTGTCACTTTAACGAATTCCTTCCTTACCTAAACTTTTCTGACCTGCTCCGGAATTCTTTCTCATTCAGAGTCAAGATCCCACCCCCATCCAGGTTGAGGTTGCACCTGGTGTACAGGGAGACCTCCCCAGATGCAGCTGCGCTGCAACAGTAGGACCCCATTAAATCTACGTAACCTTTAAGAAACCTTATTGAAGACCTGAGTTCAAATTCCAGCAACTTCTATCTTGTTTGAAAAAATTCTAAAATTTAATTTCCATAAAATTTAACTGCTATAAAACCAAGATAACACATCTACCTCGAATGGTTTTTATGAGGTTAAACTGTACAATAACTAAGTTCCTGGTATGGACCCATGAGCCTACTGGGCATTCAATAAATGCTTTCTGTAAATTCAATGATAAGCACTTTGTCCAACTTTTCAAACACAATCAGAATGAGCACTTGAAATAAATATTTGTAGCTCCCAAATGAATAAAGAACATTAAGGTTTGGCCACTTGTTTCACTACTCATCTGAAACAAGAGGGATTTGGAAGAGCTGCAAACCACTCTGCTTTCGCTGCCACAAGCTGACCTTACTTATTGCCACTGGTGAGAGGCAAGTACCAAGATTTCCTGCTATGCCAGGCAGATGGCAAGCAAACACTTGGAGTAAAATTAAGAGGCTGGCAGTAGCTGATTTTCCTCTCTGGAAATGGGAGCCCTTTCTGCTATTAACTGTATTTGTCCACACCAAGACTACAGAGAAAGTCTCAGACCTAAAGCGTTCCCCTGAGCTGTAAAGATCCATGCCTTTTGTCTTCCTGGTTTATCTTCTCCTCCCCTCACTGTGCCAAGTTGCTGTGACTTTGTTAAATTAACAGTTGTTAAGTAGAGCCTCATGGGGTCTGGTGGTGGTAAACTCAACAAAAGACTACAAGGGAAACTGAAATAGAGAGTTGATTATTCAAGGCCCTGGAGGAAGTACAAAACTCTCACCTGGAGGTGTCAAATGGGGAGGTCAAGGCAACAGGACCTGAACACATGCCTTTTTTAGGGGCCACAGATGGAGTGCTGTGGGGCTCCCAGGCTATGGCCAGACTGAGCAATGCAAAACATAAGGAGCAGGGTTTTGGTAAACTCTGAGGGAGTCTTACCTAAGGGGAACACAAGGGGAAGACCCTGGGGCGACTGCTGCTCACAAAGAATGCTGGGGAAGTTATACCTGGGACTTACATTCTGTGACTCTGCAGGCTGCCACCGAAGGCATGTGCTCTTGGGAGAAGCTACTGTTAGTTCCATGGCCCTGCAGGCTGCCTGGCCTCAAAAGACAGATGCCGAGGCAGCAGTATCATAGAGCAGTTAACTAAACCCTATTCATTCATGCACATTCTTGATAATAGCTATGAACAAGAGAAGCTACCCTCTGCTGAGAAGCCCTCTGTGCCAGCCACTGATCTCAGCATCCTCACCGCAACGCTATGATACAGGTGCTATTATCATTCCTGTTCCTCATGTGAGGAATCAGAAACACAGAGGAGTCAAGAAACTTACCCAAGATGCACAGATGGAAAGCAGGGAGATGAAGCTAGTCAGCCAAGCTCTAAGGGACATACTCTTTATCTCTCATCTACACTGCACTATATAATTAATATTATTCTATCCATGCTACAAAACTTAGCAAGGGAGGAAGAACATAGACTACTTCTCACTAGTCTTATCACCAGGGTGACATTTGACCCTACAGCCTAACCCAGTGCTGCTTATTCAGTATCCGTGTTATAAATAGAGAAAAAGAATAACCATATTTCCACCCTGACCCCTGATTTACCCTCCCACCACTCCCCTATGCCACCACCTGTTGTAGGATCCGAAGGTCCTTGGGTGTGTCCTATGAATGTGTGTGTCTTCTGGGCCTGGTGCACCATCTAGCCCATCTCAGAAACTCAGCAATAATAAATTCAACTGAACCAAAGAGGGTCTACCTAAATTGGCAGCTTGTACCTGAATACTGCCTCCCAGAGTTTCCCTTTGGAAGAACACACACACACACACCCACACACACACACACACACACACACACAAATGTTGTTAAATAAATGCTGATCTATCTAGCATGGAGTGATGTGGGTCTGGAGTTAATGCCTTATGAAACCCTAACACCTGACCATTAGGATTGAAAGGGGATTAATAAATGACATCCCTAATCCCCACTTGGGCTTTGAACAAATCAGGTTCAAACTGGGAAAAAGATAAGAATAAAACAGATGACATTCAAATATGGTATCAACATTTTACTCATTAAGCTGATATGGGAAGATGTGATTTATATTTGTGGGTCCATGGGATGCTCAACCTTAAATTCCCACTCAGTTCTAGGAAATGCTGCACTGGGACAGGATTCCCTCTGGGAGGAGAACTCAGGCACCTTATAAGCACATCTTCCCCTAAAGAGAAAAGAAAGAATGGGATGCCTATGTCCATTGTTTCCTTCCAAGTCACCATTAAAATTAAGTCACTCTTCTTCCCATGGGGAGGAGGAAGTGAGAGGCTGGAGAATCCTGGCCCTCTACCTGCTATGACTCCTGGGTGAACGAGAACCTGAAAGTCATGAGGAGGGAACTTTGGTAGGACTGAGGACAGCTGGCAGATCTCATCACTGGGTTAAACACTTAGCTATTACAAACTGTTTACATTCCTACTGCTCTCTTATCTGTATAATGTGTACATGTTGCATGTAATATCAATGGTTAAAAATTTTCAGTTTGTGCTGTGAACCCAGAAGTAAGTTATCACATAAACAGAGTCCTCGGAAAATGCATCCCCGCTTTATGTAATACAGCCCCTAACTGGGCTATATGCTCCGTGAAAAATACCAACTCTTTTACTTCATTGTATTCTCTAAAATACTAGGCACACAAAAAATTATTTACAAATGCTTTCACATCAATGTATGTATGAAGGAAGAAACAGCAGCAAAAAAAAATCTCATTGACTATTCAATTTGTAATTTAGGGAGGAAGGAAATATAGGCAGCTCAACTTGCAGGTAGGCTGTGTTCTAATCATTCATTGCATATGTCAGTTCAGGGCACGAGGAAAAGATTTTCCCACAGAAGGCTCGCACTGTGGATCTTTGGATATAATACCTAGAGTTAAGATTCATCTCCGTTTCAAGTAACAGCTCTGACATCCTACCCCCCAAAGAATACTCTACCATTTCATTTCTGGACCTAGGGTGGGGCACAGAGTATAAAGAATGGAGCCTGGGGGAATGGAAATGGGGAGTGGCAGGTGGGAGAGTGGCAGCAAGCTGGGAGGCGGCAGACCGGGAGCCCTGCCCAGGGTTTGTACCTCACCTCCTTCCTTCCACCCTTCCTACTTAGATAAGCTCTCCTGCTCCCAGTCATGCCCTAGTCTGTCACTAGAGACAGGTGGGAAGCCAGAGCGGCTCTGGGCAGGAAAACTGAGCTCTGTGGAGGGGAAGGAAAGGGAACAAGGCAAGGGGAACAAGAGAAGCCCTGACCCCCAGCAAAGGGAAGGACTGACAAATGCTTTCAGCGTAATCTGCTCTGCCCCTCCTTTCCACAGGTGTCAGACCAAGAACACTCCAGAATAATGGCCTGAATGCTAAACTCTCCCAGAGCTTCCTGGAAAATCTGTCTGGGACACTAACCTGCACAAGGGCCTAAGGCCCCATAGTGGGGATACAAAGCCAGGCAGAATGGCACCAGCAACTGAGCCGCTAACCACAGCCATCCCTGCCTTCCACCAGGAGCCATTACTAGCGTATTACCCCCAAGATGCCTACCATGACCTACACATCCCTTCCTATCTAGGCCTGACTTTTCATTAGGTAGATGGCTCAGGCAAAGATTCTGCCTCTAAACTGCCACACAGAATTTTAACTAAACAAGGGAGAGGCATGTAACCCTCTGTCTTTAGAAAGTAGATCTCATATTAAAAGAGTCTCTCCTAACGCCATCTATTTCCCTTCTCAAAGTATTTTCAGTGGCATTCCAAATGAATGATGCAGCAAGAAGTTAAGATTTCCTGAGTCCCAGACCTGGGGTAAGGAGAGAAACTAAAAACTACGGAGCAAGCTCCTTCCGTGGCTCTCCCAGCTGAAAACCGTGACCATTTTTAAATGCGGTGAGGGACTGTCTGCCCAATCTAAGAAGCTAATTTTCTAAAAGAGTATTTTCTATAATACACAGGCTAAAACATTTTCCAAGTTAGCATTTTCTTCCACTCTGTTGGTAACTTCAATTTAAATAGTGAGCCCAATTTCCACAACTTCCTAATGCTGACTTAAACAACTGTGGGTTCCTAAACAGAATGGCTTTTTCTAACTTTGTTTTCTTTCTGTTTCTGCTTTGGGATCCATAGCCACCTCTTCTACTGTAACTACTTCATTTACAAACATGTCACAGTGTCTAAATTTAACCTAATTAGGAAGCCAGAGCACTTGATCCTCAGAGCATTTTTCCCCAGCCCCACAGACTCTAAGATGTCAATATGCAAACATTTCCGAAAACCATGAGAGAATAAATGGAAACTGGCCTTGACCACAAGAGAAAACAGCCATGTCCCCTCCATTTTCTGGCATCTGACTTTCTTTAAGGGTTACAGCTTTCTTTAAAGAGTATACCCAATTCCGTGGCTGCTGAAGAGCCCCGGGATGATCGCACCTGCCACCCTTCATTCCATTTCCTGGTGTGCTGACAATCAGGATGCAGCACTACTGCAAACCCCATCTCTGATCTGCTGCTGTTGTGTGAAGTAGTGGAGTTCGATCACCACGCATTACATTTTCACCTTGCGTCAGATTGTTCTGGTCATATCAGACATGTAGCTTTGATGCAGACACTGCATTGAAGAAAAGAGGAAACAGCAGAAAGGAAAGGGAGGGATTAGCAGCTCAGACGCTTTGAAAATCTTGATTTCGTTGAAATGAAAACACGCCTTATCTACCTTCTTTAGATGTTGCTGATTGCATTAATGCCAGATGAAAAGTAAGTCAGTAGCTGCCATTCATTTTTTTTTTCCACGCTGGTGAAGTTCTTCTGCAGGGAGCCAGTAAAGGAAAACTGTCTCTCCCTTCATGCTTCCAGGCAAAGCACTGAAGTACAATCCTGCCAAAATCAAAGTGACAGCTAGAAGGCACCCCTAATCACCAGCTTTCTGAGCTCTTTCAGGACTTGAATACAACTGTCAGTTATTCTCTTTGTAGACCAGATAAGCAACAATGAATGCAAGGCCTAAATCAAACTTGGCAAAAAGGCATCCCTCCCTTTCACATACGACAGCAGTATACAACAGCAGACCCAAAATCCAATGGTAAACTAAGGTATTAGGAAAACTCATCAAGGCAACTATAAAATAAGTTATTAAAATATGTTTAGTGCAAAGTCACACAGTTGCCATATTTCCCAAGCCAAAAATGAACACTTATCTAATACATGGCCTGACCATAAAAATTACTTCAATAACTTTCTGTTGAGGGACTGCTGTGTGTTAGGCACTGTTCTCAATACTGCAGATGAAGTTGTGAACAAAACAGGCAAGGTCCCTGCCCTCAAGGAAGTTACATTCTAATAACAATTAGATGTAAAATACAATATTGCATAATTTTAGGTGCTGTGAGGAAAATTATCACTATGGTCTCATCTCTTCTATCCCCTTCAGATCTGTAAATCATAAGAAAATGATGAAAAGGGTTGCCAATGGGACCCATAAATATTTAGGAATTAAGAAATTCTACCATTCCATCAGGAGGAGGGGCTGAGGAAAGCAGAAGTGGTTCACTCTCTTTACCATCATCTCACACCACTGATTGAATGACAGAACTGGTTTGTCCACCCAGTCCAGCCTCCTTCAATGCTGACTCACATTTAAATCATTCTAGACTGAAGAGAGAGGCTATGCCACTTTTAATGTCTTTCATGGCATTTTAAGGAGAGTGGGGTTCTATTGGACAAGAAAGAAAAAAAGGCCTTAATGGAATCATCTGGGCTTGTCAATTGAACTGGAGGTCAGAGAGAACAATGAGAAAATGATTAGACAAGGAGAAATGGAGCTAAGTCTCTCCCTGCCCAAGCTTTCAAGACCAATGCTATTTCTGTCTAGGGAAATAAGAAAAGAATCACATGACTTACAGCTCTTAGAGGGAGATCTTACTGGATAAAAAACCACTGTTAAATACAGTGTTTGGGAAGCTAGAAGGAAGCAAGAAGCAGGTATCTAGCTCTTGCTAACTTTAGTACTATTTGTCCGATTTCTCCTTTTAATATTTCCCCTTTTCCTGTTGGCTTGCACTTAAAGCAGAAGTAGGATTAGCAGGTTGAAATACTGTCTCACTCAGGTGGATTATTATTGAGGGGAACTGGGTTGAAAAAAGAATTGATGTTTTTCTCCCTCTCTGTATATACATTCCCTAATCCTATTCTTATGGTTTTATTCATCAGCAATGTCTAGCTCCAAATCTCTGTATTCGAGTACATTTTGTAGATGCCACACCAGTACTTAAAATTCAAAGGGCCAGCCCTAGACTCATGATCTTCCCCATGCCCTACATACTCTCGGTGTATCCTGTATATCAGTGGAGGGCGCCATCATCATATCCAAAGTCACGCACCATTCAAGAAAAACTGTGACGCAAACATGCAGTCACCAATAACACTTAAGAAGCATAAAAAGATGCTGCTGAAAGAAAAAAAGAAGACAAATGAAAAGACATCCTATGTTCATGGATTGGAAGACAATATTGTTAAAATGTCCATACTACTCAAAGTGATCTACAGATTCAATGCAGTCCTTATCAGTGGTGAGAAAAGTAAGAAAGAGAATGAATGAAAGGCCGTATTATTTGAAAATAAATTTAAAAAATCATAAAAGACCAAGAGACTTGACTGGCTGATAGGAAATGGGCAGAAGTGAAAAATGGCCACTGGACTTGATGTGTGAACTCCTTTCGTCCCCCCTTCCTGATGTCTCAATTTGGGGAGGGTTGAGGTATGGGAAGAGACTAAGGAAGTTGATCTCCACGTTTATTTCCTTGCCCCATCCTATTTAAATCTATCCTCTTTAGCAAGGCTATTTTTCTCTTTCATTTAAAATGACTCTGATTTTTGTTGTTATCCTCCCAGCTGTCATCAATTCTGGCCAACTGAAAATGTAATCATTCTCTGTTCTAAGTTATTTATAAAAATATTAAAAAGTGTAATCCTCAGAATGGATGTGTTCCACATCCACTTCCTTCTGCTCTACTTTTTGAACCCAAACCAATCCCCCATCAGTAACTTCCCAATGAGCTGTTAAATATTCAAAAGCTGAACCTTCTCCATGTAACTGGGAGAATGCCATAAAATCTCTTAAAGAGAAAATGTACACTTCAGAATAATATGGCACATGGAGAAGGATGTGCTTTCCCCTGCATTGTACTTCCAGTGGACAGATTTGCAGAACCTGTGCAAGTGATTTTGCCTAAACAACAAAGAGCTCCCCAAGTGCACCCTCAGTACACTGAGCAATATGCCCCAAAGCAGCCCTGACAGGGAGGAAGAAGCAAGAAGCTATCAGCCAGGGGACACTTGAGTCTCTGCTTTCATGTAGTTTATTTCTTGTAAGTGACCTCTGCCACTTTGGCTTTATGTATGGGCACTCATCCTTTACAAGCAAATACAATTGTGAGGCATTTTCCTCTGTGTATAGTTAGATAATGAATTCTTCCTGTTGCAAAGTGACCTCAAGAGCCTGGGACCTCATTTCATTTCAATTTGTGCCAATGAAATGCTTGACAAATTGCTCTTTTTAGAGTCATGTATAACTTTGGGTTTTAGTCCTGAGCATTGTTGCTTTTCTGACAAGGACAAATCAGGCTGTAGGATTTGTTCCCTATCCTTTTCAGTGCCAATGATTCCAGGACCAGCTGGGTGGGATCTGCATTCAGTATTTTTCTATGATTCATTCACTTGGAGTACAGTTACTACAAAATCACAAAGTTCTGGATGGGCTGAAATCACCATATGGAAAATAAAGCTTACTTTTAAATACATAAGCAGACAAAGACATGCATACACACCAAGAGTGCCTTCTTAAGAGGATTCTTGGAATATCAGTCATTCCTTATTCTCTAATGCAAATAATTTCACATTTCTAGTCAGAATTTTTGTTTTGAGACACCTAAACAGAACAATGTTTCTTCCCGTGCTCTTGGCAAACACTGAAGCTCTCCTGCTGGAATTCTGTCATCTCTTTTTGGAGCACAGGTGATAAACCAAATTTGCACATTGTTGATCTAAAACCCTAGTCTTTAACCTGAGTATAATGAAATCACATTAGGAGACATGCCTGTCCAAATACTACAGTAACTGTGCCAGGGCTGCTTGGAATAGCTGCCATTTGTGCATCTCGTCTCAGCCTGAAATTATTTGAGCTTTACCTGTTCCCAACTCAAATTATCCTTATAATTGCCTTTCATATTATAGGGTTATACAAAAAGTAGCAACTGTACCAACTGGCACCCAGACATCAGGGACATGGAATTGGCTGTCACTTTTTCCTCACCTCATATGCTCTGATAAGTGTTTCAATGAATTCTATAAGGAAAGAAAGTTCGCTTAAATCTACAAATTTATTCAAGGGGTCATTTGAGTAGCAGTATGAAGTGCTACTCAAAATAACAAAACTTTACTTTAAAAAAATACCAAGCTGTTGTTTAGAAATATACCTGCATAATTTGCTCCTTGCTTTCCAAGGGAGAATATCAAAATTACATATGATTGTCATGCATTATTTTAAAGATTTTTATGTAAATTATTTAATGATTAAACATTACTTTCAAACTTCCCAAACTTGATTTGGAAAAAAATGAACTGATGGTTGAAGCCTTCAGAGGGTCAGGAAAGGACAAGAGCAGCTGGCATGGAATCAGTAATCCTCCACCTTGACGGCTTCAAGTCCTGTGACCTGGGGCAGACATTTGGCCTCTCTAAACTTGGATCTCTTCCTCTTTAACATGGGAATAACTGGACTTCATTTCCAACACTACAGTAGAACAGATACTGTGAAAAGCTTTCCCACTGACAATAATGAAAAGTACTGATGTGAACTGCATGGGTCCACTTAGATGCAGATTTTTTTTTCAATAAATATATTGGAAAATTTATTAGACATTTGCCACTTTGAAATAACTCACAAATGAACCACATAGACTAGAAATACCTAAAAGTTTAAGAAAAAGTTAGGTATGTCAGGAATGCTAAAAATATATAGATTCTAGTCTATTTTATCATTTATTACCATATATCAACCATAGGCTATTAGTAGTTAAGTTTTTAGGGAGTCAAGAGTTATATACAGATTTTTGAATGCATAGGAGTTGAAGCCCCTAACCCCTGTGTTAATCAAGGGTCAAGTGTATTTAAAAAAAAAAAAACTTCTAAAACTCATCACTGACCTGTCAAGCAAATAAAGACTCTTCAGAGCAGGAAAAAAGAAGAAGTGAAAGCTAAAATCGAGAAAGGTGAGCTGAGCTCTGATGGTTTTTGTCCTGAGGTTATCAAATTAATCCAGTGACCTTGAACCTCACTTTTGGAAGGGGGAAGGAAACAGGCCTAGCGCTGCCTGCAGCTGTCTAATAGCTGTCGGAGACACCTGCATAAATTTAGACTCCAAAGGCATATGTAAGAGTGAAACAGAAATAAATGTTTCTTTCACAGGGGAAAGAAAAGAAACTTAACATTTCTTAACCTGGATGTTGGCCTCCTCTGATATTTCATAACCACTACTAGCCATTGTGTATGCTTCCAACCTGAGTTCTAACACTACCTTTGTGATCCAAAAAAAATCAACCCAATTACTTAATTTCCTACATCTTTAGTGTCATCAAGCATTCATCAAAAATAGACATAAACCCTGTTTGAAGGGATGCCTCTTTTTCTCGGAGTATAAAAATCCCATCAAGTAACTTTTATAGGAATATAAGTGGTCCATAGAATAATATCATAAAACACACAAAGAAACAAGAACCAGAAGAAACCAGACCAGACCTATAAAGATTTTATACACTTAAATTATCCAGTTAGGATTATAAAATAAGTTTATTTAATATGTTTATAGATATAAAATACTTAAAATATGATACAAAAGTAACTATAAAATAGATGAAGAAATATTCATTTGAAATATTTATCTGAAAAAATAAAACTTGGAGAATGAAAAATATAATAACTGAAATTTTTTAATTCATGCATGAAATCAATGGTAAATGAGACGCAGCTGAAGAGATGGTTTGCAAACAGAAGATAAATTTGAAGATTTCACTTTGTAGCACAGGTAGATAAAATGATCACCCAAAACAAATCAAATAAATTAAAAAGCAAGGAGGATACAGTGAAAAAAATCTAACATACTCTAAAAGATATCCAGCAGGAAAGAAAGAAAAAATGGGGATAAAAATATACAAAGAAAGAATGGCTAAGAGTCTCCCAGAATTGAAGTTAGATAATAAATCATGTTTAAGAAATGAAGTGAATGCCCAGAAGGATAAGATTTTAAAAGCCACATTTACACACATCATAGAGAAATTTGAGGATAACAGAGGATAAGAAAATAAATATTACCTACAAAGACCTGAATATCAAATTGATGGCATATCCCTCAATACCAACAATGGAAGTCAGAATACAGTAGAATAATATATTTAAAATTCTAAAAGAGAAGAACTGCAAACTAAGACTGTGTACCTAGTGAATCTCTTTCAAAAAAAACTGAACGTGAAATACAGATATTTCCAGATGAAAACTGAGTTGACCAATATAGGCCCTCTCTAAAAGAAACTCTAAAGTATGCACTTCATGCAGAAAGAAAAACAATACTAGAAGGAAGATCAGAAATTTAAAATGTAATAGTGCAAAAAAAACATGGCATATACATGAACAAACTTTAAAAAGCTGCATAAAACAATAAATTACCTAAATTTTTTAAAAAGCAACTAAAATATAGTCCGATAATGGAGTATAAGTCACATGGGAGATAACCAAAATTCAGTATCGTCAGGTTCACGTATTATTCCAGAGGAGAGTAAGATACTCATTTTAAACAATGCCAAGCCTATATATTTCATCTACTCACTAAAAAAAAAGAAGATACAATATATAATTTTCAAACTAGAATATGAAAAGGAAAAAGTGAAAGAAGGAAAGAGTCAATCCAAAAGAAGGAAGAAAAAAAATACAGAAAAGGCAGTGTAAATAGAAAGTACAAAAAGTTGGTAGAAATAAAACTAGAGCATATATTATCATAAAGCCTCTCACAGAGCATAGTCTCCTACCATGGTGCCATTCTGTTACATATCAATAACTGAACGATAAATAGAAAAACTGCACTGTTTGAAAATTTGAAAACATACTTTTAAATAACATGTAAGTTAAAAATAAATCATAAAATGTTTACTGTATAATAAAAACAAAATATCACATATCAAAATATGTATGATGAAGCTAAATGGTATTTAAGAGAGATTATAGAGACTTCAGGACTTATAGAAGAAGAAAACTGAAAACTAATGAACTGAGCATCCAATTTAAGAATTTGGTAAAAAGAATTTCAATCACACCCCAAAAAATAAGTAGAAGGAAAAAAACAGATCAGAAACTAACAATAGAAACAAAATCAACATAACCAAAGTTGGTTCTTAGAAAAGATATAATGGATAAACATCTGACAAGGTTCATCATGAAAAAGAGAGGGACGGTAAAAATACAAGTACTCCAAATGAAAAGGGAGATATAATGTCTGGAGAAATTATAAAAGAATACTATGAAAAAAGTTTATGCTCACAAATGTGCAAACATAGATAAAACTGTCCAATTCCTAGAAAAAAATAAATCGAAATGACTAAAAAATATAAAGAAAATCTGATTTTCCATAACCATTAAATAAATCAAATCAGTAATTAAAATATTTTAATACTATTTAATCCAACATCTCATATCACAGATGAAAAAGCCCACACAAAGGTTTCACCACATGCCTGAGGTCAACAGTTACCATACCCCAGAGAGCCAAGACCAGACCCCAGCTATTCAGATGCCTAAGCTGGTACTGGGTTAGTGCACATGCTCCATGAGTTCAAGCTGCAAGTAATGTTTGCCTTCAACAACACTCACTGGGAAGATTGTAATGTTAACATTAATAAGTCCATATAGAGTAAAGGAAAGGAATGAGAATGCCCACCCTGAATCCCCAGAAAACAACTATTTTCAGGGACCATGCAGAAGAGTTGCCCATTAACTTTGTCTTAGTTGATTAACTGGGAAATTTTTTTCTCAAATGTTTTCTCTAGTAACATTGAGTTTATAGAGAATCACTGGGGAAATTCCTCCTCATTGAGGACCCATTACTTTTAAAGAGGTATCATAAAGGACACTAAATAATGTGACTAAAAAAAGAAAAAAAGAATCTTCTAAGAAAACATCTCCTATATAAGTTTGCTGTTAAGTTATTTTAAAAATTACATAAACTCTGCCAGAATAAAGAAAAACAGGGAAAAGTTCCACAATTTTTTAATGAGTCTATCAAAAACTCCAATGGCAACAGCAGAAAAGAATGGAAGGAATGTCATGCCAATTTCATTCATAATAATAGAAGACAAAAATCTAAACTAATACTAGCAATTAACAAACAAAATCCATCAATGTATAAAAAAGATGATGGACAGGGACAAACTGAATTTATCACAGAAATGCAAGGTTGAGTTTAAAGTCAGAAAAACCAGTCAATAAAATTCATTATATACGCAGAATAAAGGGAAAAACATTATGCTCTTATAAGCTGGGCTCCCCAAAAGCAGACACTGAGACTAAGTTTGGGGTGTCAGATGTTCATTAGAAATCAACTCCCATGAGAAGAAGAGGAGAGAAGCAGGATTGAGCAGAGAGAAGTCACACTGCTATGTAGACCCAACAAAACCTTGGCCAACCAGCAGGAGGAGACATCAGAGTTATCCCGTGTCAGAGAAGAGGCCCTTGCTTAGTCACTGGATGCAGGCTGCTCTGGAAGGGTGTGAGCTGGGCCAGGAGGTTGACAGTCAGAGGTCCCGGCTGCTTGCATGCCCTGAGCTAGGGCGCAAGCCCTTCCCTGAAGGTAGCTCTGATAAGATGGTCTCCATGTAAGACACCTCAACAGATGAAGAAAAAACCTCCCATATAGCTAGCTCATCTCTTTGTCATCAAGAAAAATTAATCATAGCAAACTGAGGGAAACTTCCTTGATGTGACAAAATGAACCTATAAAAGCCTACAAAAACATCATATCTAACAGCAAAATTGTAAACAATCCCATTAAAATCAGTAAAAATACAAGGATAGCCATTATCACCATTTTTTGGTGATATTTATTATTTTCCTTACCATATGTGCTGGAGGTCCCAGTAAGCATATTCTAGTAAAGAAAATAAATGATAAGGACTGGAAAAGAAGAAACAATCTGTCATTATTTACTGATAATTTCATCTTCCATGTACAAAACCCAAGAGAATTAGATGACTTATTAGTTTGGCAAAGTAGTTAGACAGAAATCAATACATATAATTCTATTATTTTACTTTATACCAAAAAAAAAATTAACTAATGTGTTTTTTAAAGACACTACTTACAAAACAGCAACAAAAATTCAAGGTACCCAGAAATAAATGAAATAAAATATATGCGAGATGACAAGATATTGTACATAAAAAACCCTAAAGACTCCACTCCAAAACTACTAGAATTAATATCTGAATTCAGCAAAGTTGCAGGATACAAAATTAACACACAGAAATCTGTTGCTTTCCTATACACTAACGATGAACTAACAGAAAGAGAAATCAGAAAAACAATTCCATTCACAATTCATTCAAAAAGAATAAAATACCTAGGAATAAACCTAAAGAAGGAAGTGAAAGACCTGTACCCTGAAAATTACAAGACATTCCTAACAGAAATTAAAGAGGACACTTAACAAATGGAAATGCATCCCATGCTCTTGGCTAGGAAGAATAAATATTGTCAAAATGGCTATACTACCTAAAGCACTCTACAGATTCAACGCAATTCCTATCAAACTACCAACAGCTTTCTTCAATGAACTCGAACAAATAATTCTAAAATTCATATGGCACCACAAAAGACCCCAAATAGCCAAAGCAATCCTGAGAAGGAGGAATAAAACAGGGGGAATTATGCTCCCTGACTTCAAGCTCTACTACAAAGCCACAGTAATCAAGACAATTTGGTATTGGCACAAAAACAGACCCACAGATCAGTGGAATAGAACAGAAAATCCAAATATCAATGCAAACACATACAGTTAATTAATATTTGATAAGGGAGCCTTGGATATACATTGGGGAGATGACAGCCTCTTCAGCAGCTGGTGTTGGAAAAACTGGACAGCTACATGTAAGAGAATGAAACTGGACTACTGTCTAGCCCCATACACAAAGGTAAACTCAAGGTGGATCAAAGACCTGAATGTAAGTCATGAAACCATAAAACTCTTAGAAAAAAACATAGGCAAAAATCTCTTGGACATAAACATGAGCGACTTCTTCATGAACATATCTCCCCGGGCAAGGGAAACAAAAGCAAAAATGAACAAGTGGGACTATATCAAGCTGAAAAGCTTCTGTACAGCAAAGGACACCATCAGTAGAACAAAAAGACATCCTACAGTATGGGAGAATATATTCATAAATGACGTATCCGATAAGGGGTTGACATCCAAAATATATAAAGAGCTCACGCACCTCAATAAACAAAAAGCAAATAATCCAATTAAAAAATGGGCAGAGGAGCTGAATAGACACTTCTCCAAAGAAGAAATTCAGATGGCCAACAGGCACATGAAAAGATGCTCCACATCACTAATCATCAGAGAAATGCAGATTAAAACCACAATGAGATATCACCTCACACCAGTGAGCATGGCCAACATCCAAAACACAAACAACAACAAATGTTGGAGAGGATGTGGAGAAAAGGAACCCTCCTACACTGCTGGTGGGACTGCAAATTAGTTCAACCATTGTGGAAAGCAGTATGGAGGTTCCTCAAAAAACTCAAAATAGAAATACCATTTGACCCAGGAATTCCACTCCTAGGAATTTACCCTAAGAATGCAGCAGCCCAGTTTGAAAAAGACAGATGCACCCCTATGTTTATCGCAGCACTATTTACAATAGCCAAGAAATGGAAGCAACCTAAGTGTCCATCAGTAGATGAATGGATAAAGAAGAGGTGGTACATATACACAATGGAATATTATTCAGCCATAAGAAGAAAACAAATCCTACCATTTGCAACAACATGGATGGAGCTAGAGGGTATTATGCTCAGTGAAATAAGTCAAGCTGAAAAAGACAAATACCAAATGATTTCTCTCATATGTGGAGTATAAGAACAAAGGAAAAAAAAACTGAAGGAACAAAACAGCAGGAGACTCACAGAACCCGAGAATGGACAAATAGTTACCAAAGGAAAAGGGACTGGGGAGGATGGGCGGGAAGGGAGGGGTAAAAGGGAAGAAGGGACATTACGATTAGCAGATGTAATGTTCAGGGGGCACGGGGAGGGCTGTACAACCCAGAGAGGACAAGTAGTGACTCTATGGCATCTCACTAAGCTGATGGACAGTGACTGCAATGGGGTTGGGGCGGGGGGAACCTGATGAAGGGGGTAGTGTAATCACCATAATATTACTCATTTAATTGTAGATGAATGATATCAAAATAAACTAAAAAAAATAAATTAATTAATATTAAAAAAAAAGCAGAAAACAAATCCTACCATTTGCAACAACATGGATGGAGCTAGAGGGTATTATGCTCAGTGAAATAAGCCAAGCTGAAAAAGATAAGTACCAAATGATTTCACTCATATGTGGAGTATAAGAACTAAGGAAAAAAAAAACAAAACTGAAGGAACAAAACAGCAGGAGACTCACAGAACCCAAGAACGGACTAATAGTTACCAAAGGGAAAGGGACTGGGGAGGATGGGTGGGAAGGGAGGGGCAAGGGGGAAGAAGGGACATTACAAGTAGCAGATGTAATGTTGGGGGGGCACGGGGAGGGCTGTACAACCCAGAGAGGACAAGTAGTGACTCTATGGCATCTCACTACGCTGATGGACAGTGACTGTAATGGGGTTGGGTGGGGGGGACCTGATGAAGGGGGTAGTGTAATCACCATAATATTACTCATTTAATTGTAGATTAATGATATCAAAATAAACATTAAAAATAAAAAAAATATATATATATATACGTGAGTACCTTATGTGTGAAATAATAAAACTTTTTAAATAAAAATTAAAGACCTAAATCAATAGAAAAATATAGTACACTCCCAGATAGGAAGACTTAAAATTACAAAGAACTAAACTCTTAAACTGATCTGAGATAAATTAATTCCAATAAAAATGCAGGTTTTTTGCAAAATTTTGTGAGCTGGTTCTAAAATTTATATAAAAAACAAAAGATAACAATAATCAAGACCTTCCTGAAGAAGCATGTGGATGCCCCACCAGATGTCAATATGTATTACAAAAATGAAAATACGATTTTTAGAGTAGAAGAATTTATTTTAAAAGGTGCACATGCACACACACACAACTATAAATCATAAAGGAAGATTACTGTATTTGACTAAATTAAAATGAAGAACTGCTGTTGGCAGAAAGACACCATGAAAAACAAAATGACAAGCTACAACCTGAAAGAAAATTTGAAACACATAGGAATGACCAAGGATTCATATTCAAGGTATATGGAGAACTGCAAATCAACTAGAAAAATACAAAACAAAAGCAGATTGAAAATGGGCATAAGAGAGGAGAAATCACTTTAGAGAAGAGGGAACACAGGCATCTGAAAAGCTCACACTGAATGCAAATTAGAACCAAAAAAATACTATTTTAGGCCCATCAGATTGGCAAAAATTAAATTAAAAAGTCTAAAATGCCAAAGTCAGCAAGGATTTAAAGCAATAGAAATTTATATGCTGCTGGTGGGTATATAAATCTGTACAATTGCTTTGGGAAACAATTTGGCATTGTTGCATATATGTATATTATATATATGAATCTCCCACAATCCTAGGTATCTAACATACCACACTCCTAGCTAGCAAGAGACCTGTATAATAATTCATAACAACATTTTTTTGTAACAGGAAAGAAAAAAGCAAAGAGTCTTGCTATGCATGCCAGTAGACTGGGAGATAAACTATAGAATTTTTAATCAATCAAACAGTATACAGCAAAAGAAAATAATTAATTATAGATAGCCTTATCAATATGGATAAATCTTAAGAAACTACAAAACTCAGCAAAACTACGGGTCAAGGGGACTGCAAATGGTATAATTTCTTATACATAAGATTCAAAACTTGGAAACTGAACAATAAATTTGTATATTTTTACATATTCAAACAAAGCAAAAGAATAACAAAACAAAATTAAACATATTAGTTTACTCTGAAAGTCTAAGGAAAAGCAGATGGTTTGTGGAAGGACACACAAGAGCCTTCAAAAGTACTGGAAATATTCCACATCTTAAATCAAGTAGACCCATATGTATGTCTTATAGTGTTACTTTTAATATCACCCACAAATGTTATAATATTCTTTTGTAATTACTTAGTACTTAATAAAATTATTTATGTGGGGTTAATACACTTTCCCATCTACATGCAGGGATACAGTGATACTGTCTGATGATGTTGGAACTTTGTAATGTTAACTTGTAATCACGTAAAAATTATGAATATACAAAAACACATATCTAATGTTATATTACAATAACAATATGTCTCATCATCTATACTGCTTGGACCATGAGCCAGGAGACCTTTGGTCAGGAATTCCAGAAATGTGAGCACAAGACACAAACCAGAGAATAGTGTGTTGAGTTCTGGAACAGTTAGCGGCTCTGAGGTCTAGAGGGAGAGAAGAACTCAGAAGAAAAACTAGCCACTGGGGAACTGCACTGCAGTGTGAGCCTGGCAACCTTCAGGGGTGACTCTGCAGTGAGACAGAGATCTGAATACAGCAGGAGTGAAACAGGAAAGAGGTGGAAAGTCAAAGCAGGCTTGGCACAGAGGCAGGAAGAGAAAAGCATAAGTCAGAAAGGGCCAGGTGGCCGTGCAGAGCACTGGGACATTAGCGGTCTGATGTATTTTAAATTGACTGTCCTGGGGTCACATGAGCAGGGAAAATAGAAAAGGATGAAGGGAATTTCTCAGGCTATAGTCTGAAGAAAAGAAAATCTAGAGGCAGCCTATCAGTGCCTTTGACCCACAGATATGTTCTGGTTGGTCTGCACTGAAGTTTCTTTTAATTTAGATTTCTCACCAACATTTAAAACCAAGACTTCTGATTTGAGAAGAAATGAGAAGATATGGCAACATGGGGACTAGATTACCAAAGGCCTTTAGAAGGGGGTAACCACCGCCTGCTCTGGGTGTGGTGGCATCTGCAGTTTGCCGAGGCCCCCACCCCAGTGACCCCGCTCGCATGTGTCACCGGCTGTCCTGCGCAGTGTTTGATTTCTGTAACCTCATTTGTAACTTTGGAAGAACAGAGATGACCGTAAGTAAATATTGTGAGTCTCCCAAGGTCGGTGCTTGGGTGGGGACGGCCTTTTACCCTGAAAATGGGAGAAGTCGTAACAGGCTCTACTTAATTATCTCAGCTTGTCTTGCAATTTTAACATAATGTGCATATACTTATCATTTCCAGCCCAGTGAGAGAAATAAAACAAGAATCTCTGAGTACAGAACGGTTTCATTTCGAAGAGTTCAATGATCCTTTTAAATGTTTCATTTTTCTTGTTATTATTTTTATTGACCTTACTAACATCTGACCTAAGCAGCTGCTCGTGGGGGAGCTGTCATGGGTGACCACAAGCTGGTGTCCAGACACAGGGAAACATATGAGGCACCAATTCAGGGCAGCTGTGGTCTACTTGGAAACAAAAGGCACTGGCAGTATAGCTTTGCAGGCAGCCACAAAAAACAAGGAGAGTCTGGAGTTAAAAGGCAGGACAGATGAGGGATCTAGGAAAAACACTGTAATACTGACCACAGCTGCAAATCAAAGCAGAGCTGCAGGAAGAATGTACAGCAATGTTTGGGTCTTTCAGAATACACAAACACCTCCAGCGCCCGCTGTCCCTGGAACCCGGGATAAGTTAGCCCCTAGGGAGGAACAAATTATACAAACCCACCTAACAAAATGTCAGGGCTGCAAAGAAAGGGGATGGAGAGAAGCAGGTACAAATGATCAGGACTTGATACCTCCTTGTTGATGTGGTCTATTCATTACAAACCCCCACTTTTGGGGTGACCCAGAAGCCCCTAAGGTGGTATTGATTGACTATTTGCATTTCAACACAGGTCGCCCCCTTACTGGGAGATTTCCAATTTTTTCCACTGGGGCCCAAATCCACATTAAGTGGCCCTGCTGCGTAATACTGTAAAACAGAACTTTAAATTGTTATTTACTATACTGATGCAAGAAAGTGGGTGGAACACCTTAGCCAAGAGGAGCATCAGGTTCCAAGGTATTTCTTTCTTTCTCTGCTCCCTGTGGAAACTGAAAGCAGAACACAGCATTACTGGAGCATATAGTGGAAGTGGTCAACTGTGAAACAGCATGATCTTATGGTTATTTTTGGGAAAAGAACAATATATTAAGAATCAAAAGACTTACTCTGTAATCAGAAGACTTAATCTGCAATCGAGATCTGCGTCTGCCACTTAATAACCAAGTGATCTTCAACTAGTCACTTCACCTAATAGCCCTTGTGTAATAGTTAATTTTACATGTTAGCCTCACTGGCCACAGGGTGCCCAGATTAAACATGGTATCTAGGTGTGTGTTGTGAGGTGTTACAGGATGAGATTTGAATAGGTGGCCTCAGATTGCTCCCCACGATGTGGGCGGGCATCACCCAATCTACTGAGGGCCTGAACAGAACCAGAAACAGAGGAAGGAGTAAGTTGCTCCTTTTTCCTGCCTCACAGATTGAGCTGGGACATCTCATTCATCTTCTGCCCTTGGACTGGGATTTATACAATCGGCTTCCCTGGTTCACAGGCCTTCAGACTCAGACTGACTTACACCACCAGCTCTTCTGGGTCTACAGCTTTCAGGTGGCTTGTATGTGTGTATGTTTAAGCACCATCTATACAGGAGAGTAGAAAGGGAAGGGAATTAATACTAAGTGTTCATAGACCATAACCAGCCACTGTTAAGTTTCCTGTGACCCTGTTGGAAACAGTGATTTATGAATATTCCCAGCTTTCCCTTTTCTCTTCCTCCTGAATAGAAAGGATCTTTCGCTATCTGTGGCAGCAGTGGGTCTGAGCTTTGTTTGAAAGTATAATGGGTAGAATTGGGACCGGACCCAAGAAAGGCTAAATTTGCATCAGATTTACATTGGAAAGGGTAAAAAGATAATATTGGAAGAAAGGTTATTTAGCTCAGGAAAACCCTGACCAATGGGAGAGAAGACCCAGTTTGAGCTGACTCTTGAGGAACTGTTTGAGGAAGGACTGGAGAGTGAGATTGGGAGGGTGTGTGCAGAGCGCCAAGCTGTCTTGAGGGCTACCCATTAGCCTATGGGCTAATAACAATACCCACTATTGGGGAGGGAAGAGAGAAAAGGACATACTCACATCTTTATAGAGAGCAATTTCACTCTACATACCAAAAGTTTTTAAATGTTTATGCATTTTGATCCTGCAATTTCATTCCTCAGAGTGAATTCTAAGGAAACATTGTTTATTAAAAAAGCTGTAAACAACTCAAAACCCATCAATCAGAGATTAATTAAATAAATAAACTATGGTCCTAATGAAATACAATGTATCTATTGGGAAAAGCTATTGTAAAAGAACATCTACTGACATAAAAAGTGGACACACTATATTACTAAAAAAAGCATATATTATCAAAATATATGCAAAATATAATTCTTATAATTAGAGAACAAACACGGTAAGAGTAGTAGTAATAGCAGACATTTGTAAATACTTATTCTGTGTTTGGCATTATCCTAAATCCACTGCATATATTATTTCATTTAATTTTCACAACACTGCTATGAAGTAGTTATGATTACTGTCTTCATTTTGTAAGTGGGGAAAATGTAGCACCAAGAAAACAAGTAACTTACTTAAGGTGAAGTCAGGATTTGGGTCAGGAGATTGGACTTCACGGTGCTAATTGCTGAGTTACCTGATTATTAGATTGGAGGAGTAGAGTAGATTAACTGTCAGGTTTTAGTAAGAAATACCTCCAAGATATTAATGTTTATTTCTGGAAAATGGAATTATGAGGGATACATATTTTCTTATTTTCATTATCTGTGTATTCTAATTTTCCAACAAGGAACAAACTTTCATAAAGAGGAAGCAGAAATATTAGTTCTTATAACCCATTCTTTTCATTCTTTTCTTATCGATAGGTAAGATGATTGATCTAAAAACACTCCTATTTCCATCTGTATATCAAGAGAAAGATCACTTAAAGAAAACCAAAATATTTTAAGTATTTGCTACCTAACCTTAAAAGCAAAGACGTGCACCATTCTGTATTTCAGGGTTCTCTTTCAGGACAGAGGCATAGGTGATCACGATGGGGAGTGAGTGGCAGAAGTGAGCAGGATGCATGGTTTTCAACTGTCATGAGCTAATTTCCTACAGAAGTTGTTTTATTTATTCATTCATTCTAAAACTTAAATACAGAAGTTTAGAAATTATATTAAAATCGAAATGGATCAAAGGGCCAGATGTTGCAGACAGGATGACTAATCAAACAGAGCCTGGGTAATGTGCTCCACACCTAGCTCAATGGGAAGTAATTACTCTAACATCAGCTTTACAGTGCTTAAACAACCATCATTATATTTTTTTCTACACTGATTAAATTTTCTTGGCATTTCTAATGCATCACTACATCTGCCTTGCATTTAGATAATGCACAGCATTCTACCCATTAAAAAGTCCCTATTCTCTTTCATCACCTTAATAAATCTAATTTGGCTTTAATTGCATAAAGTTTGATAAAGAGCTACTAGTTCACTTATGAATTGCATACCTTGGATGGAAACACCCCATCTCCCATTTGGCTAAAACAGTTGTTCACAGAGTTATAAGTGGACCCCCAAGCATAGCCATCCAAAATCATATGGGGTAAAAGAAAATTTGTAACAAAATGCCATCGTAGAATTATTGTCTGTGATCTTGCCAAGACTGCTGACGGGCGGATATGATAACCATGGGACTATCTAAGGCACTTTGCTTCTTGTCCCTAAACATGTAGCCTGAGGAATTATAACAGAGAACAATAGCATCAAGAACAATAAACTCGCATTTTTAGCCTTCCACTTCAATATCCACGTTCACGCTCAACACAGTTAGAAACTCAGGACACCCTAGCCCTTGCCCAAGTAAATGGGCTATAAAGTAATCTCAGGAAGATATTAGCTAAAATGGAAAGCTCTGCTAGGGTATCAGATATGCCAGGCAATCACTTACAGAAACTCTAACTGTGCTAAGTTCTCAGGGGAACTTTTTTAAGCATTGCAAATAAATGGATCATGTTGGTGAACTATTATGCGGTGACATTGATTCTGCCTTTTGAACATAGGGTTTTAATAACAGAAACTCAAAACCACTAAATAAGTGCCCTTGGAAATCAGAAGAGGAGAGCAGGAGGTCCTAAAGACAAAGAATGGCAGTGGAAGTCAGTGTGCCATGTTCTGCATTTGCACTGGAGGTGATGAAGTGGGAAGTGGAGGGGAGACAGCAACCCCTCCGTTAACCCTTTTAATGGAATAAAGCATTGCAAAAGCAAATTCCACCAAGTGTCTGGACTCTCCCATATGACTTGCTGTTCAATTCTATGTTGCTATTTATTCATAAAAACATAAGCCACCAGTTTTTAACTTCCACAGTGGGAAAATTACTGTGCATTGTAGAATTTACTAAAACCAAGTTCAAAGTCATGAATTTCAAAGCACTGAACCTTCAGCCGGACACTCTGTTTCCTTTCTCTTCTTCCCTCCCCCATACTTCCCCAAATCAACAAGGACCCTCAGGGACCCTTGAGGGCCACTGTCTACAATTTACTTCAGAGCCCCACTCTGCCTGCTGCACTTCTTCTCATCCTTGCTGAATAATGTGTGTATCTTAATAAAATGACAGTCATTACAAAATTTTCACTCAGTCTTGTAGGACTTCTATTAGGCTGAGGGCCAGTGATTGACAAGGGAGTCAATGACAAATTGTATATTCTTAAACAATAAAACCTCGTATGCAGAGATGACCTTTCCTCTAAATCTAGCCATCTAAATAATTAATTACAGAATCTTTCAGGCATGAGAAGCCTAAGAATTAAGAGGGTGATATGATCATGCTTTCTTTCCTCCAGATGAGAAGATCTAGGAATGCTACCTGCTCACTACGGCTGATTACTCCTCCAGCCTCAAGACTCTTATCTCCCTGGGATATGCAATTATGGCCTCATTACAGATATGCTATTTTCTTAGCTCTCTTCTCCCTTCTAGAATTGCCATCTTTGTTAAATAATAATAACAGTAATAACAACTTTCTTTCTGCTTCAACCTACTAGAGTCGTTAAGTGCTTCCATTTGTTCTCAAATTATCTAGTGGACAAAATCCTCATTTCAATGTAATTAATCTCATCTCTCTATGAAGAGGAAAGAAATAGGATTGATCAATACACACAGAGGTAGGTTTGACTGATGCCTAGGTGAATATTAACTCCCTCTGAGGAAAGCTAGCCTTCCCACACCTCCTAGGCTCTGAAACCATTCACTATGTACCTGGACATAGCCATTTTCAGACATATTTCCAGATATGCAAGGATGTCAATCACAGCCCTTCATCTGGGCTTTTACCTTGCTCTTTCAGTTCTGAGTTCTACAGTATAGGAAACACAAATGAAAGAAGAAAAGGTGACTATTCCCAAGATTACAATTAAGAACATAAATTTGATTTTTATTTAACATTTATAATATATGAATATTTTCAGAGTCATAGTTGGAACTCTGTTGGGCTAACATTTGGCATTAGCAACATAATTTCAAAGAAGTCTTTAGTATGTTCCAGTCTAGTGGTTCTCAAAGTGCAGTTCCAAGACCACTACATCATTTGAGAATTTAGCAAATTCTGGCTCTATCTCAGGCCTGGAGGTGTGTCCAGCAACCTGTGATTCAACAGCCCTCCAGGTAATTCCAGTAGAGATCAAAATCTGAGAACCACTATTTTAGACTAACAAGTCTCCCAACTATTAGTGACTATTCAGGAGTTTCTTAATAGATATTGATTATTGATTACTGGGGGACACTAGAACAGATACCTAGTCATATGCATTGATTAGTGCAAAGTCTATGATCTTATAGAAAAGCCTAAGAACACAGTTCCCAATTGGGTTTCAGGCCAGATACAGGGTATGATAATGGGCTCCTCAAAGAATATCACCAGACAGAAGGCCAGCAGCATGAGTTAGACTGAGCCATAGGCCTGAATGTTAGATGAACTTGTGGAGAAACTGGGAGCAGGATGCAAAACAGACAGAACTTGTTAGCCAAGTCAGTAGGGCTGAGCACATTGATTTCTACAGTTTTGCTACCCAGAAGTGCCATTCTTCTGAAGGATAAATGTAGCCAAGGAATGTCATAAGAGATATATTTTAGTGCGCATATATCTAGTATACATGGAAACAGAAAAAGTCCAGCATTTCTCTTCCTCCACTCTCTGACAAAGATCTGTATTATCTACCCTAGGCAGAATGGCTTTGAAAGACACAGAAAAGACCACACAGATGCCCTCACATCACTTATTACAGCTTCCTTAGAGCCCCCACAGCCACAGGGGCTTCCTAGGACACTCATCCCATGGAGAGGGTCACCACACCACATGACCTACCAGCTGATTACTGCCCAGTGTCCCAGTACTTCCTATTCAAATCTTCCAGGTTATTCATCCTCACTCCACTTCTTATCCCCACACTGTATGTGTATATTCTCCAATATGTCCTCACATGCTATCTTGCCCCCAGAACACCTAAGCCCTCAATTGACTCTATGAAATTCATTGTCAGTTGCCCACAAACCCCCCTCATCTTCAGCCTCTTCTTGCTCTGATGCAACTTGGCAATTCCTTCAAGAGAGTGCTTCCCCTGAGACCTTCTCAAGGGGTGGCTGTTTTTGCTCCTGCAGCCCTTGGAGCCCTGAGTGGAAGACTTCTGATCCTTACTACCTGTCACCACCAAGGCACTGCCATCTTGCTCCTCTCAAGCTTCCGACACACAGCTGTGTCACCAGCCACTGACGTCATCTACTGACCCTGCAGTCACTTCTCTTAACTTGGAAGGATGACAACATCTGGACTGTGTGTTTCTCTCTAACGCACTCTTTTTACATTCTTGGTGATCTCAGTATCTGTGTGTGCCAGGTTTCCTGTATCGTAGCTTCTCAGTCCCTGAACTTCCTTATCTCCAAAACTCCCTTCCACATTTCAACCCCTCACTCAAGACCTTGCCATCACACTACCTCCAAAATCTTGATTTAAAGCACCCACTCTCTCTATTACATCCTATCCTTTGTGATAACTTATCTGTGCCCAATTCCAATCATTCTTCCTGCCTGCAGGGACTCCCAGTCCACTGACATTACCACATTTCTGAGTGATTTCTCACTTGCCTCTTACCCAGCTTAGATTCTGTGGTCTAGAACTTCAAGAGGGTCCTTGAAAATAATATTAGCTCCTTTACCCCTCCCCAGCATCATATGTATCTGGCAAAACTAACCTTAGAAAATTAAAATTCCAATTCTCTACATACAATATGGCTATTTTCATACAGCTAAATATTTCAGGAGAAAGTAACCCATGGCACATTTCCCTTTAAACATGCGTCCACAGTTCTCAACTGGGCCCTTAGTATTACCAACAATTCTGCCACACTTACCAAGGAAATCTGTCATCCTACTCTCTTAGTTAACCATTTCACACCTGCTCTCTTCTCCAACAAACTTCTCATTTTTCAGAGACCATAAAATAAATGCAATCAGATAAGAACCACCTCTCTTCCCCCACCAAATCCATTAACAAGTTTGTACTTGTATTTACCTGATTTTCCTCCCATTATAATGAGAATGGTGGTCTGTCTAATGCCCTTACCCTGGCTAAAGTCAACCTCTCCATCTATTTATGGATTCCATTCTCTCCTCCCACTCAAGGATTTTAATCCCTCTCCTGCCTTTAAAAAAGAAAAAAGTATTTTATTGCTCTTTCCTGTATTATTTCTATCAGCACATAAATTTGCTGTATTATTTCCCATCTGAACAAATAATCTCTTGACCCACTTTTCTCTCCAGCTTCTGTCCACTTGGCTCTCCCCTTCACAGAGACACTTTCTATATCTTTCATCTGTATCTTGCACAAAAACCAAGTTTTTGTCCACCACTTCAAAGAAAGGGCTTCTTTCAAAGACACCAGGAACTTCTGTCTTAACATTAACTCCATTTTCTGCCCTCATTTTGGTCGGTCTCTGAGAAGCTTCTGACACAGCTGAACACTCCTGGAATGAGCCACGGACCCTCCTCTCTTCTCTACGCTCTCCTTAGGTGATCCTATCTCAGAATGTCTCCTGCTGCACCCTTTGGTTATACGTATAATCCAAACTGGGAGGACACCATGAATGTTTTAACTTATAAATTTATTGTATTTCCTTCTCTTCAGTCACACTACACCAGGATATATTACCTGAGTCCTCCAGCCAAGGCATCTCTAGTTTTCACCACACTTTCATGTTATCTCAGAACCTCAGTGAATGGCCATGACAACTTCAAAATGCAGACAGTATTATCAATCTCTAGAATCAGTCTTCATATCTTTAAATTAGGGATACCCTATACAAGGTTCTGGTAAGGATTAAACAAAGAAAGTATGAATCAAAAATTTTTCAAAATTGGGCGCTTAAACGGCCATTCCTTTGCCTTTTGAAAATGTGAATTTCAAATAAAAATTTATCTCTGGCCAAGGTGATCAGGAAAAGCTTAAAGAAAGGGATAACATTAAGTTGGATTCTAAGACTTGGACAGAATTTCAATAAGAAATCATAAACAAATACATGAAGAGGAGAAGAACAAAGTAAATATGGAGGTAAGTGCATGAGACTGGCTGGGGCGTAGAATTGGAGCTTAGCTAAATTTAGGGAGGATATGTAATGCCAGGGTTTGCTCTCATCAATCCTCATGGAACCTAGCATCCATACTCTGGACCCCAGGCCTACAATATCCGCTGGCAGGACCCCTTGACACCAACGTACCTCTCTGACATCAGCCTGTTGCCTGTGACCATGATACCCTGCCTGCGATTCAGCTTGTTTGTCCTGGCTTCCTCTTGCTGCCTGCTTCCAAGGTTTTTCCAGATCACTTGCCCTGTTTCAGTGCTCTAGCAAGCTCTAAACCCAGTCCTCAGGGCTGCCCTGGCCTACCAACAACCCAGCCCATTCCTTTGCCTCTTCAGAAAGTGAAGCCCAGAAGAGAAAAATATCTCTGGTCCAATAGCGCTGGACCGGTAGGGAAGCAAGTCCCATTCACCCTTGTTTGAGGGAGAAACAGTCTAGAATGAAGACAGGAATAATGGAACGTGTGTGTGTAGAAAAAGACTAAGTATTTCAAATTAATCTAACTGACTGGATATAGCTGCACAAAAGAGAGTGAACCCCAGGAGTAGAAGAGGGCAACAGAAACAGGGAAATAAAGAGAAGCAGCCAAGGAACACAAATGAACTCAGCTCTGTAACACTTTGCTCACTTCCCAATACCCAGCAAATATGCAGTAAATATTTGTTGACTGATTAAATAAAACAGGTTGGAGCTCTGACTAGATGAAGTTTTGGATATTTACATTACAATATATCATAATACCCTGACGGAAAGGTTCACATTTTTTTAATTTAAATTTAAAAATGCAAGCTGTCTTTTCAGAAAACCAAATCGGACAAACAACTATTTGCTGCCTGGCCTTTGTTCTGACTTCAGTTCTTTTAGAAATGTCCAACATCCCATTCACTGCAGTAGGAAGAATATTATTGATTTTACCGGGACTACAGAGATACTCCTGCAAAGCTGGAAATATAAAACCACTAAGCCTAGAAAAACATTCATTTTTTAGTATTGAAGGAAGGGATTTCGGAACTGCAGTACTTTACAACTCAGAATAAAAGCATTTGTTCCCTCCAGGCTCAAAAGCTAAAACCAGAATCCAGAAACATTACCAAGAAGGAATCCTTAGGCTTCACCAACTATGGTTAAAAGTAGGTTTTATGACTGTTGTACTTGGTTTCTTGTTTGTATTAAGTTTTGAAATTGTAGCTCAAGTAGTGGGCTCTATTTGAAGTGATAAGAAACCCCAAATAATCTTATTAAGGATTAAATTTTTTCAAGCCACATGGATGCTACTGAAAAGAAAGGAAGGAAGAAAGGGAAAGAGCAAGAAAGGAAGGAACGAAGGAAGGGTTTAATTAAACAAGGAGGCCATTAGACAGATGTGGGTCTAAAGCCATGCTGGCCTCTGTAAGCAAATCAAAAGCTAAGCCTATAAAAGCCTGAAGGTCATGAAATCAAAGGTTAAAGACAACCAGTCACAGCCAACTAGGCTTTAAGCTACGGCCAATCAAATAATTTCCTTTCTTTGTTCTACATTTTGTGCAAGTCTTTTCCCTGGCTCCTGGCAGGGGAATGCTCCTAACCACTTCTGGTTTGGTGTTGCCTGATTCCATTTTTTTTTGCTCAAATAAACTCTTAAAATTTTAATATGCTTCAGTCTACCTTTTGAAGGAAGGAGGGAAGAAAAGGAGGGAAGAAGAGAAGGAGAGAGAAAGGAGGGAGGGAGATAGGAGGGAGGGGAAAGATAGAAGCAAAACTTCATCAGTGATTGACTGTAAAGTGTTTCCCATCTGTGTTTATTTCCCTGATGATTTTATTCCCTTTCCTATTTGTCGCATACATTCCTAAAACACTGCAGCAATCTCCTCCTAAACAGAGGACTCTGCATTTTAGGATTTACAATCTGATTAAGGTGCTTAGTCTTGCCTATACAAGTAGCGAGCTCCACAGAGGCAGGCAGCATAGCTGTTGCACAGTAGGCACTCAAGAAAACTAAACAAAGTAATGAAGAAATAAAGAGATGAAAATGGCTGCCTTCTGAAGCACAAGAACTCCAGGAAATACACTACATTTAGTCTAGGTTTCCCAAACTTCAGATATCTGCAGGCTACCAAATTATTTTTCTTCATACTGCTGTTTTACCAAATAAGATTTCTTTGAAAGGAACTTTCATAAGACTGTAGCAAATGCAAAACCAGTACTGATTGACATAAGTAGGCAGCAACTATGAAAACAAATACAACAAACATTAGATTTCTTTACTTGGCAGATGGTTATTGAGAATTTTCTTTGTAATTATTTTTTTGTAACAGCTTGAACTGTAATTCACATACCATACAATTCACTCATTTAAAATATACAAACCAATGGATTTTAGTATATTCACAGAGCTCTCCACCCCTATGCACACAAAAAGCTTCTCAGTCCAGAACTAGGATTGGTTTGCTGTTCAATCCAGCTCTTGTCCATGGCTCTTTCCATAAAGAAGATAAAATTTAGTTGACAGTGACTATCTGTCAGTGAAATCCTCCATAGTGTGGCTATGCATCTCAATAGCTAAACCAGGTTTTCACTTTCAGTACTGAGAGGAACAGAGGAAAGAGTCGTGCACTTCCTGCCCAAACAGCCTTTAAGTTCACACTGGATGCATTTCCTTTTTCCTATGCAATCACAGGTGAGTGACAGCTGTACAACACCATAGACGCTTCCTGAACATCAGACCCCAATGGGACCCTGATGAGAGCATTTCTTTCCCTTTGGTGAATAAAATTCAGGCTTCCTTAAAGTATGTGCATCACACACTAGAATCCACCTGTCAAGGATCACAAGTTCCCTAACTGAAAAATAAAGCCCATTCTTAGAACTGGGGGCTGCCTGTCAGCAGGCTCTTTGCAGAGCTATTATGAAAACTGGCAAAGTGAGTGGAAAAATCATTCTTCACCCTAACAGATGAGTCTCCCTGCACAAAATCGATGAATTTAGAATACCTTCTTAGTCCAACTCATTGAGGCAAAGGTACAGGAAATTTTATGGAAAATCCTCACCTCTTAAGTATTAGATTTTAAGTTGAATTTTCTACTCTTGAGATATTTGATAAACTCCTTGTCTCTCCCATTAAAGGTCATGCCAAAAAGTAACATATATGACTACTCACACTAATCATCTACCTGAGCCATTGTTCACTCTGGCCAAGTTTATATCCAAATTTCAACTTAAAGTGAAAATGCTTACTTCTTATAATATGACTTGCAAAAGCATCCTCTACTTTCAAAAAGGAATTCTAATTTGAATTTTTCTTTGAAGTTTCAAACAGAATATACTCTAATAAAAACCAAAACACTGAAAACCTGAGTTTTGGGAAGAGGACAGGGGGTTCTGGTAGCCGTTCAGGAGAGTTAGTTGGTCGTAGGACGAGGTTCTCCTCCTGTTTCAATTCCTTCCTGTTTCCAAGTGTACTCTAAGTGCCTGACAGGAAGCCTTTGATTGCTAAGGCATCCATCTCACATAAACAGTCCCAGCTCTAAGCCACAGCTACAAGCAAACGAACTGGGTAAGAAGCCAGGCCACCCCACCCATGAAGGTCCCTTTTATACTGGGTAGCGTGGATGACTGTCCACCTGAGCGACCCCACTTCTTCCTTCCCACTCTTAAGCTTTAAATTCGCTACAAAGAATGAACCATCAAAACCCTAGGCTTCCACCACTGACCCTAATAAGGGCCGAGCCCAGGTCCAGGCTCCTTCCCTTTCTCTCTACCTGCAACCTTGACCTCACTTGTGTGCCATGTATCCTACCGGCCCTGTGAGTAATAATCCTTGTTTTTTCCAAGTTCCCCAATGGTTGTTGCTGAGGTGCGATCCTGACTTCATGATGAGAACCGCAAGGGCCCATCCAAACACAACCTCATCTGCTCTGGGAAGTTGGCTGGGGGAGGGGGGCTTGCCACAGGGAATACAGGGCCCAGGTGAGTGCCTCAGGCATTTCTGGCTGACAACAGCGTTATCAATAGGCTGAGAAAGACACATCATCAAGTCACTCTCCAGTTTCTCTGAATTAGAACTTACTCTCCTGAAATGGGAGAAAGAGTGATTGCTCATAAGCAATTTTGCCTGCGAGAGGCAATGGAATTGACATCACAAGTGGGTTCTTCCTATTAAGTGTATTAATGAATTTTGATAATAGAATACATTTCCAAGTTTATATTTGTTTATAAATTACTGAAGAGAAATTTACAATTGTGGAGTCACATTTGACAGTTGAGCAACACAAGGGAATCAGAGGTGTGATAAGTAATTGAAATATATTCCTGAGATGAGAAAACATTATAAACATGAATTTAATGTTATGAATAAATAAGCATACCTAAGAGCTGCAACTTGTCTAATCAAATGTGTTTTAGGAGCCAGTATTATTTCTGTACTTTATAATAGGGAGCTTTGAAAAAAACAGTGAGATTTTTCACCACCAGGTTACATGCATTTTAAGGAGCAATGTGACAGTGAGTCGTCAGGGTATATCTCAGTTTCTGAATGACTCCTTTGCCCTATCTATCATCCACATAACCTGGTCTTCAAATTTAACATCATTTGTGTTCAGTTTTAATTTCGTATGTCCAACATTTTTATACCTCAGTATTATTTCCTGTTTTCTAATATGAACATATAACCTAGTCATGCAAATCAAAAACAGATGAAATTCTCCAATTTTTAGGCCTATTTTGACTCCCCTTTTAAAAAATTAGTTTAAATGTGCTACACTGCAGTAATGCCAACTAATGTCACAGTATGGCACTCAGTGCCTATATTAGTAGTTTTGGCCATTGAATACATGCCTACTTTCTGTAAAATGCTATCTTACCACATGCATGCTATCTGATGACTTAGAAAGCAGAGATATTAGCAAAACAAATCTTAAAAGAGACTGAAGGAAGGGGCATGTCAACTGGTACATTTTCAGAATGTGAGCCCACAAGTAATTTCAAAAACCCCAAGCTCTGAGGGTGACTGTCATTCAGATTCCTTCAAGTGAGTGAAATATTGGGTGATATTCTTATCAGTTGCCTACTTGGATAACTTTTCCAAGTATGAGAGCTTTCAATTTTCCAGCCCACACTGTCATATTTTAATCTCTCACAAAGAAACAGCCAAAAATTACACCCTGAATTTCTGTGCCTTGATCCCATCCTTGTCTCCAGCTTTTTACCTTTTTTGACATTTACCCAACACAACTCAGCCATCTGACATGCCCAGTCTTTGCTGACTAGATAAAGGTGGGTACTTAAGCTACTATGGTTCAACACCCACAGCAATCTTTCAGGCAGAGCGCCAGTCAGGGTTCCTTGGGAATCTTGGTCCCGTGGTCTCTGGCCTCTGTCTTTACCACGTCAATGTGGGGAGGATGCCTTCAGCACTTTAATGCATTTATACAAGAAGATCCTTTTAAAAGAAATGTATTGGTCCAGGATCAAAGCTAAGCCATAACCAAAGACCTACAGTCTTGAAGCTTCGCAACAAGTCATGTTTAAGAAATCAAAAAGACTACCATGACAGAGAGGTATTCATGATAAAACATGGTATGTTAGAAAGTGTCAGGGGGCAGGCAGCTAGAAGAAGCAAAAACAAAATGCATGGACAGGGCCAGAAAGTAACAGAAAATAACATCTGGGTGACTCTGTGTGGGCCAGTTACACAGTGTCGGAGAAAGAGCATCAGCTGCCCTCCCTGGCCTGGCTAGATTTTTGCACACTCAGCCAGCAATGTTCAAGGATCTCTCTGTTCCGAGGAAATGCCCCTGCATCTTGCCTCACCTCAGCTTTGCTCAGCCAGTCCAAAAATACCAGGCAGGCAGCTTTTGTCTATTGAAGAAGGAAGATAAAAGAAAGTGCTTGCCCTAATGGAAAGCAGTTTGAAGTATAAGCTTGTCCAACTGACAAAGGCATGGAAAAAACATGCATTTTTCAAGATTGGCATTGGAAGTGGGACTTGAAGTTCTACCTACAATCAGCAGTTCCATCTGAAAGGGAATGGCTCTCTGCCACAGCTCTGTAAGACCATGACCTTCTCAAGCACAGTTAGTTGACATCATGTGTCCAAAGTCTAAAACTTAATGAGCTAAAGCAATCTGTGGTACTGTAAAAATCTTACAAGTTAAATCAACAGTGCTAATTACCAGTAAATTATACATATTAAGCCATTTTGATAGAGACACCTTGTTCTCTGCTGGCTCCTTCAATCTCTCGCATAGTTCAATCTTCCCTGATGAGCACCTGTCACTTAGAAGGCACAGAACTCCCTAACTGCCATCTGCTCATACCACAGATATTGCCACGTCTCTGGGTGGTACCCACCCAGGGTGGTAGGATGGCCTAGCTAAAGGGAAAATTAGGCTTTCAGGGATAGAGCAGGTAGTTTTCAACTCTGCATGAGACTGACCATAATTGTAGGCAGGGCTGTAACAGGAAGAAATGGGGTGGCAAATCTGATCAACCTGGAGAGAAAGGACCAGAAGCCCGGTTTGTGGCCACAAAAAAAACAAAAGTCCTCTGTGAACTTGGAGGTTGAGGAGGCTTCTGCTGAAAGCCTCCCAAAGGCCAACACCAGAGCAAAGTGCAAGGTACACCAGCCAAAGTCTACAATTTGAGACAAATGGGCAATATATGACAGCAGAAAAATCTGCTTCCGTGGGAAGACCAGCTGAAAACCAGAACTGGATAGGGTATGGAGTCTGTATAGAGGAAAGGCTTGCCAGCTATTCAGGGAGGCAGATGTCCAGGGGAAACTCAGGCCCTGATACTGAAGAGGCCCATGGCCTGAACTATTTAGAAAGGGATGTCAACCAAGAATGCCAAGAGGAAGGCACATATGCGACATACGGGGAACAGAGAAAAGCACCACTGTCTTGGGGTTCTAGAGACAGAGGTATTAGGTAGATAAGGAAGCTGGCTTTGAGCCATGGGACCACAACTTGATGGCAAAGACTGAAATGAAGAATCCAGTTCCACCCCACCTCCCCCACCACGTGCCATCTCTCCTGTGGTGTACCCTCGTCTGCTTTTCTAACCTCAGATTGGCACAGAGGCTGTCTCCCCATTCTCTACCTCTCATTTATTCCTCCTTTCCTCTCCTGTCCTCTCCTTTTATACTCCCTCTTCTTTATCTCCTTCTCTCTTTCCACTTTCACGTTTCATTGCCATAATTTCATAAATGTTGAATTGGGACAAATTATTCTAACAGGGAGAGTAGGAGACACATAGAAGTGACAAATTAAGCGTATTGAAATGAGGGTAATTTGTGCTAGTCCTGTGTGATTTCATAAATCTAATAGACTTAAATAAGGCTATTTACAGGACTTTTTCCCAGCTCACATTCCAGGGCACGCATATCACCTTTATTTAGTGTCCCAGCGTGACTCTAAGAATCACACCCTTGAAAGGTACAACAGCAGAAGTTCACCCACAACTCAGACACTAAGCAGAATTCACAGTCGTTAGAAGACATCCTCCCACAGCTCTAAAACAGGTCAAATGTTAATGTCAATGAAAGCAGTTTCTCTTGCATCATTGCTTCCATTGGCTTCCATACTTAGAAACCTGTTCCTTGAATTTGATAGTGCAAAGGACTGAATGTTTGTTTCCCCCCAAAACTCTGCATTGAAATCTTAATCCCCAGTGTGATGGTATTAGACTTACGGCCTTTTGGAGATGAATAGGTCATATAGGCAGAGCCCTCGTGAGTGAGATTACTGCCTTTATAACAGAGATTCCAGAGAGCCACCTTCCTCCTCTGCCATAGGAGGACACAGGGAGAAGACAGCCATCTGTGAATCAGGAGGCAAGCTCTCACTGGACACCGAATCTGCCAGGGCCTTGGTTTTAGATTTCCCAGCCTCCAGAACTATGAGAAATAAATGTTTGTTGATTAAACTACTCCGTCTATGTTATGTTTGTTATTGCAGCTTGAGTGGAATAAAATAAACAGTCACCTGCATTTTCTTCTGTGGGTTTTATGTGTTCATATCTTACACAACACTCTTTAACCTTTCTGGGACTCATTTTGATACATGATGTGGGAGAGGAGAAGATTAACGTTCACTGATTTCCCCAGTACTCTTGTGATCTTATCTATTGCTTTCCCATTGGTTTATAATATTCCATTATCATCTTTTCAGATTATTGGGGTCATGCTAAAACCCTATTAAAGAATCATATAAAATAATTCCCTTTCTCTGTGGTTACATGAGAATAATGAGAATTTCAGGGAGTCGACGGTCTGTCTCTGTGATCACATAGTTAATACTACTTTACACTATGCTTAGGCAAATGAATAGAGGATTGTATTCCTATGAGAAGTTTTGGTTGTTCTCAGATCTAACAGAAGCTCTGGGCTGCCACAAATGGAATCCAGAACAAATCTAAACAAATCTGGGCTGTAGCTAAGAAGAACTCAAATCCAGGGGGCTAAAATGATGTAAAGCAACTTCAGATAGCATCCTTCTCACTCTGCAGCAGTTGTCTCTGCAGGAGATGTACAACCTCTGTTTAGATTTTATTTGGATTGTTCTACATCTCTGCGATCTCCAGAGCTTAAAGGAGACAAATCATATTCTCTCTCAGGAGGAGGTGTGCTCAGCCACAGCATGGTCCTAATTTCATTTAGATGGACAATAGTCATCTGTCAGGACCCTCCTACAGACACTCTTAGCTGTCTAGGAGCAAGAAAATGCAGCAGGATTCTAAGCACCTGGAATATATAACCAACCTCCCTGACCCCAGTTTCTTTAACAGTCTGAGCAATTAGGTTATTAAAGACAACAAAATGAATATCGAAAAGAAAAGGGAAACTCAGAATAGATAAGAGATTAAATGAGTTTGCCATATACTTTTTTATTTGTAATGGAAGTATCACTATACTACAGCAGAAAGACCAGTTAGAAAAAATAGGCTTTGACTCCTTGATAAATTCCCTTGGGTGGATGAAACATAGGGTTACCAAGTACAAAGTGATGGTGCCAACTGTGCTAAGAAAATCTTAAATCATTATGGCTTAAAAATGAAATTCACATTTTGTTAAAAAAAAAATCAAACTAACTGTACCTGAGAGACTAAACAGTCCCCAGAGAAAATTCCTATCAAGATCTGCAAATTATTTTGTCAATTAGGACTTTGTCTCTTCAAAATTCCTCAGGTTTTCAGTCTCCTTCAGTACTCAGAATTAAACAGTCCCTCCTTTCCTTCCACACTTCAACTACAGTGTAATTTATAAGTATATGTATATCACAAGTGTGTGTGTGTGTGTGTGTGTAGGAGGGAGAGAGAAAAAGAATGAGAGAGACCTATTTAGTTATTTTGAAAATTCAGGTTTATACTATGAACTATTGCCTCATAATGTGAAAATAATCCCCAATAGTGTAATGAGAACACAATCCCAATTCCTACACAAAAGAATATCACCTATAAAGCTTAAAAAGAAAGAGTCTTTAAACTCCAAATTCATAGAATAATTTATGAATACTTGTATCCCCAAAAAAGGGAGTCTTTACTTTCTAAAAGTCTTGCTGCTAGGTTCCTTTAAGTAAAAATTTCCCTTGGAGCATTTAAAACATATTTACATTTCCAAAACATCGACTGACAAATAACTTTTCACATGAACAGCTGCTGCATAGATAAAGCAAACTTTTGCATATGTTTACCTTCAAACCGTAGCATTTAGATTTAAATATGCTAAAATTCTGAAACATCATTTTCTCAAAAAGCTGGATTGGTGGGAGGGTCAGCTAAACATTTACGGGAAGGGTGGAAAGGCGAGGAGTGGAGAGGACGGCATGAAGAAGACTCATTTTGCTTCACATGGCTGGTAAAAAGCAAAGCTTTCCTCCCTCGCCCTGAGGTTTACACTGACAATCTATGGTCTGGCTTATGCACAGCAATAATCCACAACACTCACACACATAAGCCTGAGACCTAGATTCACCATGTCTGGGGGAAGCAGGCAAAATGAAGCCAGCATGTTCTATCTCGGGCAAATGTCTTATCCTTTGGGGAAGTCATGGAGGTCACATAATAATAGAAGGCAAGACAACCCCACAGAGTTGTATAGACTGATTAGTTATGTCCTCCCCAAATTCATATGTTGAAGTCTGATCCCCAGTATGATGGTATTAGGAGGTGGGAAGTGATTACGTCATAAGATAAAGAGCTGAATTGTCCAGAGTTCTACCTTTCTGCCCTGTAAGCACACAGCAAGAAGACAGCCATCTATGAACAAAGAAGTGGGTTCTCATAACACACCAGATCTGCCAGCACGTTGGATCTTGGACTTCCCAGCCTCAAGAACTGTGAGGAGATACATTTCTGTTGTTCATAAGCAGCCCAAACCAAGACAGGAGTACATCTTCAATGATGGAATTGTAGAGCCTAGTGATTCAGCAAGGTCTTGTAACCTCATTAGTGTTTGTCAAAATTACATGAGGCAATTTGGCCTATGTGTACAGCCAGAGCTGAATGAAAGATTCTGGGGGAAGGAAGCAAATCAAGTTAGAAAAAAAATCTGTCTCCCTGGACTTAGCCTAGAAGCTGGGGTGAAGAAAGTATGAGCTGGGGAAGCAATTCACATTACAACAATTTTAGCACATAAGCATAAGGCTAATTGTGAACAAATCATAATAGTGAAACATAGCATGTGTGGCTCTCAGAACAAAGCATGAAACACATAATAGCTAAAGGGTCTAGCTCACAAACAAAGAAAAACAGCACCTGCTATCAAATTGCTGTGTTTGGGGAACATATAAAGTGAGCAACCAGAATGCAGTGGAACAGATGTACCTGGTACTGCGCATGCCCAGAGGGAGATCCTATATTCATACATAGCTTTGGGAAGCCCTAAATGCAATCAGCTGGAATTCATTTTTTAAGCACATCTGTTTTTAAAGTGTAATCCTTGGTTCATAAAGGGCACTATTAGCATGATCTTTGGTGTCAAGCCCTTTCCAAGAGGTGGATACCCTCTGGGCAGCTGGGTGATGCAAGTGAAGATGCAGTGTTCTGCACGTTTGCCTCAGACTTAGGAGACTCAGGATTCATGGACATAAAGATCAGGGGCGCTAGATGCCACCTACAGATTCAGGGTATAGGGTGTGATTTTTAAGTCCATATTCAGTTTTACAACCAGGAATCCATGAAGAGAGAACAAACCATGGAAAACTAAACAATTCTGTGGTGATTGAGAGGATACAAGTTTCTGGAGAGGACCACCTTGGGTCTTTAACGAAAAGTGTGTGTTTCCAGTAGTGGAGGAAGATGTGCCCAAGAAATTCCCTACGCCCCACCAGGGCAGCATTAGCAGGGCTGCTGTGAGCGTCAAGGGCAGGCACTGTGGGTCTTTCATGTTTACATCCCAACAAGTACCCAAAAACTGCATTTCATGTCGTAATTGTGAAATAAATCCCTACTGAATGGAACAGTATCAGTAAATTCTGTACAGTTCCCATTTAAATTGGAAAGAATTAAAAGACAGTGAACTAATTTCCTGTTCCTGTCACTGTACTTACAAAGAAGTTGTGAAGCAACATCTGACAGGATAGGAAAGTTAACCTTCCAGTACCTTATAGAAGACCTGAATTTGGGGCATAGACCCTCAGAGCATATAACATTTCTGTGAAAAAACTGAGCAAGGAAACCAGATTATATATAAGGCTTTTAAAAGAAAAATCTAGGCTGAATATATGCCATCTTAGCTCCACAATAACACAGGCTTATCTTCTGTGGATTTGGGGTAGCAATTTCAAAAGAGCAACCTGACAGGAGGAAAGCCATGCACACATATTACTCAGCAGAAGTTCTTCCAGCCAGCAGGCTTTACCCGAGAAGCGTCAGGTGTCCTGGGGGCTAAGTCAACTTTCCAAAGAAGTGAACCCAAATTTTGCAGGATATTACTACTATGCCTCCTTGTTGGTAAAAAATTTTTAGCTGGCTCAAAACCTGTATCTATACATGTTTTTGTCTGAATAAACAATGAGAATAATTCTGTATCCTGAGCCTGTGATCTTACCATTCATTAGGAAGCAAGGTCCCTATTTGTGGCAGTCACTGTTAGTCCTCCAATGGTCATTTCTCCCACCCTCCTTGGTCCTTGGTAACAGAACCCACATTGTTCAGGCAGCCATGTGTCCAATCCCGTGGGATGAACAATGACCACTGTGAAATCACTCAGGGCAACCCCATTGCTCTCAGCCAGTGACTGGCCTACAAGTGGGCGCGTGCTCTTCTGACCCAGCAGACATAAAGAAGTACTTTCTTTCATGATACAGACAGAGGCAAGGACAAAGATTTCTCACCCCCTATCCTCCATTCCTCTTTTTGTGTAGGGATATGCTGCCTGGAGCTGAGGCAGCCATTTTGCAACTATGAGATGATAACCCTATGAGGAAACCAATATACTGAGGCGGGCAATGTGGACAGATGAAAAGGACCTGGATCTTTGATGATACATCACTGAGTCACTAGACGTATCCTCAAATGCCTATATCCACACTTCTTAGTAAATGAGTAACAAAAAGCCTCATGGTTTACAGCCATGAAAGTAGATCTGTCTGATGAATGCCCCCCAACCAACTTGCTGTCTGGAACAATTCTTAGATGCTAAGGCAAAGATATTTTTAAATTTGTGCTGCCCTAATTTTCCTCCATTTTCTCTAATCCAACCATCTTTTATTCTTTTCATCCACTTCCCTATTAGCCTAGATCACATTCAACCATGTGATCACTGATATTCTCAACTCCCTTGCACGCTTGTCCTTCTGCTGCACATGCCCACAAAAACACCATCCTAGATCAACCAATCATCCACATTCTCATCTGTATCTGGGCTCATGAATATTACCAGAGAAAGCCATGGAACCAGTAGATTAGTGTCATCACAAACTCAGTCCGTTGGGATCTTAGAAAACACCTGTAATCCTTCGATTTCTCTAATTCAACCCTCTCCAAACAACTGTTTCAAGGCTTTACTAACTCACTCCTCCCTATCAAGGTACACCTCACTTTCAGCTTTACAGGACTCCCTCAATTTCTCAGCAGCCACTCAAAGACCCACCGCATTCACTTCCATCATTTTCTTTGTTTGTTGTAGTCATTAGGTTGTTCTCCAAATACCCCAGCCATCCACCTTTCTTAAGATCACAGTATGTGATCCTTAGCACTTAAGAAGTGTTTAACTAATTCTTACCAGTGATTTATGAGGGGACTTGACATGGGTTGCTTTGGGGCCAGAGCATTTAATTGCCAGTGGGAAACCCTCCAGAATTCTCCCCTCTGCAATAGAAAGTAGCAATATTTGAGCCCCATCAGAGTAACTCTGATGCAAAGAAAAACAGAAATGTAGCGTGAGTGAGAATTAAGCCCTTTTTAAAAAAACCACTAAGATTTTGGAGTTACTTGTTATTGCAGCAGAATCTAGCCTATTCTCATTGGTACATCTGTCCTTCTAAATCAGAAAAGATGCTGTCTCTCCTGCCACTTCATATGTACCCTTACACTTGCTTTCTATTTTCAACAAATTTGCTTCACTAATCATTCTCTCTTTTCCTGTCTTCAAACTTTCCTTCATTCCATTCAGAAAAAAAAAGACAGCTAAAATTACTCCTACATTCGAAATTTTTTTAAATGTCCTTTATCTATATACTACCTTTAGCTTCCTTCTTTATCCCTTTCCTTTATGCTAAGTCCCACTACCTTGCCTGAAATATATAGTCTAGACACACTACATTCTCTTGTACACCTCCCACTCACTCTTCATTTCATTATAATCTGACTGCCATCCTACACCACTCTACTGAAAGCATCTTTCCCAAATTATATGTGAAATTCAGTAGCTAAAAGGAATGGACCCTCTACTGGACAAGTTGATCCATTTACCTAATAGACTTCTCCTTCTGACTTCAAGTGGCCAGTGCACACCCCTTCTGAATGAACCTGCTGTGCCCTGGTCCACAGGCTCTGTCAAGTAGACCTGAGTGTTCTCTCCACCATGAGACTCCCCACAAGCAGAGCCCCAGCCCAGTCACAGCTGATCAACCAGGAAAAGACACCTGATCTTATGGCAGCCAACCCATAATCTGGAATAGAAATTTGTGAGTTGTGTGTACAGGCTCAAAAAGAAGAGAAAAAGAAGAGCTTGGCTCAGTTTCTCTCTCCCTCTCTCTCTCTCTCTCTCTCTCTCTCTCTCTCTCGCTCTCTCTCTCTCTCATGAATTTGAACTAAGGGCAATTCAGCAGTCACTTGATAAGGAGGCCACTGTGGCCATATACAGGAAACCCAGAGGGAGGTGATGGCTGAGAATAGACACCTAAGGAGCTGCTCAGAGATGGTGCCTGGGAAAGGAGTGGAGGGAATACCACTGGTTCCTGGCAGCTTTCCAGACCACAGCTGTCAGTCTCTTTGTGGTCCAGTTGTGTTTGGTTTTTGTTCTCAGGGTTATCTGAAACTCCATAAAGTATCCTTAAAATAAACCCAATTACTGCAGTTTGAGTGGATTTCTTCCTAGCAAAAGATCCTTTTAAAGCTTTGTTTTGCCTCCTTATAACATTTTGCTGACCATGTCCCCCTCTTTTGAAAGTTTCTCCCTCCTTGCTTCTCTGACTAGAGTCTCCTCTGCTTTGTCCCTACTTCTCATTTCTTCTCAGTCTCCCTTGAGGGCTCCCCTTCCTCTGCCAACCCTCTGAATGGTAAGGGTGCCCGGGCTTTCTCTGTTGGCCTTGGCCCACCCACTCTCCACAGGAGCCTGTCCTCAACTCCACTCTAGCTGGAAACTCTCAGGACATCTTTTATTCTGTCCAACTAACATGCCTTTTTGGTAAATCATATTTTCATTTGTTAAAATTATCACTTAATTACTAGTCACATGACTTTATATTTTTCATTCCAAAGGGTAGCTTGTAACATGATAATGAATGTCTTCATGATCAAGGTCTCAGCACTGTAGTACATTAATCTGTAATGACAACTCTTCAGTAAACATCTGATAAAGACACTTCAGTACAAGATTCTTTTTGAAACATAAAATGAAACGGCTGGATCTTGTAGTTAAATTTGTTCAAAGAATTTTAGTTATATACAGCAATCTTGTCATTTCAATTCTTATAAAGACAAGATTGTAATTCAAGGTAATGATTAGGAGTGAAGTCAGCTATGCGTTGGGAAAAAAAATCACTAAACATATATATAAGATCAATATGATAAGGGTATCAGGCATGGATTCATATCATAGAATTTTAAAGAAGTTTAAGGTAATATTATCTCATTGCCTCATTTTATAGATGAAGAAATGGAGAATCCAAGAATCCATGATACCCAAAGTGACACAGTGACCTCATGGCAGAGCTGGACAGTCATTAAGATCACCTAACACCTTACCCAGCACCTTCTCCAGTTTGCCATGATTAATCAACTGCTCTCAAACCTATCAAGAGCAAAATGGCCAGAAGACCCTTGAGGACTGAAGAAGACCTAGTCAGGAGGGCATTTATCCTCTGCACAGTATCTCTCTCTATTACAGCACTTTCTTCCTATTAGGCTCCTGGATGTGGGAGTCGGGAAGCAGATGTTCTAAAAGCAGGGGTGTGAGAAAGGCAAACTAACACCTCTTTGATGAGCTTGGAAGAACTCAAACTGCTCTCTCTAGAGTAGTTAAGACAGCTGCTGAGTTTCAGCAAAGCTTTGATCCAAGAGCTTGAGGTCCCAGAGTCATGTAAAAGAAACAGGGTGAGCTCTCATCAAGTTTGGCAGTCCAAGTTTGGATATGAAATATATTAAGATTACAAAAAGTGGTGACAGATAAAAGGTTGGTGGAAAATGTACCAATTATTTCATTAGAAAATTGCTCTAAAGCACATTTAAACATAATAAGGCTATTTTTTTCAATGTTCCCAGTGTTCAGCTGGTTTTTTAAAGGTGGATATGTGAACATGTATGTGGGTGTACAAGAGTGCATATATAGATATCCCTGTATTTACTTATGTGTATATATTTACATATATGTACACATACACACACACACACACACACACACACACACACAAACCTACTGCTGGTGCTTGAACAGAGAACCTCATCTGAATTGGGAAAAATAAAAATTCTGTGGCTCAAACACCAGGCATCTTGTTAGTGACAGTATTTCTTCTAGCTTTTTTAAAGGGTAGCATTTTAAAGGGTAAAATGAATCTTTTTAAAAGCATATAAAATGTTTTAAGGTTATGAAACACTATATGATTATATATATATGCACACATATAGTTACATATAGTAACTATACATAGAACATATATATAAAATATAGCTATATATATTTCTTTCACTTGGTGTTACATATGTATACTTGTAGTTATTTGTAACTATGTTATATATATAGACACTATAGTATATAACTATACATGTACTATATTACTATATATATTCACACACTACATAGCATATAGTTACATGCTATATATAATATTGCTCTAACTATACATACACACACAAAGTAACAAGAAAACAAGATCTGTGGGTTTTAATTGAACTTCTCATATATTATGCCAAGAGAAAACATTCTGACTTCTTAGTGGAAGGCAAAATAACCAAAAAGTGAGGAAGCCATTGAATTGCAGTTGATTGAATGGCTACATTGAACCCAAAATTCCAGACACATTTTGACCACCTACTCTGTGCTTTCAGCCTATGTCAGATCATTTATAGCCTGAGATATCACATCCAGGATAAAGTCAACATCTCTCTCTAGAACAGCAGTGCAAAAGTCAAAGCATGGCACATGCTTTAGCAGCTAATTTTTTGACCCTCAGATGTGGATTAAAATGCCCTTTCATGTCAGTGTCCAGAGTCAGCCTATAAACCTCAGAATCTCCTAAACATTGTATGTTAAACCTCAGACTCAGCTCTCAGTTCCAAGTCAAAACTTCCCCCAAAGTCACCTCCTCATAACTCCAAAGAGAAAACCTCATTCCCAGCCTCCTTGCCCCACCAATTCCTTGAACACTCTCCCTGGCCTGGCTCCACTCAGCGCTGGAGATATTAAACAATGGTTTCCCAGCCCTGCCCTATTCCACCCCTTCTATTCTATCCTCCCTTTTCTGGAATGGCCAGGGACTCTTAAACCTTGCCCTACACCTTCACACTTTTTAATGATTCCATCTTTTCTTATAACATCTGTCTATTCCTCAGGCCCCTCTCCTCAGAGCACCTGCTGAGACCAACACCTCAAATCCAGCAGATTCGTCTCAATGGGAGCTGCCAAGCCATCCTCACTCTGTACAGACACCGACCTACACTGAAGACAGTACACAATATAATCACTCAGCCTAGCAGAAGAAAGTGTTCTCAATCTTTACACATTTCAGGAACATGGCTGTTAACAGGAAAAATCTTTCTCCTTGGAGACTGCCTCTAACACTCCAAGTTAACGACAGTTCTTAGACTCAAGAAAGCAAGAAACTCATTCATCTATTATATTTTTAATGTATTTACCTCTTGTCAGTGTGCTGCTCAGTTTATAAGCTGCAAAATGTTTGGGACCAGATGTCTGCTCCTCAAATCAGCTACTTTTGGCAGGGTTTTCAGTACTACCTAAGAGTACTACTTTGAACAATTTCAGGAGTTCACCATGTAAGCTTACAAAGGGCCATTCTCTTAAAATGCACTGGATTGCACTCTCTCATTTGATAACATTTCTATGACAGATTTGCCTCTCTCTAGGTTTAGTGCAGCCAGGAAACAAAAGTATGTTGTGTCTCTTCACTCTGAACTCCTATTAAATCATCCTCTAGCACACTCTATTTAGTAATGTATTATGTTTATGTCTATCCTCCAGGTAGAAAGTAAGCTCCAAGGAGGGCAGAGATTTGTCTTTGCTCTCCGATTAATCCCAATGGCCTAAAACAGTGTCTGGCACAAAGCACAAGTTAAAGTTATTTGTTGAAATTATTAAATAATTAATCTCCTGCTATAAAAGCTTAACCTAAATGTTTTGGCATTTGACATGTTGAAACAAGATGTACATCTTGAATGGAGAAATAACCTTATGGGCTTTGAGTAAAAAGTAAAAGGAGATCATGAACTTTCCATCCTACACTAACGGTATGAATTACTCCTTGAGGAGCAAGAAACATATTTCATTTTGTTCCAAAATGAATGAAATTTGGCTTAATACCCCCACAGAACAAGTTCTTTGCGAAATCCAATAACAGCCATCTTCTTGGATTACCTTCCCCTGCCTTCCTTCAAACAACACATCTAGAGCTATGGGGTTCAGAAAAAATGGGACAGTGGCTGCTCTTCTATTTTGGTCACTGATGCTTTCTATCTATGGGAAGGGAAATGGTCCCACCCACAGTTCTCCCTCTACCTCAAGCTTAGCCAGGAGGACCCCCACTGTTTGACTACAGCATCTAGTGTCCAGTCTACATGGGCACCCACATGGCCATCTCCACATGAGATTACTGCACCCACAAAGGCATTACTTTCAGTGAGATCACATCTCCAGTGCTAACTGGGACTATAACCCCCGATTCATTTCCCAGCCCTCAGTAATCCATCCAGTACCCCAGATTTCCTTTCATTTTCTTCTTAAGTACTTTCCCTTCTCATTTCTCAACAACAAAAAAAGTTATTCATACCTGTTTTGCCATCTCTCATAATGGTGTTTGATGACTAGTCCTTATAGGTAGATAAACCCAAACCCTAGAAGCACATAGAGATGCAGTTGTCTTTCCCAGGGAACAAATAAAATCCAGGTTTTAGGACATTCCTGATGGTGCTAGTGTGGGGCTATCCAGGTAGGATTGGCTTCAGCTGCGTATGACATAAACCCCAAAACAATAATGGCCTAAAAAAGACAAATTTTTATTTTATTCCCCTGAAAAAAAGTTCTGAGATAGCCCCCAGAGCTGATGAAGACTTCTTTCTTAATGCTTTACCAGCTTTAGCATGCCATCCCACAACCTAAGATGATTGCTTGTGCATTGACCATAGGAAGAGGTAAACAGTGCATGCCAGATGTTTTTTAAGATTCCCCAGGGCTGCCATAATCTTTTATTATATTTCATTGGCCAGTACACAGTCACATAGTCATACTAGTTATGAGCTGGAAAAGGTAGTCTTTATCCCATATGGCCAGATTGAATTGGGAAAGGCAACTAGCAGTCTATGCTACAGAGAGTGAACATCCATTCTGTTCTTTCATATGAGTTGGCAGCAATGAAAAACAAAGCTCAGAGTTTTCCCAAGAGGTTATCAAGCTGTACTGAAATATTAATAAATAATTCTCTTATTTTTTCCAAGTTTAAGACCCACCTCCAGTCTCCATTGCCAGGTGCCCCTCATGTTGGATCAAAGTTAGGAAAAGAGACAAAGTCATTTTAGCAGGATCTTCCTCTCAGAAGTTCTTTCGTCATATGACTTGGTCTCGGAAAGATGAATGAATAGATATATATTCACAAGATGTATAATCATGGAAGAAAGGGAATTAAGAGAAGCAAAACCTAAACTCAAGCCTAATTTCAAATCTATGAAGTAACAGAGTAGGTGACACTACCCCACCCCACCCAAATTACAAGCTTGAAGAATTTGCATTATTGGTCTATAGCTCCCAGAATTTCTATATAGTCAGCATTCCATGGATCTTTCCCGCACTGAGTTGCAAATGGACAATAATGTGAATGTATGTAAGAACTTGTGTGAAAAGATGATGAAGAATTTAAAACATTTTGAAAGCAGTGGTATGGCCACTAAGATTGATACATCTTAGTAACTAATTATCTCAGTAACTAATTAATAAAAGTAATGGTATGGCAGAAAAGACCACTGCATCTAAAGTTAGCAGGCCTAGGTTCTATCTGTCTTCACTAGTTACTGCTTATTTGAACTCTTGTCTCCCCACATAGAAAATGGAGCGTGCAACTCTGCTCCTGCCCTCTTCCTCTGAATTATGGTGACAAATGGATATTAATTGCAACATATGGTACAGGATATTACTTTTTTGTATTCTTCCTCCTAGACTTATCCAGTAAGTATATTGCATCAAGGAATCTTTGCAATTCAAAGCACAGTCAAAACAAAAAAAGATAAGGGAAACATGTATTGGGAAGAAGACCCAGACTCTAAGGCACTGGATTTCTTGCCAGAAAATCTCCCTACAGCAATAAAGATGACGGTCAGAGCAACCATCATGTATCACCCAGGGAACAATCTTCCATGGCAGCATCTAGGCTCCTTTTGCCTTGAGGGCCTCTGACCTGCTTCACATCCTTTTTTTCGGCAATTGTTATGACCATAAAGACAATGAGCAGAGTTGTGCTCAGACATCGTTGAAAGGCCCATGAGTCATCAGGAAACAAGCACTTAAAAGGATGTTCCAACCACTGTTCAAACACTGGCCACATAACAACCCACTTGAAGAATCCATTCAATGTCTTTTCTTATGTCACTATGTGGCTGGAATTAAAATTCAACAGAGAGCTATCTTCCCTCCTGGCCAGTACTTCACAGAGATATTAAACTGTATTTCTGGGCTTTGAGAATATGTAAGAGGGGAAACTGATCAAGTCCGAACTCCAGTGAAGGTTCCTCAGAAGAAGCATTTGACATGAATCTGAAGAATTAAAAACCATCAAGTAAAGAGGGAAAGAAAGAAATTTCCAAACAGATGAAACAGCATGTGCAAAGGCCCTGTGGTAGGGGAAACGAGAGCTCGCTTAAGGAACTGAAAAAAGGACAGTGTGAGCAGAACATGAAGAACAAAATGGACAGCAGTGCAAAACGAGGTTGGAGAGTTAGAGCATCGATTGGGGTTCCTTGGATGTGAGCCACAGAAGTCAACTCTACCTCATTCATAAAATAAGGAAGTTTTTCAGAATTACACTAAAGAACTCACAAAATTGAAGGATGTTCATAGGATTTCCTGCCACCAAGGTCAGTGGTGAGGTTACAAACGCAGTTTTGGTGGACCCAGAGTGAAATCCTTGAAAGGTCATTGGGAAGTAGAGTGAAGGAGAGAGCAAGCAGACTGGCTATAAATGGGGACATTAGAGAGAATGAGCTGGCACAGGATATGAATGCAGGGCTGAGGAGGGCTTTTTCTAAGATGAAGGAGTGTGGAGCATGTGAAGGAAAAGGATTTGCCACACAAGAGGGAGAACTGTTCTTAGCAAGAAAGAGAGGCAGCTCCTCTACTGAATGCCAAGAGAAGTAGGAAGTGCCAGGTGTAGGGATTCATTTGTGATGGTAAACAGACTCAGTTCCCTGTGATGATTTCCATTATGTCTTTGAAGTAGGTCATTTTCTGAGTTAAGGGAAGGTGAGAAGTAAGTAAAAAAAATTAGGAAATTTGAGGAAAGTAAAGAAGGTTTTAAAAAGTCACTGTGGGAAATGGGAGAAGGAGGAATAACAAAGATAGCAGAGATTACAGGCAGGATGGAGGGCCCACTGAGAGACATGGTTCCTATTCCTAACTACTGGATGTGAATGTGATATTGTGTCCCAATAAGGTCTTTTAGGTCAGGAACCATCTTGCATTCTCTGTAAACACACAGAGGGTGTTTGACATATTCTCATGGTTTGTTTATTTTCAGGCCTCAGTACGAGAAGAGCTTCACGTCTCTTAATTTACTACTTTGTTTCTTAGGAACTCAGTAAATTCTATAACATTTAAATCAACTGTTAGAAATGTGGAGCTAATTTGAAGCCCACTTATCACAAGGTGCACACCCATTGCATATATTTGGGTAAAGCATTAACCTGACTTAATCTTCTTGTGTTTCCTCTTTTCCTCAGTTTTTTCTCTTATTATCATTTATTATTGGGTAAATACATTTTAGCAACCTAAAGTCCTTTTGTGGAAAATACAAATAATTAATATGCTAATAATATTACCAAAAGTTATATTTGGAAGGCACTTTAACTTAAAAAGATAACAATTATTATAAACATAGGCATGTGTGTATGTAGAAATAGATATAGCAATGTTTGCTGACAATTCCTATGAAAACAAGGAATGTAAAACCTAGCTGAGTGCCTAGTCTGAATGACAGTAGTAATCTAGAATTTTGTAGAAAGGAAAACATACTTACCTATTTACTGATTTAATGTTTTCTATAAAACTAAAATATTTTTACTAGTTTCCTTTAAATTATGAGCAAGTAAATTATAATCCAAGGTAATTTTATAAAATGGTGAATTGGGGGGAAATAGAAAGGATCTTCATTTCTTACAAATAGTTTTGTTGGTATTATTATAAAAGCTAGGGGAAATATTTAAAATAATAGTCTCAAAACAACTACTCGTAGGAAAACAAGTCCTTTAAACTTAAACGTTACATGCCAAAAGATACTCGTTTTCAGTGTACTTCACACTAAATAATAGCAGTGCTTTCTTTCACTCTGATTTTAAAATATCCTAAAGAGAATCAAAATGGCATATAACACTGTAGACTCAAATCTCTATCTGACCTTTCTCTGTGACCTCATGAAAGCCCTTACTCGTGTTTTACCTCTGACTGTTATAAGGATTCAGAGTTAACATGTGGGAAGTGCTTAGAACAGTGCCTGACATGTAGTTAGCATTTTACAGCATTATTTGTTGCTATTGCTGTTTGTCATTATTTCCATCCTCTAAAAGATGTTAGAAACTGTCTTTGCTGGTATTTCTCTTAATGCCACCAAAAACTTAACATACTACAGGTAACTAACTGAGCTTCAGTGACAATAACTGAAGCTGGTGATGCTGGTCCTTTGGCTTTAAAAGAACATCTTATTTGCAGTATCATAATGAGGCAAAGCTGGTTTTCAAATCAACTTCTGGATGCCCAAATGGCTTGCCTGAGGGTTTCAGCCCCAGGCAAGCTCACTATGGATTTAGTGAGACCGAGAAAAGACAACCAAACATTCTTGGGGTAAAAGGGCTTATGCCTGGCTTTATTCTCCCAGCAGCAGGTCAAGAACTAGAATCATGTCTGCATCCAGGAGTCTGAAGGTCCATGATCCGTCTCCATCTCTGCCTCCACCCAGAGCACTGAGCAGAGCTCTTTATAAAGTGACTCAGTCAATAATGGCTATTGCCTACGGGGGGTGGAAGCATTAGCCTAGCCAGTGTCCAGGCTTTGTCCCCAGGGGGGCCAGCCATCGCTGGTCCATGTGTCAAAATGTCCAAGGGCATGTCCACTGAACAGTTTCCAGGGCTTAATGCAGTTGGTGTTGGCAGCAAGATATTACTCTGGTGGCCAAGCCTCGGCTTCAGTGATTCCTCCTTGGTTTGTACTTGCAGTTGCATATGTGTCAGCATGTCCACAGGGCTCAGTGCTCCCTTCTAGGCTTCTCATTCAAATGCCATAGCACTGCCCATAAGTGGACTTACTATCCCTGTAGACTACTGGTGTCTGACTTCAGGCCAGATTTTAACAAGCCACTGTACCTCTCTATCATGCCTGCCATGGTAGTATTATAAGGTACATGAAACTTCCATTTGATTTCTAATTATTGTACCCATTCATGTAGTGCATGTCCAATAAACTGGGTGCCTTGATCACTCTCAATTACCTGTAGTCAGCTATAGGCTTCAAAGAGACACTCCAGGCCTCTTTTGGTCATCTGTTGGTCTGACAAAATGTAGGAAACAACCAGAAGTTCAGTAGCTGTGTCCACGCAAGTCATGGCATATTGTTACTGATTGATGCTGTATGCCAAGCATCTTCAGGTATAAGGGCTTTTCCTGCCCAAAGAGGTGTTTCTGCTACTAATAGATCTAAAGCAAATTTTGTATATGTTATTGGCCCCAGTAAGTGTTGGAGTTCTTCACTCAAAGGGCTAGTAGAGAGGGCACTAGGCTGGTGTAGGTATGCACCCCACTTGGCCAGTTTAGGCATCTGTGCCAAGCCGCTTCACGGCTTTTGGGTCCAGTCTTGTACCCGCCCTGCAGTGGGATAGGTGGTTATTACCTTTATCAGGGCTGTTGTGGTGATGGGCTCCATAGCCAGCAAGGCATGGTACACGGCAGCCAAGGGTTTCTCTATTAAGGTGTACCATACTATTGCTCCTTTCCAGAGTTATGACCAGAATAGGTTGGCGAGTTTGTTCAGGCCTCTCCCAGAGACCCCAGCCATAACCATCTTCAGTCACATGAACATCCAGCTCACAGGGCCTTGATGGGTCTATCACACTCGAGGCCTGCAAGGTCTTGACTGCCCATTTTGCTGTAGTAAAGGCAGATGCACGTCTCATCCCAGTCCCACCTGACACCCTTTCGTACCAAATGGTATAAGCACTTCAGAATTTGAGGCAAGTGCTCAAAAGATGAACATTCTCTAATAGCCAAGAAGACCCCAAAACTCCTGTAACAATGCCACAGTTGTAGGGATAGGAAAGGCCTGGACTTTATACTGTTTCTGTGATAAATTTAGAGTCATACCCAGCCAGACAACGTCCAAGAATTTGACTGACAAACCAGGTCCCTGAACCTTGGTACTGTTCACAGCCCATCCTTTCTCCTGTAAATGTTGCAGCAGTCTAGGTGCTGCACCACCTAGATCTGAAAGAGATTTGGATGTGAGCATGACATCATCAATATAATGGTATAGCCGCACCGTTGGCAGTTTCTCCCATGTAGCCAAGTCCTGGGCTACAAGCCTATGACAGATAGTGGGGCTGTGGAGGTATCCCTGTGGAAGGATGCCATCCTTCCCACGTAAAGGCAAACTGTTCCTGACTTTCCTGCTCAATGTCAATGGAAAAGAAGCATTAGCAAGATCTACCACATAATGGTATGTTCCTAGTTTGTGACTGAGGGTATCCATCAGGTCTGCAATAGAGAGAACAGCAGCATGCATAAGGGGTATGACTTTATTAAATTCTCTGTAATCCACAGTCGTACACCAGGAGCCATCCAGCTTTTTTACTGGCCTTAAAAGGAACTGAAAGGTCTATGGGTGGGCTTTATAATACCCACCTTCTTCAGTTCCTGGAGGGTTTCTCTAATTTCTTTATGCCCTCCAGGCAATCTGTATTGTTTGGTATTAGTCACCCACTGAAGCACAGGCAAAGTTATGGGCAGGTGCTTAGCATGTCCCCTCAGAACTGCCTTCACCACACATACCCTCAATCTGAACTCACCTGCAGTGGTCTGCAACCATAAGCCCTGCAGAATATCTATCCTCAAAATATATTCAGGGATGGGAGAGATATACACAGTATACTCCTTTGTGGGTAGATGCCCTATTATTCCAAACGGGATTGGGGATTATTTCAGTCTGATAATCTTACTCCCGTATCCATCTATAAGAATGGAGGTCCTGGGAAACTGCTCAGATTTGCCATAAATAAGTGAACATTCAGCTCCTGTGTCTACCATAGCTAGGACACATTGTATGTTCACTGGGGACCAATGAATTGACATTTTAACATGTAGCCTCCAGTCTCCCCTGGTCACTCAGGATAGGTACCTTGACCCTTCCCTCAGTGAAATCATACCCTCAATCATCTTTCTTTGTGGGTTCAGGTGAGGTTGGCTCACTGTCCAGCAGGAAGTCTTGCAAACACACAGGCCAGACTTGTGGCTCTGTTGTCAGCCTCTGCTTCTTGTCCCTCAGTGGCCAGAACTGCTGCTCCAGTTTCAATTATTACCACAGATCCAGTAAGATTCTATTTGACTTCCCATATAATTTCCTTCTACTACTCCTGCCTCTATTAAATCAACCCAAATCTAGGACCTCATAACCTTCACAGGGCCCTTTAAATTCTTCCTCTGAGTAGCAGACCTTATTCTTTCTGTGTTTTCATTGCTTCAGCCTCTCCCAAGTCTCCTACTGTACAAGTAACCTCACTTATGGGCTGCCCTAAGTGAGGAACAAGAATTGCCACTAGAGAACCAAAGAAGGAATTGGGAGTCACTTGAAGCAAAACATTTCTCATCCCTGCAGTAAAAGGCTCTTCATCTGGGTCATAATTCTCTGGACTATAGATGACATTTTTCATACCTAGTTCCCATAACACCTGTTGGAGCTCAGCATACATCTGCCATGTAGCAGGATAGGACAGTAAATCACCCTGACTGGGCCACATAGCATGAAGCACAGCCATAAGGCAATCAAGGAGGGAGTGATTTTCTGGCATCTGTTCGTTTTGTAATTGCTGCCTCAAGGCAGGATTAACTGTCAGGGAAGCCAGCTTTCCCACCTCTGATCCAGACAGAACAACTCCATCCCCCTGCTACATCCCAAAAACACTGGAGCCAAGCTTATATCAACAGAAGCCCAAATCCACTGGCTCAGCCTGAGTATAGGGCCAAAGCATGGAGTGCGCCATGACCTGGGGAGCAGGCTTCATCTTTCCCAGGGGAACCTGCAGTTGCTGTGTCTTTATTTTCTTGTCTTTATTGAAAGCAGGCTTTCAGTAGAGGGGCTGGTGCCTCCAGCACCACTCTTTCATCCTTCCCCAGCTCCTCCTCCATTTCTGGGACTGGTGGCACCTTTCTCACCACTCCCCCGAATACCTCCTCTGCTATACCGTTTACCTTTTCTACAGTGCCTCGTAGCAACACTAGCTCAGTCTTCAACAGCTCTCTCACCTTCACCTCAATACCTCGCAGTTGGCATCCTTGTGCTGCCTCTTCTTATGCTTTTCACAGGGGTGTGTCCTTTTCCTCCATGGTGTTTGCCTTCTTCACAGCACCTCACAGTGCTGCTGTCTCTTTCTGCAAAGAATATTTTACCTCTTCCACTGCACCTTGTAGCTCATGTTCTCATGCTGCCTCTTCTTGTGCTTTTGCAAGGGTACATCCTTCTGCTTCATGGCCTTTACCTCTTCCACAGTGCCTCACAGCAATGCCATTTCATTTTCTAACAAATCTTTTACTTCTTCCACAGCCCTTCACAGCTCACATTCTCGTACTGCCATTTCTAGTGTCTCTAGCAGGAGCACATTCTTCTCATCTATAGACTTTTTTAATACTGTGAGAAACAGTATGGTTCCTGCTACCTCACAGGCACTCTGTTTCTCAAAGAACCTCCTTATTATGCCAATGGCCACCTCTACTTCCTCAGACATCACCTCCACCTCCCAGTCCTAGTGTGGGGCCCAGTCCTCTAGGAGGCAAGCCACCTCAGACCACATGCCCACCGTGGGACACTTGAATATCTCCCCATCCATAGGGCAACCCGCTGAAGTACCCCTCCCATGAGGGCGGCCTGTTTCATTCTTCAGTCTGTGACAAATCTTGCTGACTACGCCACTTGCCTTGCCTGAAGGTTTCAGCCCTGGGCAAGTTCACTACGGATTCAGTGAGACCAAGAGATGACAATGGAACATTCTTGGGGTAAAAGGGTTTATACCCAGCTTTATTCTCATGGCAGTAGATCAAGCACTAGAATCACGACTGCATCCAGCAGTCTGCAGGTCTGTAATCCACCTCCATCTCTGTCTCTGCCCAGAGCACTGGGCAGAGCTCTTTACATAATAACAAAGTCAATAACAGCTTATTGCCTATGGGTGTGGAAGCAGTAGACTAGCAGTAGGCCAATTACATCATCAAGTAGTTTAGGGTTAAGTGAGGATCTTGGCCACAGGAACTATCTTTTTTCCCACCCAAAGTGTTCTCCCCAATAAAGCACTTTCCAGTCTCTCAGGAATTATCCATCAATCTTTGCTTCTTCTGGGTTTGTTGCCCATTAAAAATCAAATGACAAACAAAAATTAAGATCAGAAAAAACAAAGTCCTCTACTCCTCAATTCTGCCACTCAATAACCAATGACTTTTGCAAGTTCTTTCATGCTTTCTGAGCCCCATTTCCTTAGCTGTAAGGTGGAGGTAATAACTAGAGGCCTGTTTATATCTGTCCAGTGATAAAGCATCTGGGTCACCTTGTTCTGGTGGTCTCAGGTAGAAGCCACCCACTTCACACTGTCCTCATGGGACCCAAATTATTCCAGAAATCCTGATTCAGTCATGGATACCCATAAATGTACTCCTTGTACATCACACAGAATTGATATATTGCAGTGGTACCCATTAATATATTCCCTGTATTATCAGTAGTCAAATGTTTCTGATATCAGTTCTCTTGGTATTCCTTCCAGGGTCTGAATCCCTGATGTTCAGTTTACAGGAGAGGGCTTTAAGGGAACATAAGGAAGAAGCAGAAATACCTGTGGGTCTAGGACCAGGTGGTCAGCTTGTTATACTAACTACAATAAAAGCATGGAAGACAGTGGAATCCTTTATTGAGGCATACCAAAAAATTAATTCCTAAGGGTTTGATCAGTGATTATCCTGGGAATAAGAGCACATTATGAACAGTGAGGACAGTGACAAACTCTAGGGCTTTTTCATGTATATGATAAAGTGTATTATGATTGTTTCTGATTGACAGAAGCACTTGAAATCTACAAACACAATTTATAGACAGGCATTTTTCCAATCTTTGTTCCTGGACATGGGTATTTTTATTAACTTGAAATGGCATATGAGTATTCAAACACATGCTAACACATTTTACTTACATATAATTAACTTAGGAAGACTGAACTTCTCTTTAAATTTGTCAGGGTTTTTTTTTTTTGTCCCAAGTTTGGTAAACTATCATAGCAATTTTGGGTTAACTAAAATTTAGAGAAACAGGAAAACCTAATTACTTACATTATCCTCTTTGGTGTAAGGCGAAAGATCACGTATTTGTGTCATCTAGTGACAATTTAGACAGGAAGTGTGTGTGTGTGTCTTCTTACTGTCTTCACCCTTCCACTGGCTTCATGCAAAGGACTTTAAGTCCCTGGGAGACGGCAGAGCCACAAGATGGGAGAAGTTTGGGACCCCAAAATACCACATGGAAGAACGTCATCTGTCTCCAGACCAAGAAAACCCGTTGTGTCAAGCAACTGAAATTTTATGGTTTATTTGTTGCAGTGTCCGTTACTCTAGCCAATACAAAAGTAAAATTCCTAATATAAATACATATCATTACAAATCTTTCCCTAAAATAGCTATAATTTAGAACAAAATATAAAGAAACGGCACTCAAAGGTGAATGTTAAGATATTCCTGGGCAAATGTCACATGGTATCTGCTGATTCCAACAATGTGGTTCTTACACACAAATTATTCTCCATTTTTTCCCTTACATACCTGAGAATTACAATTAATTCCAAGATGTAATAGTGGGTCTCAAAAAAGTGACCAACAGGTAATACTGGTTCCTCCGAGGAGGAAAAGGAGAGATACAGCCTGCTCCTCACAGCAGTCCAACTGATGATCCTTTCCTAGGCCCACTGAGAAGAGCTCTCATCAATCTTTTCTAAGATCCAAAAATGCTCCCAGGAAATACATATTTCGCAGTAGTACATCAGACCAATTTTGCTTTAAAACCCCAAAGACAGTTCTATTTTGGCCTCTATTTGCTTAAATTTATCAGAAAGGGGGGGTAATTTTTTGGACACACCTTCATTTAGCAATCACAGCACCCCTTCCTTTATTTGCTGCTCTGCATCTTTTCACTTTTCATTTCATACTGTTTCTTGCAAGCCAGGACTAGGAGGGCCCTCTGGCCATTTTCCTTCTGTCAGAAAATTTGTTTAACATCTGGTCTTATTATTTGCTAGACTCCTCTCCACCTCTGAACATCAAGGAACCATATAAAAATATTTATTCACTATGTTGTACATCTGAAACCAATATAACATTGTATATCAACTATATTCCAATAAAAAATAAATAATAAAAAAAAACATTGAATTCCTTGAGTGACCCTTTTAAGATGTAGAAACTGATTGGATGGAAACCTTTCTTTCCTAAACTTACATTTTAGACACTTTTAGACCAAACAGTTTCAAAGAGACGAAAACTGATTTCCTCACATTAAGCAGCAAGGACTTTAGGTAAAATAGAATTCTTGTTCATTGAAAAAGGATTGGATCTAGGGAAGAATCCAGGAAGAGACACAAGCTTGGCTGCTTGGCTGTTAATTACTCCCTGGGTTGTTTTCTTTTCCTTTTTTTCCCACGAACTGATTTAAGGCACAGCTTTATATGTTTAGGGGCATATTACTCAACCTATGGGAAATTCCTGGATGTTCTATAATTAGAAGTCAGCAGGACATCATAAAGGACACAACTTATGTATGAAAAAATCTATTCACATTATTTCCTGGGAAAGGAAAGAGCGGCATCAATAACAGATGCGAACATTATTAACTATGTCACAGGCTTCCTTTCATTTCTAGTCGCAATACTTTCCTTCCTGCTTCCCTCTGCTGAATGTAAATGCAGTTTAATAAGCATACTGAGTATCTCCCATATGAAAGGCCATGGAAATTCAAAAACGAGTAAGTCATGTTCTCAGCCTTCAAGGGGCTTCTGGTCCAATGTAATAGATGCAATAAAAGGAATTAGATTTGGGATGATGAAAAGTTCGGGAGATGGATGGTGGTGGTACTGCACAACAGCATAAATGTACTTAATGCCACTGAACTCTGCACTTAAAAATAGTTAAGTTGGTTAATTTTATGTTGCATATGTTTTACTACAAAAAGGAGAAATAATAGAGACTCTCTCCTCCCCTGGAGAGGATATAGAATGAATCAAAATCAACCAATTGGCACCAGCACCATTGCTTGAGCAGCAGAGAAGCATGCACCACGGTGTGTCAGCAGGCTGCTCCCTTTGGAGCCTGTCAGGCCCAGGCAGATGGGAGAGACTCAAATGCATGGCAGCCCCACCGTGGGTCAGGTGTTGCTCCTAGAAGGCAAACTCAGTCATTCCATCAGGGAAATGTTCTTCCTGGAGATTTACATGACCACGTTATCGCTGAGTAAAATGAATGAATGACTTTGAAAACGGGGCTCCCTGAGGGAGCCCTATAAAGGAAGCAGCCGGGCTCCTTCCTCACAGGAGGACAGGGCCCAGGCACACAGGGCCCTGTGTTCAGAAGGGTGTGGAGCTCTTCTGACACCATCTTGAAATTCTTAATAATTTTTCAACAAGATGTCCCACATAATCATTTTATACTAGCCTCAGCAAATAAATAGGTCATCAGTCCTACAGACAGGGGAGGAGAGACCCTTTCCCTCCAGAGTCTGTGTGAAGGGCTGAGATTAAGGGCAACCTCAACAAGGCGCAGCCTAACATATTTCTCAAATTATGAGAAGCCAAAAGGAAGCCGAGATAAATCCCTGGGAAGAAGTAGAGTTGTCCTGTCACACCAAGAGATGGGGCTGCCTAAGACTGTATGTGCATGTGTGTGTGCCCACATGGGCGCAGCAGTCGGGCATGAAGCCAGTGGAGGTGGAGGCAGTATACATAGGTAATAAGTTTGAAATGCCTTCCCTTGCCGAGTATGAGGCAACTTCTGCATTAAAGAGAACTTTGACCTCTATAAGTCTATCTTAGAATAGTCAGCCATTCGAAAAAGAGTTATATGTATTGACAGAGTAAGTCACGAGGGTCTGATGGAACAGATGGGATAAGGGCTAGAATAGGCAAGCTGGCACTGTCCCTTTCCTTCTGAGCTCCAGTGCCAGCCTCCCATCACCTCACACCCCAAGCCTGCAGGAGGCTTTCTGAAGCAAGTCTCCCACCCTGCAGGAGGCACCCAAAAAGCTCCAAGCTTCACGACTCACCCATCTGCAGTGAAGAATGGCCCACAAGAAGAAGGGAGAACCCAAGGGCCCCCACTGTTGTGCTGATAGATTATGTCATCATCACATAATTACTATCTTTCTGTACCATTTGAAATTTTTATTATGGATATATATATGTATCTGGCTTATTGAGGACTGTCAACTTATTAGGATATAAACCTGATTTTCCCTGCCAGTAACTATTCTTAGATGTCTTATATAACCAATGCCTTCCTTTAAATCATCTTGACTCAATTCTGAAAGTTTGCAAACAGTCTGACTTACACAAACAACATGTTCAATCTCTAAGACTCAGCCCTATTTATGTTAAAAACATCAATATTGTATTTGATTCAAATCTCTTCTCTCTACCCTATCCCAGCCCCATGCAGAGGCCATGGGTGGACTAAGCTGAAATGGAGGGGTAGGTTGCATGGTCTGACTCGCACACCTCACCTCTCTCCTTCCTCCACCCGCTGCTGTTTCCTTCTCTGCCATGGTGAGGCTGAGGCAGCAGGGAAAGAACAAAAAATACTCCCCTGACTGAGCCAGATGGCCGTCCTGCCTGAGGTCGGTGGCAATTGCTGTTCCTGCTCATTGTGTGTGCACTCCAGGTGGCTGGTGCGGACAGATGGTGGCTCCAACATGGTCCACTGGTTAAAAACTCACTCATCTCATCTGATTGTCCCCAATTCTCTGGCAAAGCAGACATCCAAAAAGGGAGTAAAAATGAACATCACCTTTTTTATAAGTTTCCCTTTTTTTTTTTTAACAGGAATTCTTTTGGGACCTCCACTTGGCCTCGGGAAAGAAAGCAGCTCCTCCACAGAATGTGAGTGGGGAATAGCAAGTCTTCTTGTATTGACTGTGTGAAGGGAGGGTGGTTGGCGTAGGGCTAGTTTCTGAATGTGTTTCTACCTTAAGCCTGAGGGGAGCTAGCTGAACCACCTGTTGGCTTTGCTCTGAACTAAGAATGTGGGATTTTGCCACCATTCTGGGACAATCTGGAAGCCTGTTTGTTGCATCTATATTATATCTATTAAAAATAAAATAGGATAACCATTATATTAATATTCTACCTGTGCAGTGGTATAGGGGTATACATAGAGAACACTTTGATAACACAGTAGAAGGGCCTTGATCTAGCCTAGGAGAGGAAGGATCAAGGACTGTTTGGTAGAGGAGAGAATATCTTACCTACATCATAATTGGAAAGCAGAAATTATCCTGCTGGAAACATAGAGGTGGAGCAAGGTTTCTCAACCTTAACACTGTTGACATTTAGGCCACAGTCTTTGTTGTAGGAGGCTGTTCATGAACCCTTGTCCTCTACCCACTGGATGAAAACAGCACCCCTTCCCAAGCAGGACAACCAAAAACGTCTCCAGACATTGTCAACTACCCAGGGGGGCAAAATTGCCTCTGGTTGAAAACTGGAATGGAGTCCTTTAGACAGAGGAGATCTCATGACCAAAGACTCATGGCGTGAACTCTGTAAACAATACATAGCTCCATATTACTGAAGTATGAGGTGCAAAAAAGGGAGTGGTGGGAGGTGGATATGCAGAATCATGGGAGCTTGATAAATGGAGGGTCTAGTGGACTATGAAGAGGTAAAGGAATGCCATCCCTTTGGTGATGATGAATCTCAGAGAGCAAATGACAAGATAGATAGTAAGAAGAAGACATGGGAAGAATAAGACTTTCAGAAGTTGGACCTCTTAGGAGCTCTTGGAAGTCAAGACAAGATGATGAAAAGCCCCTGAATTGGTGGAGTGGCAGGAGGGACAGGAACAGGTGACATGTATGTAGGAAGACGGGTCAGATGTCCATGCAGCTGATGACAACATAGAAGGATGGGTGATCACATTCCATGGACAGGAAAGCGATAAAAAGTTATCATGTGTTGAGTTCTGGTGTCTTCTTCTCCTCTTGATGGTTAATTTAAGATCTTAGCCCATGGAAATCTATTCCATCTTGACAATTTTCTGGATTTTCCAAGGATATAATGTTCTGAGATTTCAAGCAACAAGGATCCTTATATTTTTTACCCTTACCACCTTAGATAACTTCTTCAACACAAAAAAACACCACAAACAACACAGTTGGGCTCTGTCAATAGTTTAGAATCCCTCATTTCAAATGCTATCGAGGCATTACTCCAACATGGACCAAATTACCTCCAAAACACTGTCATGATTTTGATAGTATCTCTGGCAAACTATTAAAAAGAAAACATGAGAAAGACCAAGACACTATAAGAAAGAATATGATACAAACGACTTTGCCCCAGGTTCGTACTTTGTCTTAGAAGAGAACGTGGCTAAAATTTTGATTTGACGCATTACAAATTAATTCCATTGGGAACCTTTCTGCGAAAAGGAAAACCAGGTAGCAGCAGTGCTTTACAAAAGCAAAGCGATGTTTGTGGTGCAGTTGGTGAGCAAACACCGTCAGCATTTTTAATGGACTGACTGCACGGAGTGAATCTTTTAAAAGGAGATTCAGCACCTAAAGAAATTTTTCATGGTAAGCAACCCAGGAAGTTAAGCTCCCCTTATTAGCCTCTTTTTCTGTTCTCAATGGCCCAGATCTTTTAAACTGATAAGCAGCAGTTGAACTACACAAAATACTCCTGATAAACAGTAGATAAGAGAGGGCAGGAAATGGGCAAAACTGAGCTCTATGGACAAGAACCTCAAGGCAAATCCAAAGCCTGGTATATGTGACTACAATAGTGCCCCCAAAAGGCACAGAAAGGCATTTGTCTGATCTCTTAAGTATATTTTTTGCACGTTAAGGGTACAAGAATATAAAAAGCGTTCCATTTCCTGCTTGACAGATTCTTTCCCAGTGTCTGGCAGGTCCAAACAAAGATTTGGAGACTCTCCAAACAGCACATAACAACATGAGAGGACAGGAGCAAAGGGGCTGGGGACAGGAGCAGGGAGAGGTTAAGAGCAATCTGCATTTATGGGGTAGGATAAGCATGTCTACACCTCTCAGGCATCCCTTGGTTAGTGGCATCTGCACTTCTTGGTTGCCTGATACAAATTACTTCACTCCTCTAAGGAACATCATCCTCATCAGTCGAGCAGGAATAAAGCAACCAGCACCATTCTGTGCATAGGGGCTATGTTTCATCTCCGATTTGACCACATTAGAAACACCTCTGGAACAGTGCCACTCAAAGTACAGTCCACAGGCCAGAAGTGCCAACATCATCTGGACGTTCTTAGAAATTCTGAGTGACAAGCTTTGCTGAATGCATCAGCATCTGCATTAACAAGATACTCAAGAGGAGGTGATGGCTCGGTGCACTCTGAGAAGACTGCCCTGGAACCACATTGCTAGTCTGCAACCTGCCTGTTTCTAGTGCCCTACTAGGTAAGTACAAAGTCAGGGTGCAAGCATTTAAAACTTCCACAGTCATCTGACACTGTGGCCACATTCCAAGCACATGAACAGTGGACTCATGTTCCTCAAAAGGAATGGACCAGTGTGGGGTTTCAGCACTTGTGTGGGGAGTTGCATGTGGCACAAGCTGCTACCAGTCACGGACAGCAGGACCCACATCATCACGATGGATTTTTAAAAAGAAAAGAAAAATTAGTCCTTTGTCACAGAGTCTGTAAAGCACTATTCTAGAGCTAGGGTCAGCAAACTTTTTCTGTAAAGGGCCAGATAGTTAGTGTCTTAAGCTCTTTAGGTAATCAAGTCTCGGAAGTAACTACTTCACCGTCATAAAGCAAGAGCAGCCATGGAAGTTATGAAAGCAAATGAGCATGGCTATGTTCCAATGAAACTTAATTTACCAAAACCGGTGGAGGGCCAGATCTGTCCTATGCCAATTCGCATTTTAAAGGATCACAGTTGGCCAAACAGGATACCACCAGAAGATTATACAGAACCACATGGCCCGATACAACTCTCGCTTTTCAGAACTGAGGAGACTAAATGAAAGGCCACTGTGCCCTGCTTTCGTCCATGATTTCCCCACTTGCAATGGCCACAGAAAGAAAAACTGCTCCTCCCCTTTCATACCTATAATAGTAGGAAATCTATGCAAACAAGGCAAAACACGTCTCAACAACCCGCCACTACCACACAGGCATAAATAAGAGGATCAAAAAGGAAATGTCCATATCAGAGAAGGAAAACTCAAGCCTCCTTTCGTCTAGTTCAGGGGTCTGCAAAATATGGCCCACTGGTGAGTGGCATCTACCAAATCCAGCCAGCCATCTGTTTTTGTAAATAAAGTTTACTGGAACAGAGCCATGCCCACTCAAATACATACTATCAATGGATGCTTTCAAGCCACAGTGGCAGAGGAGAGAATCTGCAACTGAGACTTAATGCCCCAAAGCCTAACATATTTACTATTTGCACCTTTACAGAAAAAGTGGTACCTCTGTTGTAGGTCCCCCCAGGACTGGCAGCCAGTTGTTCCCAAAAGCTCCAAGCAAGTGGATAAGAGGACAGGTTTCTATGTTACCATTAATGGGACTGCTGCCAACTACTTTCTCTGGAAAATATTCCTCTACTAAACAAAATAACATGGTCAGAGAGGCTTCTTGCTGTGTTCCTCCCAGGTTTCGTGGTGGCTTTCAATTCCATTTAAGTAAGTTCTTTTACTATTAAAAATATATAGGCAGAGTTTACTTATTCATGAGGCAGTCTATTAGTCATGTAAAGACAGCATAAACTTGGTGCCTTTTTATATTAAATGCAAACAGAGAATATTAAAAACTTTGACAAGCAAAAAGCTTGACAGGATGGACAATAACAACCTTGCATCTAGACCTCTGGAACATTCCCAAAGTGGGTGAACAGTTGCTAAACAAGTGGGTTCTCTTATTTCCCAGAGAAGTGGGGGCTGTTTTTGTTAAAGCTTCAAAGAATAGAAAGCATCATAAATACATGGAGCAAACTTCAACAAACAAAACCTCCGGCCTTTGAATTCATTGTAAGTTAACACTCCTAGCACGGCAGGAAAGTAGGCTGCAATAGTCTGGGTCAAAGCAGAAATCCACACACAAAAAAAGCTCTGTGTAACATGGTGTTAACAAAACACAGTTGTTTCACATTTAGCCAGTTGGAAGAAAGCAAGGGCTGCATCAGTTACCTAATGTTCTGCCACAGCACCTTATAAATACTACTAGCACCACCTTCTGGTCCTCTGATTCTATTGCATGTCCCCACCCATGGCCTCATTTTCCCCCAGGCCAGTGAATAATGTGGATTGTAGAATCACAGACTCCTAGAAAGAAAGATCTGCAGAGATCCCTACAGATCTTTATAGACTACAGAAATCCCAGATTAAGCTGCCTTTGGACTTTTAATACTGCAAATGTTTCTTAGTTTAGCCACATTGGAAAAAACCAGGGTCACTTCTGACCCCCTTTCTTGGCTGCAAAAGGTTGAGAATTCTCTGTCAGTAAGAGAGATATGACAGTCCTACTGAGCTTCTACTCATTTGCACCTCTCTCCACACCGCAAAGTTAGCCAGGCAAAGGACAGTCAGTGGAGAAGACTAGAGGTATGCTACCATTTGGAGCCACTTCTCCCTGTTAAAGAGGAAAGGAACTCTTGGGTTTGGGGCCAGGTTTCTTTTTAGGCAGGCAGCCATGCTCCACATGAGGGTAATCTAGAGGTCAAAGACTGGTAGGTAAAAGGGTGGCTCCTCTGTTTTGCAATTCCTGAGGCAGCACCCAGAACCTGCTGGGAAAGGCTACCTACATGACCACAAGAATAGAACCTATCTGGCTCTTCAGACAGAAGCACTCTGCCTTGCCTGCCTTCATCCCCAGCCACATGCTGGATACAGCACAAAGCAGGGCCCAGCCAACAGGCTTCGAGGAGGAGGAGGAGGAAGAGAAGGCTTAAAGCATGACAGGGAGGTGAGACCCACTGGGAAACATATGAGAGCCTGAGGGGAAAGGGAATTTCATGGTGTCTCTCCCTTGACAGAGATGTGGGCCTGGCCTGCCTACGCTGAATCCTTCTGCTTCTGATTTGAAAAACACTTGGCTTCCTGAAAAGTAAAAATTATTAGAGGCCTTTTCTCAATCCATCCTGCACATCCTCAGAGTTGACGTCAACAAGCCACAGAGGGAGTTTCTCCCAGTCCTCCCTGGGCAGTAATGACGGCAGCGACACAGAGCAGGTGTGGCCCAGGAGCCCTGAGGCAAGACAGAGGAAGGGTGTTCACAGGGGCCCTCTGGGTTCCGTCAGGAAGAGGGAGAAACTCATCCCTTGAAGGAAAAGAGGCATTTGTCTCAGTGAAAGATGGTTGTGTTGGGGGGAAATGCCATTCTTAATGAAGCCAGCCAATGGTGAAGGAAGCAAGCTGCTATCTCTTCAGAATGTTAGAAAAACAGTGTGTGTGTTTAAAAGACATTATGATGATTTACAGTTATAGCTGTGACTTATTGATGGACACTGTTTTTCTTTAATAAGATAGGCATTTATTGTCCCTGTTTTACAGATGATGAAACTGAAGTACAGGCAAGTTCAGTAACTTTTCCAAGGTCAACAGAGAGTCAGAAGAAATAAACCCAGTCTGTCTCCAAGCCTGTGCTTTGTCCAGGATTACAGCAGTTGCTCTGTTCTCACAAAATAAAACCTGAACATGAGCACTTATATTGAGAGCCTCACATTTCTGAAACTGAAGACCTGAGACACATATTTTTGCACTGGGATCACAGACTGCAGAGGCATTCCCTTGGACAACTTGCTCCCGACCCCCAAACACCAGATGAAATGATTTCAACCAGGGGGTTAAGGGCGGGCTTTAGCAACAGCTCTTCCTGCAGCCAGAACCACAGTAGCTGTTGTAACGTAACAGCCTGAAACGCACTATTCATTCTCAGCTCCACACAGTCATCATCTCACTCTCACCTTCTGTTTCCTGTACTTTTTATCTGGACCCTTCCAAAGTGAGAAAAGGGGGTATGATTTATAACAGGTAGATGTTTCACACTGGGCCCTGAGAGGGAGTTTCCCAGCCACAGACTGCTACAGAAGGTGCCAGCAGGACTCTCAATGACCAAGACAGATAAGGAATGTCTCTGTAGCGACCAGAGAGAAGCCAAAGACTAGCTTCCCTGCACAGATTCTCTTGAGGCTCCCCTCCCAGATACCCATATGCCGCATTAGGAGGCAGGAAATGGAGGGGCAAATCTTTGTAAAGGAGAGAAATATCCCTTTCTTAAATCTTGAATTGAATGAATATTTATCTGAGAGACATTGAGTTAACAGAGATTATTTAAAAACAAGAGAGACCAACTTATTACCAAAAATATCAAGAACTGGCAAGGTTTAGATTTATTTTTCCTGCTCCCAAATAGGAAAAGGAATTGAGGGCAAGATGAGATCATTTAGGGAAAATAAAGAACATTATTGGGCTTGTTTTGTTTTGCACATATAAGTTTTAATGTGTAAATGTTGTCCCACACGTGCTGGTGTGTTTGTGTGCTTCATGTCAAATAGCTTGATTTCCTTTTTGACACAGTAAATCTATGCAGGGATTCCAGAAAGACATTTTTATAAAGTCCCCCATGTATCTTTTGTGGACAGGATGGAGAAATGTGGGCTGGATGATAAAACACTTACGTGAACTCTCATGCTGCCTATATTTTGTTTCTTTTTGGACCAAATTTTCAGGGAGACGTTGACAAAAGTGGATTTTCCTATAAGAAAATGGCCAGAATGACAAAGAATCTGGTAATCCTATCCTAGGAGGGATGGAAAGTTTTATCTTAGAGAAATGAAGACCCTGGGGGAAGGGGGCAAGGGGTATGCATCTGCGATAGAGTGGAATGAGTACTTTTTTGGAGACAACCAGGTTCAAATCCTGAATTTGCCTTTTCACAAAATGTTTTGTGTAATCCACATGCATTTACCATGCTCTGTATTGTAACTCCATTATTTGCAATAATATCTACAGGTCGGAGTGGGCAATGCAAGAAACTAGAAGAGAGAGAGCTAGAGCTAGAGAGAAGCGGGTAGCAAAACCAGGAAACCTAGGAGAAGAATCAGCAGCCCCAGGGGGTATATTCACAAAGTTCATATTCTAGATATGGCATTTCTGGAGCAATTCCTGATGAAAAGCAAAGGGTTCTATCACAAAGAAAAGGAAATGTGGCTTCAGAAAGGTAAAGGAGGATGGAGATGGTAGTATGGTCAAACTTGGAGTAGGGCTCTATTCAAGGGAGATCTTTCCAAAAATTGGTGGGGATAAGGGCAAACAGGGCTGAACCCTGGATGGTGACCTGGCAGGTACACATCTGGAAAACAATCCCCCACCAACCTGGCTGTAAGGGGGGATTTCTCAAAAACCCTACTGAAGGAGCAAGATGTAAAGAAAGCCAAGAGAGAAGGGGATTTGTCTGCTCTAGAGGAAATATAGAAAACTACCTCCATCCTAAATCCCCTGGACCACAGACTTGCCTGACATTCCCTCTGGCTTAAATGTGCATAACCCTTAAGTGTGTCTTATCAAAATGCCAGCAACCTTGGGAAAAATAATTAAGTATTGCAGTACATTAATAACTTAATGAGGCCCAGTTCCAGCTGTGAAGCTGGGATCCAGCCCGCAAGATTAGAAATCTACTTTGTTTAGTTTAGACGGCTGGTTGGGAGGACCACACGAAGGCATGGTTGCACTGACTCTGGAGTACCTTGGCAGGTAGAGTGGGGAAGAGTTGGGACTGCATGGTGTCTGAGAGTCCTGCATATCTAGAGACAAGGACAGGCAGATAAAGAGGCCAGGGAAAAGGAGAAGGTAACAGGGGCAAAGGAGAAGGGTAACAGAGGGGATTTGTGAGAGCTCCTGAGGCAAATCTCTTCCACAGCAGAGTTCCAGAGCTGAGGACCAGGCCCACCCTGTTGCTGCTTTATCTCCACCAACAGCAAAATGAACATGCATTCACTCAGTGAGTTTCTTCTTCCATTATTTGAAAATTATTATTAATAGAATAGTTGAAAGAAAACCATTTGTTCATTCATAAAGCATGATGTCACTATGATTGGATTGTTGTACCTGAAGTCCTTCAAACTAAAAATTAGGCATTGGCCGTTTGCAAAATACAAAGACCCAATCTCTCCTTGCCTTTTTTCTCACACCCAGAACCCAGCAGATAAGTAGAACACAGAGAGAGAAGACACCCAGGAAATGCAAGCAAATGCTTCCAAGTGAGTGTATTGAACACATGAATTTGAATTACGTGCAAGCCATTTCATTACTCCTTATCTTAGAAACAGAAAATAAGAGAGAAGCCCAGGAGTCTCCACTCACTTTTCTTATACTGCTAGTTCTGAGAAGTAACAGTTATCAGAAATAGAGAAATAACCATACAACTTAGAAAGCTTAACAACCTGAGGTCATTTACACACAGGTAAAGAGCTCTATTTGTCTCAAAATATTGAGGACATTAGAATGTTAAAGTTCACAATTAAGGCAAAGTTAAGAAAAGTTAAGAAAAGATAAAATGGGATTAAATGATTTTAGGAATACATTGAGCATCACGATTTTTATTATCTGCATCCTATATTCATGTCCTTCTGGTAATTGAAGTTGTTTAATATCCTTAATGCATCCCTAGGCATAACAGTGTTAATAAAGATTAAGCAACAGAGTTTTCAAGTTTTGGACAGATGAGAGGCAAGTGATCATTGGTAAGGTGCTGTTCTAAGGGGAAAAAATGTGGACAGGGTTAACATGTCACATAAATTCAGATGTGAATGGGATTCAAGTATCTCTCAACAAACACAGAGCAAGACAGAGAATTTGTTGTAGAAATGACACAATACAAAAAGATTCCAGAGAGAATGGATTACAGAATCATGAAGCTGACCTACTTGCCAAGGTCCCTTACTTCTACTAAAGTCAAAAAGTGGGTATTAGAGTGTGTGGAAGCTCCTGACTAAATCAGGTGGCCAGGTCCATGAGTAAGGGTCTGCTCATTCCAACAGACCCACCTAGATCTGACCCTGACTGAGGCATGCTTCTCTAGCATTACTCCTGTAAGAGTAATCTACTATCCATCTAAAAGAGCTCATGCCACCTCACCCAGTGGGTCCCCATCAAAAAACACATTAGCTCATGGAGCACCATTTGTGAGAGGTTCATTGGAATTCCTAGGACTGAGATGGGGAGGAGACAGGAGACATTTCCTATTTAGTCCACTCCATCTCAATAACCATTTTTCAAAAAGCCTTTGTGCAATGAACTATGATTGGCCTCCCACAAGTGAACATGGAAATCTGAATATCTATCAAGTACTAGGAACAATAAATTTTATTGAACCAGGTAGGGCTTTTATACTACTTTTTTATTTAATAAACTATTGCAAATGTCAAGAAAAATATATGTTTTTAAATAAAATAAATTTTGGTACATGTGGTAGACATTTATTGTTACCTGTCCAGCATCCATCATACCTTCTTATGCCCTTGATTTTCACTTGGGAACTTGCCCTTGTTTTCCTTCAATTCACTGGACAGTTCAGGCCTCCACAGAACCCCAGGGAAGTCAATGACCCAGGCCTGAGTCAACCAGTGCATACATTTCCCTACCTCACAGTCAAGTCTCAGAGCTGAGCATGTAATCTAAATCAGTTCAGAGTCCCGAAGCTATATAGAGTCAACAGGAAAAGGCAGAAGGTAGTGAAGCTATGAGGCAAAAAGAGCTGCAGCAGTGCCCCTGCCCGTGGGGGGAGAGTCAGAGGGAGCAGAGACAAGGGATAGGGAGAGATGGAGTCCTGGAGATACCTGACCCTTCGTCACACAGCCCGACTTACGCCTTTCACTCTTGACAGCCATTAAATTCCCCTTTTGCTTAAGCCCATCTGTGTTTCATAACCACTAAAATGACTGGCTGTAATGATTTCAGATAAATGAGATGCTAGTCTGTGGAAATGAATATTTACAGAGCCAATATAAATGTGCAGCAGTTCATACTTTTCACTTGTATTTCTAGATTATGCTTTCCCCTTAGGCTAAACCTTAGGAATTCTGAATTCTTCCTGAACACGACTCCCAGTTTTTGCAGTTGTGATATAAAACATATTAGAATATTTCTCCTTGCCTCCTCATAACTCCAAAATCAGGAAAATTCTTTTCACTGAAGTTTCCTTAAATTTTTTCTCACTAAAATTTTCATTAATTTTATCTTCAAAATTTCCTTAATTTTTTTCTTGAAATTTCCTTTTCTCCACTGAAACCTCCTATAAAACGTTCCTGCTAGAATAAAACCTTTCTCTGATAATTGCAATGACTGAAAACAATGGGTTTGAAATGGCAGATAATTCATAAATTATTCTTAAGGATTATTCCCCCAAATAGTTACTACACTTGGCCTGTATAACACTAAGTTCTATATAAAGTATCTAAAAATAGTTTAAAAAGTGAATAGGGCTCCAATCCAAAACAAGCAATAAAAATGTTTTAAAAATTAAAATTTAAAAACCTGCCTTTGAGTAAAACAGTCAAATGTATTTCACACAATGTCCTGCATTGACCCATGTGACTCTAGTGCAAGAGGTTACTCTAAATTGCACATTAGGTTGTCAGCTTCAAACACATGCTCCCCACATTCACCTCAGAGCCAGTCCTGTGACCCATTGGCAAGGTTAACCTAATTCCTCTTGGCTTCGCCCAGGCCAGCTCTTTCTCTCTGCACAGCAGTGCTCACATGCCCTGAGACGGAGAAAGCCTTCAAAGTGCTTCTTTCTGAATGGGCATAAAGTGCCTATTGAAATCAAGAAAGCCCCCTCGTTGTGGGGCTGACCTTGCCACTCTGCCCACATTCCCCAGAGGTATGGATGGCAGCTGGAGCTGAGGAAATGCCAGTCAGCAGTTTTGCGCAAATGAAATTTGAGAAATTTGCACGATACGTGTGGAGCCCATTGTTTGCTATCTAAGTTTATTAGCTGTTTTCCTCCGGAGAACACAAAAGAGTTCTGAGAGCAGAAAAGAAATCCCATCGGATGAGGGGAAACCTAAGGGGCCTCCCGGAGGACCCTTCACTGAAGGCCTCATTTCATTCCAAATGACTTCTGTAAAGGCCTACTGAAAGGAGGTCACAGGTATTTACCTTTCTTCCCCATCTGTTTTATGGAAAAGGAGAGAAAATGCCAATGCTCTTCTCATTCTTAAGCCCTCAATGCATTCATTCTGCAGATTCTCTTTATGGAAGGGTAGGCTTTTAAAACAACAAAAGAAAACGTTGTTGGAACAGACTTAAGCTTTAGCCACAGATAGACAGACTTCTTAACCTTCACGCCACTGGACTACATCCACTCAGTCCTGTCATTTCTCACACATGATGCTTTGTCAGGACAGAACAGTGGTGGCACTTATGGCCTACCACATCCTTAAATATCACCTACCTCCAAAAATACGGCAGCACTCTCACTGAGAATTATACAGGGGATGAAAAGAAGACAGAATAATAGTTTACAATGAGTTATTTGGTCATTAGCCTAATGTATATAAAGGAAGGTATAAATAATCCAAATGAGTGGATGTTAGAAAATCTATCTATATTTACCTTGTATATATGTCATATATGTCTGGTAATTAACCTCAATTAATGTGTATGTTTCATTCAGTAAATATTAATTAAATGCATACTTAATACCAAACACTGTGTCAACTGCTAAACATACACAAAAACAAAAAAGAAAAATCCGCCTTCAAAGGTTTCTCCCTCTGGAAAAGAAAATAGGAAAAAATACAAGGTTCTATAAAGCTTAAGAAAGTAATGTAGAATGGAAAGTGTACATACATGCAGGTACAAATGTTAACAAGGTCACATGGCTGACTGCCAAGAAGCTCCTCAGGATGCCCTTACCGTGGCAAATTTCTGAGTGAATGGCCTGGTCTGCTCCCTGGAAAGCTAAGAAACCTGACTTTGCCAGCATGGTGAGCATGAATTTGTCTCTGGGATATTAAATGATATTAACTGAGTTTACCAACATCAATGCTTAATTAACCTGGAATTCTAATTCTAATTAACTAGTTTACAATGAAACATGCATTGTCTTGAGGATTATGGACAGAAAACTTGAGGTGACACAGCCAGCTCATTCCATTTCTGAAAACAGATCTAACTACACGTTCTCACTCTTGGTTGGACTCATAATAATGTTAAGATGAGTACAGAGTCAAAATTATGTCAGCATGAGGAATCCATCTCCACACTAATGAGGCCTGCTGAGGATACCTGAATAGTTAAGACAACAGTCACACTAACCCTGGTCAAGACAATGGCATGCCTTCCCTGCTAATCAATCTACTTCTTTATCAACTTACTTCTTTTTAAGTGTTAATATATATAATTCTAATGCATGTTCATTTCTTATTTTTCTGAGTGCAGGCAAATTAAGAACAAAATTAAAATTACCTATAACCACCTCTTAGATTTTGGAATGCATTTTCTCCCCAGTCTTTATAGCATTCGCATAGAGAGACAGATAGATGTATTTGTGTATATCATATAATAGATATACATATATGTTATATATCTCATGAAAAGCTGGGGGCTTTCCTGTCAGCATTGTGTTACATACAAAGATATTTCAGTCCAACATCAAAAATATTTGAAAATTAACCTAAACATTCACAACAGTCTTTTGCAAAAAAGAAAACGACGAAGCAGGAATGTATTTAGCAAAAATTCTCACAAACCCTCTTACCTCATTTGATTTCTCACAATGACTTATACCTACAGTTTCCTCCCACCCCCACAACAATATTTACATCCTTAAAAACTCACTCAGTCTTTTCAAACCAACAAGTTCTCTTGCTCACTCCATTTCCTTCTGGTTCCTTTTCCACGATAAATCTGGCTGTCACCCCAACAGCATCAGCACCGTTCAGCATCTATTTTCCCCACTTATCTGTAACAGAGTGAGGGAAGTCAACATGTCTTTCATCTTTCCAACTGAGCCCAGGGTCAACCAGAGTATTTGTTATACACCTGTTGATGACTGAACACACACACACACAAGATTTTACAGAACTGAGTTAATTTTCCATATACCTTTGAATCACTTACATTTTACATTGTGAGCAGTTTGCCAAGTCGTAACAATTTCTTCCTATGAACCACTTCTTATCAATTGCATAATATTCCATGACATAACTGTTCTATGATTTTTTTCATTTCTCAATTTGGATTCTTTTCCCATTTTTCTGCATAAATAATGCATCAATAAACATCTTTGTACAAAATCATCTCTGATTATTCCCCGAGAATGATTTTCTAGAAGTGGAATTATATTGGACCTGACTCAGTATGAACCTTTTAAGGTCTTAATATAGAATGCCAAATTGTTTTACAGAACAATCGCAATTCAGTCTCACAGCACACAAGAGTGCCATTCTCCCTGAACCCTCACCAGTACAGAGTATTGGGCTTTTTGCACTTATCTTTTCAAAACTGAAATTTGAAAAACAATGTATTTCTTTTGAATATATTAAGGCCTTTAGTAAGGACTGATTTGATCTGAGAGATAATATGTATTAAATCTTACTCAGTTAAAGTTTCCAAGATGACCTACATCATCTATTTCCAAGTGGATGGTTTAAATTGTTTTTTGGAACAAATGAAGTGTAAGTAAATACATTCTCCGAATTCGGGATGAGGACCTCACACTGCTCCCAGAAGAGCCAGTTGAAGACTATCCCATGTGCAACAGAAACACATAAGAAAAGCTCTGGGGAGGACATGGAAGGCTTTTTAGAAGAGAAAAAGATCAAAAGGAGTTTTGAACAACCATTCTTTAACAGTTAGACAATGAAAGTATGTGCACATACTATTTGTACTTTAGTGGCCCCTGATGAACCTTGGGTCCCGGCAGCCAGGCCCTTGAATAGTCCTTTACCACACTGACACTGAGCTTGGACGCATGACCTGCTTTGGCCAAAGGAATATCAGCAAATGTGACACCATGGAGCCTTTATAAGCACCTCTTAGGACTTACTGGCAATTATGTGAAAAATCCCAGAAGAAGAATCACAAAGAGAGACAGAGTCAGTCATCTCAACTATTCCCACGAGGCACCAGACACATGAGTCAGGCCATATTAGAGCCTCTAACCGCAGTCAAGCTGCCAGCCAACTGCAGCCACATGAGTGAGCTCAAGGGAGACCAACAGAAAAACTGTGCAAACAAATCAGTGTTGCTTTCATCCATAAATCTAGGGACTTTGTTATACAGCAACTGACAACTGATCTAACACATTCTAGACATAAGAAATAGCATTCACTCAACCCTACTGAGCATCTAGAGTGCACAGCCTCAAGGAGAGACTCGTGTTATTAAAAACAACTACATAGAGGGACGAGGACTGTAATTTGATAGGTAGTGGCACAAAGGAAGGAGCTCTCTACTTTGGTTATTTAAGAGATTTCACAGGGAAGAAATACATGAACTTGGCCTTGAAAAATGACCAGGCAGGCTAAGAAGATAAATATCCTAATAGAGAAAATAATGATGGTGTCCAGATGAGAAAACAGGATGTTCAAAAACCTGCACATGAATTTATCCAGTATAAGTACAGAAAAATGTTCAGAGGGAAGCAAAAGATGGAGTTCTTCAGGCTCAGAAAAATTTCTTAATATCTCCATTTTACAGATATTCTGACTGGGAAAGTCCAAATAGAAGAGAGTCTGTGCTCTGAAGCCTACACTATCCTGCCTTTCTAGAATGTCCAACTTACTTGGATAAAAATGCATCATGGTTTATAAATGTCATGTTTCAGTTTGACCTTAGCTGATAAAGTATCAAGCTGGGGAGAAAGATTCAGCAGAACTGGTTCATATCCCACTTTCCATAGCTCATTCAGCAACAAGCTCATTCCAGTGAATTCCTTACTCCATGTCAAACACCTAACTTACTATACCATTTGGCTATATTTTAGAAATTTTCCTTAAAATTATTACAGAAATCTGTATGACTTAACCCAACAAACAAATTTTAGACAATTTGAGGAATGGATATGGAGATGCAAATGACATCCGACAAATAACATGAAACCAGCATGATTAGACTTTGAGTGTATTAATTGTTTATACTAATTAAAGGATTAGGTCCTAAGTTGTTGTTTTAAACAAGCCACTAAATTTTTTGATGTGAAGAAACAGAGTAAAATGAAACAGCACCAGCTAATCTTTAGCTGGCAAGAGTAACTAATTGCATCTCTAAATGTCATTTCCACATAAAGGCAGGATTCTACATTAGTAAGAATGTAAAAATTAAAAGAATAAAGTGAAGAAAAAAATCAAATTTTAATTTATAAATATCTATACTGGTGTTGGCTATCCAGAATTTGTTGTATATGTAAAAGAGAGAGTTATAACTTGTCATTTGGCCTTAGGAAATGTGCTAGCCAGCAAGCTCCAGACACATACTATGAACAATGGCCCCAGAACAGATGGAGCCCCCCTTAACCTCATCCATTGTTGATATTTACAGAGAAGTCTCCCTCTCACTCCAGATAAGGAATGACAGGCCATGCAACAAAATTAGTGAGGTCAATAGAACAAAAGTCAGCAGTTAATCGATTGCAGAAGGAAAGCTTTGGTGAAAGAAGCCAGACCCCTTTTTCTCGGGATAATCAAATGCCTGACTCATGTAGACTCATAAAATCGACTTGCTTTTTTCTTGGTATAATTAACAAATGCCTGGGCATTACATAAACTTTAGGTGTCCTCAAGATAAGACTTAATACTATACTACTAAACCCAGACATCTAATTACCTTTGCTCCAAATGAAAAGATAACTCAGTGAAATGGATGGATGTTTTTCCCACCAAGACAAGCCCTTGCTTTGAATGTGTCAAGGAGCCCTGTGTCAGCCCTACTGCTAAGCACCTCCTATATGCCATGCCAGTGAGATAAACCTTCAGCAATAAACAGTAAAGATGAAGTTATAACCACAAAATACATTATGCACATAACTATTAACTCTGAATTCTGTTTTGCTTTTTCAAAATTGTCTCTAGTATGGTATCTTATCACTTTAGATCTGATTTTAAATCATACAATGCTACACTTAGGTGGGAAATTGAAACTTTTCTAGCCTAATAAATCATTCAAAAGAGAAACCTCATTCCTGTATCTCTGGAGATTGGACATAAATGTTCATAATAAAAGAGAAAAAAACAGATAATTAAAGTAAAAATAAACTCTCAAAGTGGCATATTGCATTTCTGAATAGTTCTCATTATAAGAAAAATCTCCCATAAATTGAGCCTAAATATGATTCTTGAAATTATCACCCAATGACACCTTCTGGAAATGCATGTGATTATCTAGTACATTTGCTTTTGTGTGCATACAAAGCTATATAACTCAACTTGTTATGCTTTGCTCTTATAAAATTTTTGGTATTTCTGATTTAAGGAAGTCTCAGTTCACCTTGTATCTTTATATACAAATATTCTTGGAAAATTTAACTATGTACCTATAAAATGAGAAGTCTTTAAAAGTCTTACCCAATACCTTGATCAGATAATATTTCTAGCACATCTTCAAATATATACATATTTATTAATTATATACATGTGTTTCTTTACTATCATATTGGGTAAGACATATATCAATATGAATTATTAGTAAGATCACTTAAAAAAAATAAAGAACTCTATACCACCCATTAAACATAGCTGATTATGCCCACACATTTATCACTACCCTCTTCCCAACCCCCCAAAAATGATAGTAAAAGATTTAGAAATGACAAAAATGAAATCTTATTGGGGTTGAAAGAAGTAGAGTGTCTAGAGAGATCAACTCACAACTCAGATTTCTGAAAGGACGTAGAAACTAGAAGCACCATGTAAAAGGCTTGGTTGGAACATGAGGACGGTTGGAAGACCCCATCTTCACTCTAAGAAGCTAAGACCTCATCCAACTTATACATTCTGGCAGGAACAGTAAGTTTACTTTCTAGAAAATTTCACATGGCAAGTGAGTCACTTGTACTGAGAAGTATGAAGTTAAATTCTACACAAAGGGACTTCCGGGAAGATGGTGGAATGAGCAGGGCGGCGGAAATCTCCTCCCAAAACCAAATATATTTATGAAAATACAACAAATACAACTATTCCTAAAAGACAGACCAGAAGATACAGGGCGACACCCAGCCTGCAGCTACACCTGAGAGGACTCGGCACCCTGCGAAGCGGGTAAGATACAGAGCCGTGACCCAGCGGGACCCGAGCACTCCCCCACCCCAGCGCACTGGCGGGAGGAGAGGATTCAGAGTGGGGAGGGAGTGGAAGCACAGGCACACCAAATAACCAGCCCTGCTGATATGCACCGGGAGCACTGACACACTTCGCGTGGTGTATCAGAGATTGGAGAGAAAGAGGTGCAGGGTCCAAGACGGCAGGTCCACTCAGCCAGTTCCCCAGGACAAAAGAAAAGCGCAGGCTTTTTTAGGGGTCTTAAAGAGACAGAGGCCCAACTGAGGAGCAGGATCGTCCCAGCGCACTCAGTCCAGCAGGCTGGGATTCCTGGGGAATTTCGGTCCCCTTGGACTGCGGCTGGGAAAAGCAATCGCACCGAGACTTCTCACAGAAATCACCAGCCTACCCAGCAAGAGTCACAAAGGGCCCGGCGGGGCTGTGCGGCCTGGCAGAGAAGCCGCGGCTGTAGAATACTGGAGCACCAGCACCACCTACAGCATCCTCACAGAAACTACAAACGGCAGACATGTTCTTTTGTTTTTTTTTCTTTTCCCATTCTTCTTTTTTTCTTTTTCCGACCACTTCTACTGCCATGAAGACAGACGAATATGGTACAAACAAAGCTTAGCCAGACAAACCCAGAGAGGGAGGCTGATGGGATGGACATGAACAATCTTCTTGAAAAAGAATTCAGAATAAATCATAACCATACTGATGGATCTACAGAGAAATATGCAAGAGCTAAGGGAAGAAGTGAGGGAAGTGAGGAAAGACAATACAGAAATCAGACAAGCGATCAACACACTAAGGAGCAGACTGGACAAGATGCAAGAGACTGTTAATAGAATAGAAATCAGAGAACAGGAATACAGAGCAGCTGAGGCAGAGAGAGATAAAGGATCTCTAGGAATGAACGAATTTTAAGAAAACTGTGTGACTAATCCAAAAGGAACAATATTTGCATTATAGAAGTACCAGAGGAAGAAGAGAGAGAAAAAGGGATAGAAAGTGTCTTTGAAGAAATAATTGCTGAAAACGTCCCCAAGCTGGGGAAGGAAATAGTCTCTCAAACCATGGAAGCCTACATATCTCCCAACACAAGGGACCCAAGGAAGACAACACCAAGACACATAATAATTAAAATGGCAAAGATCAAAGATAAAGACAGAGTATTAAAGGCAGCTAGAGAGAGAAAAAAGATCAACTACAAAGGAAAATTCATCAGACTATCATCAGACTTCCAAACAGAAACCTTACAGGCCAGAAGAGAATGGCATGATATATTTAACATTATGAAACAGAAGGGCCTCGAACCAAGAATATTGTATCCAGCACGATTATCATTTAAATTTGAGGGAAGGATTGAATAATTTCCAGACAAGCGAAAGCTAAGGGAATTTATCTCCCATAAACCACCTCTTCAGGATATCTTTAATGGCCTGCTCTATATGGAAGCACTCCTAAGGCTAAAAAGAGGTCACCAGAGAAAATAAAATCATAGCAAAGAAAGCAGACCATCCAAATACTAACTAAAGGCAAAGAATAAAAAAAACCTAGTATATAAAGAATGGAGAAGGAACGATAAGAAGGGAGAGAAATAAAGAATCATCAGACGGTGTGTACAATAACTTAACAAGAAAGTTAAGTTAGACTGTTAAATAGTAGAGAACCTACCCTTGAACCTTTGGTAACCACGGATCTAAAGCCAGCAATAGCAATAAGTACATATCTATCGAAAATCACCCTAAATGTAAATGGCCTGAATGTACCAATCAAAAGACACAGAGCTACTGAATGGACAAAAAAGCAAGACCCATCTATATGCTGCTTACAAGACACTCACCTCAAACCCAAAGATATACACAGACTAAAGGTGAAGGAATGGAAAAAGATATTTCATGCAAACAACAAGGAGAAAAAAGCAGGTGTTGCAGTACTTGTATCAGACAAAATAGACTTCAAAACGAAGAAAGTAGCAAGAGATAAAGAAGGACATTACATAATGATAAAGGGGTCACTCCAACAAGAGGATATAACCATTTTAAATATATATGCACCCAACACAGGAGCACCGGCATATGTGAAACAAATACTAACAGAATTAAAGGAGGAAATAGAAAGCAATGCAGTCATTTTAGGAGACTTCAACACACCACTCACTCCAAAGGACCGATCAACCAGAGAGAGAATAAGTAAAGACACAGAGGCACTGAACAACACACTAGAACAGATGGACCTAACAGACATCTACAGAACTCTGCACCCAAAAGCAGCAGGATACACATTCTTCTCAAGTGCACATGGAACATTTTCCAGAATAGACCACATACTAGGCCACAGAAAGAACCTCAGTAAATTCAAAAACATTGAAATCCTACTAGCCAACTTCTCAGATCACAAAGGTATAAAACTAGAAATAAATTTTAGAAAGAAATCAAAAAGGCTCACAAATACATGGAGACTTAACAACATTCTCCTAATTAATCAATGGGTCAACGACCAAATCAAAACAGAAATCAAAGAATATATGGAGACTAATGACAACAACAACGAAGCCACAACTTCTGTGGGACGCAGCAAAGGCAGTTCTAAGAGGAAAGTATATTGCAATCCAGGCCTATTTAAAGAAGGAAGAACATTCCCAAATGAACAGTCTAAAGACACAATTACTGAAATTGGAAAAAGAAGAACAAATGAGGCCCAAAGTCACGAGAAGGAGGGACATAATAAAGATCAGAGAAGAAATAAATAAAATTGAGAAGAATAAAACAATAGAAAAAATCAATGAAACCAAGAGCTGGTTCTTTGAAAAAATAAACAAAATAGATAAACCCCTAGCCAGACTCATTAAGAGAAAAAGAGAATCTACACACATAAACAGAATCAGAAATGAGAAAGGAAAAATCATGACGGACCCCACAGAAATACAAAGAATTATAAGAGAATACTATGAGAATCTATATGCTAACAAGCTGGAAAACCTAGAACAAATGGACGACTTCTTAGAAAAATACAACATCCCAAGACTGACCAAGCAACAAACAGAAAAACTAAACACACCAATCACCAGCAAAAAAATTGAATCAGTAATCAAAAAACTACCCAAGAACAAAACCCCCAGACCTGATGGATTCACCTCTGAATTCTGCCAGATATATAGAGAAGAAATAACACCCATTCTCCTTAAAGTTTTCCAAAAAATAGAAGAGGAGGGAATACTTCCAAACTCATTCTATGAAGCCAGCATCACTCTAATACCAAAACCGGGCAAAGACCTCACCAAAAAAGAAAATTACAGACCAATATCCCTGATGAACGTAGATGCAAAAATACTCAACAAAATATTAGCAAACCGAATTCAAAAATACATCAAGAGGATCATACACCATGATCAAGTGGGATTCATCCCACGGATGCAAGGATGGTACAACATTCGAAAATGCTTCAACATCATCCACCACATCAACAAAAAGAAGAACAAAAACCACATGATCATCTCCATAGATGCTGAAAAAGCATTTGACAAAATTCAACAACCATTCATGATAAAAACTCTCAACAAAATGGGTATAGAGAGCAAGTACGTCAACATCATAAAGGCCATATATGACAAACCCACAGCAAACATCATACTTAACAGCAAGAAGCTGAAAGCTTTTCATCTAAGACCGGAAACAAGACAAGGATACCCACTCTCTCCACTGTTATTCAACATAGTACTCAAGGTCCTAGCCACAGCAATCACACAAAACAAAGAAATACAAGGCATCCAGTTTGGTAAAGAAGAAGTCAAATTGTCACTACTTGCAGATGACATGATACTGTACAAAAAAGCCCTAAAGACTCCACTCAAAAACGACTAGAACTAATATCTGAATTCAGCAAAGTTGCAGGATACAAAATTAACACACAGAAATCTGTTGCTTTCCTATACACTAACGATGAACTAACAGAAAGAGAAATCAGAAAAACAATTCCATTCACAATTGCATCAAAAAGAATAAAATACCTAGGAATAAACCTAATGAAGGAACTGAAAGACCTGTACTCTGAAAACTACAAGACACTCCTAAGAGAAATTAAAGAGGACACTAACAAATGGAAATGCATCCCATGCTCTTGGCTAGGAAGAATAAATATTGTCAAAATGGCTATACTACCTAAAGCAATCTACAGATTCAATGCAATCCCTATCAAACTACCAACAGCTTTCTTCAATGAACTGGAACAAATAATTCTAAAATTCATATGGAACCACAAAAGACCCCGAATAGCCAAAGCAATCCTGAGGAGGAGGAATAAAACAGGGGGAATTACGCTCCCTGACTTCAAGCTCTACTACAAAGCCATAGTAATCAAGACAATTTGGTATTGGCACAAAAACAGACCCACAGACCAGTGGAACAGAATAGAAAATCCAAACATTAACCCAAACATATACAGTCAATTAATATATTATAAAGGAGCCTTGGTATACAATGGGGAGATGACAGCCTCTTCAGCAGCTGGTGTTGGAAAAACTGGACAGCTACACGTAAGAGAATGAAACTGGATTACTGTCTAACCCCATACACAAAAGTCAACTCAAAATGGATCAAGGACCTGAATGTAAGTTTTCATGAAACTATAAAACTCTTAGAAAAAAACATAGGCAAAAATCTCTTGGACATAAATATGAGCGACTTCTTCATGAACATATCTCCCCGGGCAAGGGAAACAAAAGCAAAAATGAACAAGTGGGACTATATCAAGCTGAAAAGCTTCTGTACAGCAAAGAACATCATCAGTAGAACAAAAAGACTTCCTACAGTATGGGAGAATATATTCATAAATGACGTATCTGATAAGGGGTTGATATCCAAAATACATAAAGAACTCATGCACCTCAACAAACAGAAATCAAATAATCCAATTAAGAAATGGGCAGAGGACATGAGTAGACACTTCTCCAAAGAAGAAATTCAGATGGCCAACAGGTACATGAAAAGATGCTCCACATCGCTAATCATCAGAGAAATGCAAATTAAAACCACAATGAGATATCACCTCACACCAGTGAGGATGGCCAACATCCAAAACACAAACAACAACAAATGTTGGCGAGGATGTGGAGAAAAGGGAACCCTCCTACACTGCTGGTGGGAATGCAAATTAGTTCAACCATTGTGGAAAGCAGTATGGAGGTTCCTCAAAAAACTCAAAATAGAAATACCATTTGACCCAGGAATCCCACTCCTAGGAATTTACCCTAAGAATGCAGCAGCCCAGTTTGAAAAAGACAGATGCACCCCTGTGTTTATCGCAGCACTATTTACAATAGCCAAGAAAATGAAAGCAACCTAAGTGTCCATCAGTAGATTAGTGGATAAAGAAGACGTGGTACATATACACAATGGAATATTATTCAGCCATAAGAAGAAAACAAATCCTACCATTTGCAACAACATGGAGCTAGAGGGTATTATGCTCAGTGAAATAAGCCAAACCGAAAAAGACAAGTATCAAATGATTTCATTCATATGTGGAGTATAAGAACTGAGAAAAAAACTGAAGGAACAAAACAGCAGCAGACTCACAGTACCCAAGAACAGACTAATAGTTACCAAAGGGAAAGGGACTGGGGAAGATGGGTGGGAAGGGAGGGATAAGAGGGAAAAAGGGGCATTATGATTGCAGATGTAATGTTGGGGGGGGCATGGGGAGGGCTGTACAACTCAGAGAAGACAAATAGTGATTCTATAGCATCTCACTATGTTAATGGACAATGACTGTAATAGGGTTGGTCGGGGGGGACCTGATGAAGGGGGTAGTTTAATAACCATAATATTGCACAGGTAAGTGTAGATTAATGATACCAAAATAAATTATTAAAAAAAAAATTCTACACAAGGAAAGATGAGACCACCAGCTCCCTTCCTTTACTCAGCTACCAGATATGAGAAGTCAAGTTTATTTCATCCATGCATGGCCTTGGTACCCTATCATTAAGAACCAAAAGATAGCCCTCAGTTTTACACATAGAAACATTATTAAGCCTTGTAGCCTATAGTTCCTCAACAGGAACAAAGAGCCAAAGGCCACCAGAAATTTGAGGAGGTCTTGACATGACAGAGATTGAAACTAACAGAGAAAAAAAGGAACTCAGAAGAAATAGAGCACAGGCCTAAAAAATAAAGAGAAGCAAACAAGAAAAGAAAACTACAATTAGAGCTCTAAGAGAAGATATTATATACATGAAATAAGAATAATGTGTAAATGAATGAATGTAGCTATAGTCCAATAAAAATGTAGCTGTGGACAGGGAAATTTTGATTTTAAACAATTTTGACATGTTACTAAATATTATTCTTCGTTTGATTTTTTTCAGCCATTTAAAATGTAAAAACCTTCCTTAATTCCAGAGCCTTACAAAAACAAGTAGGAGGCCTGATTTGCCCCTCAAGCAGTAGTGGGCTGACCCCTGCTATAGGACATTCTACAACCACTGAATGAGCAGTAACCGCAAGAGGACTGCATGGGGAGAAGGAAGCTCCAGAAACCAGAAAAGATCTGCAGATTGACATAAATCAACCAACCATAAAAACCCTATTACCAACAAAGCAAACTGAGCAAAATTGGTGCTTCCTCCCTCCCACACGTTCTATTAAAGAGAATGATTCATGACTTCCTCTGATTCCCTATGGTCTTACCACATTCTTTCAGAACTTTCTCTGATGAATACATTAATCTGATTCACACAAATAAAAATTCCAGGTGGCAAAGGTGAAGTACCCAGAGTGATTTCTTCAAAGTCTTCTTTGCTTCTAACATGGGGACTCCCTTAAAGAATCAGACTTTCAGAGGGATTTAAAATGATCTTCTTTACTACCTGAATTTTTAGGTTATCTAAGTCAAGGTTTTGGGCACCCAATAAGCTTGAATTTTTAATTTCTCTACATTACTAGCTACCATCACACTGAACCAGAATCACAGCATGTAAATAGCATTCATTCTTCTTGTCACTCATTTGGTAACACTTATATTGTGTGACCAAAAAGGAAACAAAATAAGAGTATATCATCAATACACTAGGAAGGTTGTTTAGGGAAATTGGTCTCTATAATTGAATGTGAGTTCATAATTGTGATGATTTCTATGCCAGTTTACAGGGTTTCAGAAGCGTTCTTTTGACCAGATTAGGTAATTCTTTTCTCAGGTTTCAGGCTTCCTTTGATGATCTGGCACTTGTAAAACTTTCTGTCTCACATTTTTTTCCTTTCAAGCACCCACAAATATAGATTAGCAAAAATTTCAATTAAAGATAAGCCTCTAAACATCCTAATTAAGTTCCTCCCCCCCCACACACACATTTAGTATAAAAATACAGACTAGACTGACATACATTGTTCATCATTAATGTGTTGCCATCATTTTAGACTGCTTTGTGACTAATTAAGCTTATCAGTATATTTTTATATCTTCAAGTTACAAATGGGGATGTTTTGCAGGAATATGATAATTTAAGACTATTTCATAAATAAACTTTGCATATTAAGAGCTCAAATTGCATGTCTTCAATTTCACATGAAAGGCAATTGATGATTGCAAAATGTAATGCAACTTGATAGTTTGTTAGAAGTTCAAGATAAAAAGGAATCGGGTACTTCTGTGCAGTGTTTGCAGACCTCAGTTGACACTTACATAACTTCATGGCCTTGGAAATGAACTGTCTACCGTCTGTTAGCAACTCTGCTCCATTTGCTCCTTAGATGCCACTTTATGTTCAAGTAAAGTTTTCCCAAAGTCAATGAAACTGATTTGCCCTATGAGTTCTTACTGATTTGATTAGTTACTCTACCTTAAAATTCCTTGAAAGACTCAAACAAAAAAAGCAAATGTCATCAGCAGCCAGGAGAGATGTGTAGGAAGTTGACAAGAGCAGGAGGGTACGGCATTTCAGCTTTATACTGTTGCCTCTCACAGACGCCCTGAGTTATTTCCAATTCATCCTGGATTCTTCCCTGAAATCCTACATACATACACACACACAATCACACATGCATGCACACATGTATGCATTCTCTCTTCCCCTCTCCCCTCTGGCCCCCATACCTTTCTCTCCCTTACTGCTCCACACCCACCCTATTCTTGATGCTTTCCAGAAAAGCTAGCCACTTCAACGTTTCTACAATCATCTTCCAAATTAGAATACTTCTTCAGATGCTCAGCTGTTAACATATGCTTTTAACACCTTGTCTCAACTTAAGAGTAAAAATAAAAATAAAGCATCAAGATTTCACATAAAAGCTCTTCAGATTTGTAGGAAAGCAAAAGAAACTAAACTTTTGCTTTAGTCTCTGGCATGCACCTCCTACTCCTCATCCCACCGGACATAAACATTCTAGGAAAGTGTAAAGAGCAATGGATGGTGAGCAGCTTCTGAACCCAGAATTAGTTAGACCCAGCACTTCGTAGAGCTCCACTAACCTGCTGCTTCTCCCTGTTGTCCCTTTTGATACAATTTTTAGAGTTTTTTAAAGAACTTTTAATGAACTTTTAAAGAGTTTGTTAGTTACTACACATTCCTTGGTGTATGTTCAAGACAGACACTATTACTTCAAAGCAATCATTCCTACAAAATGAAGTTTTCCTCAGGAACTCTAGTTGGAATCAAAATTGTGTGTTTCAAGTGCAGACAGTAGCAGCAGGATATGTCTTCACTAACCCTGCCTCAGCCCCACGAAACAAAGATCTTGAGCCAAGCAAGTCATTTCATATTGACATACTGAAATATGATTGTTTTCCACCAAAACTTTATACTACTACTTCTTGCAAACTTCCATGTCCACAGTAATAACTGAAATAAATCTTAGAAACAATATTCTCATGATTGCTAATCTGTTCCATTTTCATACCATTAGACAGACATAGTGAGAGCAATATATCACTAGCTATCCCTACAATAAACAATCTAAAGATATTATTGGGAGCATGAAAACATCTTTTGCAGTATCTTCTTTGACCATAAGGAGTTATGTGTAAGTACTCAGTGGGATTCTTAAGCAAAAGTTGCAGCTCAAAAGATGAGAGGAGCCAGTAACAAAATGACTGTGGTGGGCTGGGGAGAAGTGGGAGCTGAACACCTGGCTAAGAGGGCAGGCACACTGGCCTCCACCTGACTGATGCTGTGAAGGGATATAGGCTCAATGAGGCCAAATCTTCCAATTTTTTGAAAGAAATGAGAAATCTAGATTTTTAAGCAAGATTCCCAATGTGAAATGCTAGCAACTGTTTTTCTTTGCCTAAGCAATGTACAGTTTGGGGTACTAGTCTATCATATCTACCTATGTAAAATAACTTGTTCATCATAGCCTCTCCAGCTCTACCATCAGGAAGCAATTCTCCTAATAAGTCTGTGACAAAACCAAGCCAAGAGGTACCACAGAATGATGTCCCATGGACCCCCTTCCTTAGACTAATGACTGGGTCCTTGGCAAGAAGAACAAGGGGTGGTGGTTAGAAATCAACTAAGACAATGTCCACTCTCTTCTATCAGTGGCCACCTCAGTGTGTGAGACAAAGGTGAACAATGTAGGGAGGCTCTACAGAAGGGTGACTGGCCTATACATGGAGGTTTCGCAGACTCCTGTGTAGAGTGCTGAGGGCACAGCACAAAGCTGGAGGCCAAGCTTCTACCACGTTATACAACCGTAATCCTAAGGCTTGGCTCCCAGCAAAGGGCTGATACTTCTCCCCAGTAATTCATCTTCAGAGTCCTACATTGCAAAGCCTGGGCCCCTTCCCAGAGCCTGCCATTCAGCCCTGTTGTATTTCTGTGCTCTGCTCCAGAAGGTGAAGGGCAATGACGAACGACCTTTTCCTACTGCTCCTCCCCTTTCAGGTTTTCTCCAGGGGATGTTATTACAGGCCTGGGCTTGCTGTCTGGTCGTCTACTCTTGCAAGGCCTTTAAATGGGCCTAGCTGAGGGTTTAGGAGAAAGTGAAGTCTAAGCTTTAGATGAGAAGGATAAAAGGAGAGTCTCTGAAGTCTGAATATGGTTAAGCCCAGCTCTCTAAAGTTCAAGGTAAAATGGGAGTTTACGCAGGACAGAAATCTAGCCACAAATGCATTTACTAGCAACTCCCCTTGGTCAGAACTCTCAGTAATCAGTGACAAAACAGGATCCAGGGACAGAAAGGGAGCTTGGATTCATGGACTGATACTGGGAAGTTGGTTATTTTTGTTATAAAAAAGAAGACAGATCAAAGCAGAGAATGCTGCAACATTACAACTAGCAGCTATGTCTTGGAGATCAGCCAAGGTCAGTTAGTAGTGCTAATGTTCTTGTATATTCCTACTGTTTCAGGTGAGTGTGAAGGTGAGTTGTTATAATATTGGTCAAAAAATAGTAAGATTATCTTGAAAGATATTTTGGCCTGTTAAAGCTTATACAGATGAAGTTATGTTAAGGAAGAACTCTTTGGACTCTTCAGAAGTTATAAAATAAAAAGAAAAGCTAACTACAGTTACACATGCAGTGGTAAGTTGGCTAATTACCTACGAGATCCACGAAAGTTTTCAACATGAAAATGTTGAAAAGGGAGACAGTTCATTAAAACAGACTGGATCATTCAGTCATCGAATTTAGATGAAAGAACTGTGAAATATAATTAACGTGAAAAATGTTCAGCAATTATTTTGTCACAGACTGAGCAGAAAATGAAGACTTGATTTTTTTTTTGGTCAAAAAAATGTAATGTTACAGAAAATATTAATCAGTAATTAAAGAAATCAGAAAAAGTCCTCAATACTCTGAAGCTCCAAGAGCCTGATCGTAAGTAATGTAAATGTTGACTTATTTTTATCATCAGAATCCTCCATAATGAACAGTTCTTGCTACACGGGTAATTAGGCTTGATCTGGTGGACTGTTTGGGTTTTCCTTTTAATTCAAAAGAAACTAATTTCTTATTTTCACAGTAAAACGAGACTGATTTCCACTTTCATATTCTGAGCTAAAATTTTTGACTACTTTAATAAATCAACAATCAAGGTAGAATTTTCTTACCTTTAAGAACATGAAAAAAAATTTTTTTCCATCTGCCTGCTGCATTCAAGTCCAGAAAGATTCCTAAAATACCATGGAATATATGTATAACCTCTTTACCCGATTATTCTGATGGGGTCAGCGCTCCTTGGGATGTATACAGACTGGTGTATTTTTTTAAAGAAATCATTTTAATCATTTTATAAAAAACTTCTACCGAAAGATGGCAGCGTGAAGGCTGGCAGAAATCTTCTCCCAACACTATACTTATCTACGAAAATACAGCAAATACAACTATTCCTAAAAGAGAGACGAGAATACACAGGAAAGCGCACAGCGTGCAGCTACACCCGAGAGGACTCGGCACCCCCAGAGGCGGGTAAGATATGGAGCCGCACCCGGCAGAACCCGAGCACTGCCCCACCCCAGTGCACCGGCGGGAGGAGAGGATTCAGAGCTGGGAGGGAGTGGAAGTACACCCCGCAAAGTAGTCAGGCCCGGTGATCTGCGCAGGGAGCGCTGCCCCACATCGCGCAGTGCAGCGGAGATTGGAGAGACAGAGGGGCAGGATCTGCGTGAGGAACGCGCCAGGGGGCTTGCAGCCGGCTCCCGGGAAGGAAAAAAAAAAAGCGCGCGCTTTCTTCAGCGGTCTTAAAGAGACAGGAGCCCAGCAGAGGAGCCGGATCGTCCCAGCACACTCAGCCCAGCAGGCTGGGAGTCCTGGGGAGTTTCAGACGCCTTAGCTGGCGACTGAGGAAGCGTAGCCATACTTAACACTTCTCACTGAGATCAACAGCCTCCCATTCGTTTCCACCCCTGCCAGAGCGATAAAGGGCCCTGCGGAGCGGCACAGTCACAGCTGTGGAATAGTGGGGCAATAGCGCCACCTAGAGCATTCCCACAGAATCTACTCCCGGTGGTTTTTTTGTTTTTTTTGTTTTGTTTTTTGTTTTTTGTTTTGTTTTTGTTTTTCTTTTCTTTCTGCTTTTTCTTTTTTTCGTTCTTTCTTTTTCTTTTCTCTTTTTAAAGTCTTAAAGAGCCCAGCTGACATACGTGGCAACTACTATAGCCATGAAAAGACAGAGGAATATGGTTCAGACCAAAATCAACCAGAAAACCCCAGAGAGGGAGCCTGAAGGGATGGAAATGCACAGCCTTCCTGAAAAAGAATTCAGAATAAAAGTCATAACCATGCTGATGGATCTACAGAGAAATGTGCAAGAGCTGAGGGAGGAAGTGAGGGAAGTGAGGAAAGACAATGCAGAAATCAGACAAGTGATTGACGGGCTTAACAGCAGACTGGATGAGATGCAAGAGACTGTTAATGGAATAGAAATCAGAGAACAGGAATACAGAGAAGCAGAGGCAGAGAGAGATAAAAGGATTTCTAGGAATGAAAGAATATTAAGATAACTGTGTGACCAATCCAAACGGAACAATATTCGCATTATAGGAGTACCAGAGGAAGAAGAGAGAGAAAAAGGGATAGAAAGTGTCTTTGAAGAAATAATTGCTGAAAACTTTCCCTCGCTGGGGAAGGAAGTAGTCTCACAGTCCACCAAAGCCCACAGATCTCCCAACACAAGGGACCCAAGGAAGACAACACCAAGACACATAATAATTAAGATGGCAAAGATCAAAGATAAAGACAGAGTATTAAAGGCAGCTAGAGAGAGAAAAAAGATCACCTACAAAGGAAAAGCCATCAGACTATCATCAGACTTCTCAACAGAAACCTTACAGGCCAGAAGAGAATGGCATGATATATTTAACGTTATGAAACAGAAAGGCCTCAAACCAAGAATATTGTATCCACCACGATTATCATTTAAATATGATGGAGGGATTAAACAATTTCCAGACAAACGAAAGTTGAGAGAGTTTGCCACTCATAAACCAGCACTACAGGAGATCTTAAATGGGCTGCTCTAGATGGAAGCACACCTAAGGCTAAAAAGATGTCACCAGAGAAAATAAAATCATAGCAAAGAAAGCAGACCATCCAAATACTAACTAAAGGCAAAGAATAAAACACCTAGTATATAAGGAATGGAGGAGGAAGAATAAGAAGGGAGAGAAATAAAGAAACATTAGACAGTGTTTACAATTACTTAACAAGACAGTTAAGTTAGATTGTTAGATAGTAAAGAGGCAACTCTTGAACCTTTGGTAACCACGAATCTAAAGCCAGCAATGGCAATAAGTACATATCTATCAATAATCACCCTAAATGTAAATGGCCTGAATGTACCAATCAAAAGACACAGAGTTACTGAATGGATAAAAAAGCAAGACCCATCTATATGCTGCTTACAAGACACTCACCTCAAACCCAAAGATATACACAGACTAAAGGTGAAGGAATGGAAAAAGATATTTCATGCAAACAACAAGGAGAAAAAAGCAGGTGTTGCAGTACTTGTATCAGACAAAATAGACTTCAAAACGAAGAAAGTAGCAAAAGATAAAGAAGGACATTACATAATGATAAAGGGGTCAGTCCAACAAGAAGATATAACCATTATAAATATATATGCACCCAACACAGGAGCGCCAGCATATGTGAGACAAATACTAACAGAATTAAAGGAAGAAATAGACAGCAATGCATTCATCTTAGGAGAATTCAACACACCACTCACTCCAGAGGACAGATCAACCAGACAGAAAATAAGTAAAGACACAGAGGCACTGAACAACACACTAGAACAGATGGACCTAACAGACATCTACAGAACTCTACACCCAAAAGCAACGGGATACACATTCTTCTCAAGTGCACATGGAACATTTTCCAGAGTAGACCACATACGAGGCCACAAAAAGAACCTCAGTAATTTCAAAAATATTGAAATCCTACCACCCAACTTCTCAGATCACCAAGGTATAAAACCAGAAATAAATTTTAGAAAGAAATCAAAAAGGCTCACAAATACATGGAGACTTAACAACATTCTCCTAATTAATCAATGGGTCAACGACCAAATCAAAACAGAAATCAAAGAATATATGGAGACTAATGACAATGACAACACAAAGCCACAACTTCTGTGGGACGCAGCAAAGGCAGTTCTAAGAGGAAAGTATATGGCAATCTATGCCTATTTAAAGGAGGAAGACATTCCCAAATGAATAGTCTAAAGACACAATTACTGAAATTGGAAAAAGAACAACAAATGAGGCCCAAAGTCACGAGAAGGAGGGACATAATAAAGATCACAGAAGAAATAAATAAAATTGAGAAGAATAAAATAGAAAAAAATCAATGAAACCAAGAGCTGGTTCTTTGAAAAAATAAACAAAATAGATAAACCCCGAGCCAGACTCATTAAGAGAAAAAGAGAATCTACACACATAAACACAATCAGAAATGAGAAAGGAAAAATCACGACTGACCCACAGAAATACAAAGAATTATAAGAGAATATTATGAGAATCTATATGCTAACAAACTGAAAAACATAGAAGAAATGGACAACTTCTTAGAAAAATACAACCTTCCAAGACTGACCAAGCAAGAAACAGAAAAACTAAACAGACCAATCACGAGCAATGAAATTGAATCGGTAATCAAAAAACTACTCAAGAACAAAACCCCGGAACCTGATGGATTCACCTCTGAATTCTACCAGACATATAGAGAAGAAATAACACCCATTCTCTTTAAAGTTTTCCAAAAAATAGAAGAGGAGAGAATACTTCCAAACTCATTCTATGAAGCCAGCATCACTCTAATACCAAAACCGGGCAAAGACCTCACCAAAAAAGAAAATTACAGACCAATATCCCTGATGAACGTAGATGCAAAAATACTCAACAAAATATTAGCAAACCGAATTCAAAAATACATCAAGAGGATCATACACCATGATCAAGTGGGATTCATCCGAGGGATGCAAGGATGGTACAACATTCGAAAATCCATCAACATCATCCACCACATCAACAAAAAGAAGAACAAAAACCACATGATCATCTCCATAGATGCTGAAAAAGCATTTGAAAAAATTCAGCATCCATTCATGATTAAAACTCTCAATAAAATGGGTATAGACGGCAAGTACCTCAACATCATAAAGGCTATATATGACAAACCCACAGCTAACATCATACTTAACGGCGAGACGCTGAAAGCTTTTCATCTAAGATCGGGAACAAGACAGGGATGCCCACTCTCTTCACTGTTATTCAACATAGTACTGGAGGTCCTAGCCACAGCAATCAGACAAAACAAAGACATACAAGGCATCCAGATTGGTAAAGAAGAAGTCAAACTGTCACTATTTGCAGATGACATGATACTATACATAAAAAACCCTAAAGACTCCATTCCAAAACTACTAGAAGTAATATCTGAATTCAGCAAAGTTGCAGGATACAAAATTAACACACAGAAATCTGTTGCTTTCCTATACACTAAAGATGAACTAACAGAAAGAGAAATCAGAAAAACAATTCCATTCACAATTGCATCAAAAAGAATAAAATACCTAGGAATAAACCTAACGAAGGAAGTGAAAGACCTGTACTCTGAAAACTACAAGACACTCCTAAGAGAAATTAAAGAGGACACCAACAAATGGAAATGCATCCCATGCTCTTGGCTAGGAAGAATAAATATTGTCAAAATGGCTATACTACCTAAAGCAATCTACAGATTCAATGCAATCCCTATCAAAATACCAACAGCTTTCTTCAATGAACTGGAACAAATAATTCTAAAATTCATATGGAACCACAAAAGACCCCGAATAGCCAAAGCAATCCTGAGAAGGAGGAATAAAACAGGGGGAATTACGCTCCCTGACTTCAAGCTCTACTACAAAGCCACAGTAATCAAGACAATTTGGTATTGGCACAAAAACAGACCCACAGACCAGTGGAACAGAATAAAAAATCCAAACACTAACCCAAACATATACAGTCAATTAATATTTGATAAAGGAGCCTTGGATAAAGAATGGGGAGATGACAGCCTCTTCAGCAGCTGGTGTTGGAAAACTGGACAGCTGTATGTAAGAGAATGAAACTGGACTACTGTCTAGCGCCATACACAAAGGTAAACTCAGGGTGGATCAAAGACCTGAATGTAAGTCATGAAACCATAAAACTCTTAGAAAGAAACAGGCAAAAATCTCTTGGACATAAACATGAGCAACTTCTTCATGAACATATGTCCTCGGGCAAGGGAAACAAAAGCAAAAATGAACAAATGGGACTATATCAAGCTGAAAAGCTTCTGTACAGTAAAGGACACCATCAGTAGAACAAAAAGACATCCTACAGTATGGGAGAATATATTCATAAATAACGTATCTGATAAAGGGTTGACATCCAAAATATATAAAGAACTCACGCACCTTTAACAAACAAAAATCAAATAATCCAATTAAGAAATGGGCAGAGGACATGAATAGACACTTCTCTAAAGAAGAAATTCAGATGGCCAACAGGCACATGAAAAGATGCTCCACATCGCTAATCATCAGAGAAATGCAAATTAAAACCACAATGAAATATCACCTCACACCAGTGAGGATAGCCAACATCCAAAACACAAACAACAACAAATGTTGGCGAGGATGTGGAGAAAAGGGACCCGTCCTACACTACTGGTGGGACTGCAAATTAGTTCAACCATTGTGGAAAGCAGTATGGAGGTTCCTCAAAAAACTCAAAATAGAAATACCCTTTGACCCAGGAATTCCACTCCTAGGACCTAAGAATGCAGCAGCCCAGTTTGAAAAAGACAGATGCACCCCTATGTTTATCGCAGCACTATTTACAATAGCCAAGAAATGGAAGCAACCTAAGTGTCCATCACTAGATGAATGCATAAAGAAGATGTAGTACATATACACAATGGAATATTATTCAGCCATAAGAAGAAAACAAATCCTACCATTTGCAACAACATGAATGGAGCTAGAGGGTATTATGCTCAGTGAAATAAGCCAAGCCGAAAAAGACAAGTATCAAATGATTTCACTCATATGTGGAGTATAAGAACAAAGAAAAAATACTGAAGGAACAAAACAGCAGCAGACTCACAGAACCCAAGAATGGACTAATAGTTACCAAAGGGAAACGGACTGGGGAAGATGGGTGGGAAGGGAGGGATAAGAGGGAAAAAGTGGCATTACGATTAGCAGACGTAATGTTGGGGGGCACGGGGAGGGCTGTACAACTCAGAGAAGACAAGTAGTGATTCTATAGCGTCTCACTACACTGATGGACAGTGACTGTAATGGGGTTGTTGGGGGGACCTGATGAAGGGGTACTTGAATAACCATAATAGTGCACATGTAATTGTAGATTAATGATATCAAAATAAAGTATATTAAAAAAAACTTCTACCATGAATATTTCATAAAGGAAACTGTGTGACCCTGGGGGACGGGGAGGGGCTTATATTCTCAAGAATGATGCCTGTCAATGCAGCATTTTAAGGGGCTTGTACTCGTTCTTTCTCCACTGGATTACCCCTTCTCTCCTGGATGCCCCTCTTCTCTCCTGCCACCTCCAGTTTGAGGTAGACCATCAGCTGATCCACCTTCAGCAGTCAGCTGGAGAGAGCCACAATACAAAGTCCAGAGGGAGTAAGGGGGAAGTGGAAGGTAACGCCACAAGTATAAAACTCATAAACAATAAATTTGTCCTTTCCTTCAAAAGGCAGCATGCACATTTTCACACTCACATATTGTAGGGACCAATGTTTCACTTAGCTCTTCCTGACTTTTGAGTAAGTCAGACAGTTTGAGAGAATACTTGATGCTATGATACAGATTTTCTCATTCATTTCCTACATAAAGATTTGGGAAGATCACCAATGACATTACATTTGAGATGCTGCCACAGAATTTCTACCAGAATTTTTAAATCTGACAATCACCTGCCTGTCTTATAATAAATTCAGTCTGTTACTCTGAGAAGAAAAAGAACTTTTCTGGATTATTTTTTCAAATATATGGGCAAATAAGTTGAAAAAGGAGAAGTTGATGCAAGAACCATTACCTTGTAAAAGACTTCAATTTTGCACGACTGATTGGTGGGAGCCCAGCAATGCATAATGAGAATTTTATTTGTGAATTATGACACTCAGATTTCACATTTCCATCACTGGATAAGAAGAGATTAGAGATCTATGAGCCATTTCCTACCTGACTTCATTTACTTACTCTATGGAGTCCTAGGATAAGAAATTAAAAGCAGTTCTGTCAAATATATGATGCCCATTAATGAACAATTATTTTAGGATTCTTCATACATCACTCTATTTTCTTTTCCATTTTATAACAGCATGTTTGAGTTCTCTTTAGTCTGTACCTTAATTTCAGAAAGGCTATCTACATGTCTCTTCACGGATTTATTTTGGCTATGATTGCTTATTAATAAATACCTAAAGAATTAAAGAAGAAGATCTCACCAGTAGCCTTGAAAAATATGTCCCTCCTTTGGTACATGGTACATATGGTGCTGTACTTAGAACCGAAGTATTTTTTTAGCCTCTCCATTTGGGGAAACTGTGTTCACATCAAATAATGCTGGTACAGCTCCAGATAATAAGTACTCAAGCTCCTCTGGTTCTATTTTAAAAGATTGTTTTGACAGCCCTAATTGTGGCATACAGAAATGCCAGTCAGATAGCTGAACTTGTGTTTCAAAGTCTATATACTTCAGGACAGGACTTATTAAATAATAAATATGAGCATTAAGAATATCATACATTTTACATAGAATATTTGGTTCCAGCATGACTTCCTCACTGAAAGCACTGGTCAGTCCAGTCCCTTACTACTATCTTACCTGAATTATGCAGTAGGCAAAGCATTTTCCTGCAGAAATCAGCAAGTTAACTGGAACAACCTCTCAGTAGGAAGGGCCTGTCAACATATATTACAATCCTTTCTCTGAATTACATTCTGATGATAATAAAGTGAAGTAGGTTAAGAAAAGGAAATTAATTTTCTTCTTAAGAAACATCTAATGAAGCTTTTATTCACTTCTGACAGGGATTCATCACATGTTGAGAGCAACATCCTGGGCTCAAGAGGAAAAATCAGATTCCATTCCCCATTCAAAAGGGAAGTAGATGTGACATGGTTTCTAAAGTGATAAATTAAGGAATTAATGACTAGATCACAAGGATTAAGACAAATGTTTTAATCAAACAAGTATATATAAAATATAACTGTTGTTGTATCCTTCCTTATAAAGATCCAGACAGGATTAAAGGATTTACTAAAGACTAGTGATGCCTACCACTGTGATTAAAAGTATTCTTTTTCTAATAAGCATTTATAACTACATAAAGAGAATTAACTGGACAGTCAGGTTATACAAGTGGGCTTTTTTCTTTGAAGAACAAGATTATTTACGAACAACATTTATGTGAAAATGTCCTATCAAATTTTCCTATGTAAAATCCAAAATATTGGAAAGTCCAAATAGCTAGACTTTTTTACACACATCCTTGTATTTAAGACAGTGCCTGACACCCACTAGATTTTAAACATATATTTGTTGAATGAATAAAAAATAAGATGGATTAGAAAATGAACAAAGTCAAGGTCTGCACGGTATATCTTTTTCCATCCTTTTAGCCTTGTCTTTATATTTAAAGCATTCCTATAAAATGTGAAAAGTTGGATCTTGCTTCCCTAGTGATCGCTAATCATCAGGGAAATGCTAATCAAAACCACAACGAGATATGGCCTCAAACCCATTAGGATGGTTATCATCAAAAAGACAAGAGTTAACAAGCATTGTCAGGAAACCCTTATAAACTGTGGGTGGGAATATAAAATGGTACAGCCATTATGGAAAATGGCAGAACCTCAAAAAATTAAAAATTGAACTAGTATATGATCCAGCAATCCCATTCCTGCATATATATATATAAAGGAATTGAAATCAGATTCTCAAAGATATACCTGCATCCCCGTGTTACTGCAGCACTATTCACAATAACTAAGGTAAGGAAACAACCTAAATGTCCTTCAGTGGATGGATGGATAAAGAACGTGATACAATTTTATTTATCCACAAAAAAGAAGGAAATTCTGCCATTTGCAACAGCATGGACGAATCTGGAGGGCATCATGCTAAGTAAAACAAGCCAGACAGGCAGGGAATGGAAAGGGGCTGGAGGCTGGATCAATCAATAGCCAGTGGCCATTGAGCTAATCAGTCATACCTATGTAATGAGGCCTCCATAAAAATGCCAAAGGGAAGAGTTCAGAGATTTTCTGGGTTGGTGAACACATGGAGATTTGGGGAAAATGGTGTGCTCAAAGGGAACCTGGATGCTCAAGCCCCTTCCCACACACCTTGTCCTGTGCATCTCTTCTACTTGGCTGTTCCTAAATTATATCCTTGTATAATAAACTGGTAATTTAGTAAGTAAAATGCTTCTCTGAGTTCTATGAGGCCTAATGAGAGGGGCCATTGGAACTTCCAATCTACAGCCAACTGGTTAGAATCACAGGTAACAACCTGGGCTTGAAATTGGTCTGTGAAGTAGGGATAGGAGGACGGAGGGGGAAGGGAAGGGAGTCTTGTAGGACTGAGCCTCTGTGGGACATGAGAGGAAAAGCAGCCTCCCCTTGAGAAGACTGGAGGGGAAACAGTGTGCTAAGGGGTGGCTGATTGTACTTTTGGTGAAGGAAACAGGCAGAGGAGAGGAGAGTTACTGATAATTAGGTTGACCATCTAATTTATCATATAAATGAGGACACCTTTACCTATTGGATGGGATACTGGAAAATGGGATACAGTTCCCCTGTATGAGAACTGACACTATCTCAGGGTAGTTTCAGAACTGAGTTACACTGTGGGACATCAGGTCAGTATCCGGGGAAACTGAGTCCACTGCTTGGTGGTGTGGAAGGCACACACAGTGGACAAATCCTTCCATTGTATCTTTTAAAATTCATGCTGGCCAGTCATCAATAGGGTGACTGTGTGTTATAGTTTGCACATTACTGTATCACGTCACTATTTTTCCAGTATTTTCCTGTTATAGCCCTCGTATGTCAAAGCCTAGAGGTAGGGTAGTTTTCCTCTTTGACAGCCACTGTCACTTCCCATCCAACATTCTTCCTCTCTCCTCCTTTTTCACTAAAATCCTCTAGCCCCTTTGAAAGTACTATCAGACCTTATAAGCCCTTCCCTTCCTAGTTGACATTATCTATTAACCTCCAGTCACTTCCCCTCACTCATTCATGAATTCAGCACCTATATCCCACCACTACTCTTACCATTCTTGGGGACTTCCACACAAAGTTATCCACCCAATTCCACAGTCTCTTGATTCTTCACCTAGCTCTAAACATCTAGTCCTCTACAAATCCTCAGTCACTCACTATTAAGCAGTAATAACTCTACACTGTTAATCAGTAATAACTCTAACACCTTTAAAATCTCAATTTCAAATTTCCTGTTCTCTGACCCTCACCTCCCACCTTACTTATTCTAGAATACCCATTCCAATCATTCTCTGAACTCACCTCCCAACAATGACCATACCAGTTTTTCACTATCTGTGGTCCAGGTGTCCTTCTCCCCTCCTTACCCAGACTAGAGATTCTATGGTCTAGCATTATAACACATTACCCCCAACTGCCCTACCATCTCTCCTTCCCTGTGCTCATCTAAGAGCATCCCAATCTAATTGTCTACTTATTTGAGGACTGGGCACCACTGCAGAATGTAGTGCGTGAGCACACACACGACTGTGCACCAGTGCAGAATGTAGCATGCACACGCACACACACACACACGAATCACAAGACCAGATCTAGTTGAAATCTATGCTCACGTTCTGAAAGGGCATGCCACAATGCCAAACAACACTGCTCCCTCCCCTCAGTAAACCCTCTCTAATAATTATTTCATGTCCTCTCTCCATACACACATATCAATATTCCCTTTCACACTTAGTTGATAACTCTGCCACTTTCTTCACAGAAAAAAATGTGATCAGATAAATATTATCACATATTTCTTCTTGAAGCAAGTCTACCAATCTACACAGATAGCTATTGTTAACATAACATATCTCTATAAAAACAATTCCTCTCCTTCTATTGTCTGAACTATTATTTCTCTGAAAAATTCCTGAGGAGCTACTTATATGCTATTTCCTTCTCATCATTTAGCACAAATCTGAAATGTCTTCTCCTCCAGCAAGGCCTTTCCCAACTACTGTGACTAAAACTTCATCATACTCTTCCACAGGACCCTCTTCTATTGTAGTTATCAACACCTGCAATTATTTTATTATGGTCTGTCAAACCACCAGGACTTCAGCTTCCTGACACAGGGATTCTCTCTTCCACATAACTGTTTTCTCTAGTACCTAAAAATACTACTACGTGCCTGACACAGAGTAAGAGCTAAATAAAAATATCTACTAAATAAATAGTTTATTGGACTAGTTAGTAAGAACACTAAATAAACCAAGACCTATCTACTAACAGACATAAAAGACAAAACTTAGAGACACTTTCACTATATACCAAAACCTGGTATTTTTAAGGTTACCCAACCCTGTTTCTCTACTAACATTATCATGTCCATTATCCAAAATAATGGTAGATGCACAGAGAGATATATTACCCAACACACTCCCTTCCTTGATGCTAAATACTAGGAATAATTCATATATTTCAAACTAAATATTTATGATATTTCAATAATGATATGGAGAATTACCATGAAAATAAAACACAGCGATTGTATTTTGAAAAACAATTCAAATAACCTTTGTTATCAAAAAATTGTAAAAGCATTATCCAAAATATTAAGTCATTAGTAATTTATCTTTTAATGTGAAAATTAAGTTTAGCATTATATTAATAATTTACTGAATATGACATTATAAATCACAAATGTTGAGTTTAAGTAAAAACTATTTCTATACCCCATCAGCAAAGACATTAATAAACTGTAAGCTAAAATGAGGACCAATACTATTTAAAGTAATGAAATGGATTAGCACAAACAAAAAATCAAAAAATAACAGCATCACCCATTTTTCCTACTCTAATTTACTGAATAAAGATTTTATAAAGGAATAGTCAATTTATAATGTACTTAACCTTAAAGATATTCATTATTTCTAATCTATATTCACTAAATGGATATTTTCCTTTTATACAATATAAAAGGACCCTATATGTTGTGGGTGTAAGTATCTATTATTGATTGCAGAGAGAATTTGAATTTGCAAGAGTTTTGAGAGTTACTAAAAAAGTAAACATTAAAATATGATGTTGAAACACTACTTTCATTTTTATAATTGTAGATATTCCAGGAAATGGAAACTTACATTTTAGACCCAAAATCAAGGTTTTTTGCTTACTTTTAAAATGTTTATTCACTGATTTTATTAAGAAGCCACTTTAAAACAACTATTTAATAAGGCCAAAATAATCCACAATTCCATTTATAAAATCTGATTACTATATTATAACTTACTGCCTTTTTCATATCTAGTGTTTTCCAGAAAATTACATATAAACAAAAAATTGTAATAAAAGATGTTTCACCTTGTAAATAACATATTTGAAGACAGAAATAGGTAAATGCTACTAATATGTGAAATCGGTGAGGAGTACATCTGTGATGAAAATAATCCTGAGGCAGATGTACTTTTAAAAATGTTTTGAAAGTGCCTCAAAAAATTAAAACTAGAACTGCCATATGATCTAGCAATTCCACTTTTGGGTATTTATCTGTAGAAAATGAAAACAATAATTCAAAAAGATATTTGCACCCTTATGTTCACTGCAGCACTGTTTACAATAGCCAAGATAAGGGAACAAATTAAGTGTCCATCTGTGGATGAATGGATAAGGAAGATGTGTTACACGTGTGTGTGTGTGTGTGTGTGTGTGTGTGTGTCTTACCCCATCAGCAAAGACATTAATAAACTGTAAGCTAAAATGAGGACCAATACTATTTAAAGTAATGAAATGTGTCTCTTACACACACACACACACACACACACACACACACACACACACACAATAGAATATTACTGAGCCACAAAAAAGAATGAATTCTTGCCATTTGCAGAAACATGGATAGCATCATTCGATGGAAAGGACTCTAATAAAATGATCATGTTTTTAAACAGTAATTTAGGGCAATAAATGTAAATGTGATGAAGAAAATGAAAAAGTTATATAGAAGTGCTCTTCTACGTAATTCACTAACAATGGTAGTAGTGTAGAGCCTTCTCCTAAAATCTTGGGGAAAAACCCTGTGGAGGAAGTGAAGGTTCCTATTGCCAGGATTCTCACCTGGCCATAGTCCACTTGCTCACTATACATGTGTGGGTGATACATTGTTACTGACTCTATATAAAGAGCTCCGCCCAGTTCTCTGGGCGACATGGCTGCAGGAGAGCAGAGGCTGGAGTGGCGGCAGCTCTACGGACAGAGACTGAGATGGCTGCAGGGGATAGAGAGGCCCAGAGGCAGAGACCAGCTTGCTGCATGCAGATTTGCTCTGAGGCAGACAGGATTCTAGTGATTGACCTGCCAATGTAGGAATAAAATTGGGTAAAAACCCTTTCACCCCAAGAACATTCCACTGTCATTCTTTTTGGTCTCATTGAATCCACAGTGAATTTTTCCAGGGCTGAAACCCATTAGCAGGACAGACCCTAACACTGTTATGGGCATGGCTAAGGAAAGTTGCGTTTGGAGCCTAAAAGTGGAGGAACATAATTTATCCTAATATACCTCTCACGTTCCACATAAGAAATCTTGTAATCCAAGCTACACAATGTGGCCAAGCACTGGGACTTGCTTTACACGATGCAGTTCCTAACCCTTTACACTCATGTGTGCAAGAAACTCTCAAAATAATGTCATTGATTACACAGTGATTTGCAACCCAACACAGATGGGCCAACTACACAAACATTCACCTTGTGTATAAGGGAACACTATCCCGAGTTACACAGTTGAAATAATAATTCAAAAAACAATCTACCCCACATCAAACTAGTTAGAGTGTACATGTAAAGCCTACCATCAACTAAAAATCCACAAAAGCTTGAACTAGCCTAGACAAATCAAGCAAATATAAAGCATCTGAATTTAAAAGCCAACTAACACAGTAAGAAAGTAATAATTTTCAAAAGCCAGATTAAATTTTCAGTTAAAAACCTCACATAATATACAAACTTTGAGAATTTTTAGTAAATAAAAATATTAATAGTTTTTAAAACTGCTTACTGAGAATAAGTGACTACCGAAGTATTGTATACTAGAGAAGATCTTGTTAAGAGGTCATTAAGGAATACAAATAAGCAAAATAAGAGGCTAGTAAAATAATTTGGAAAACTGCAGATACTTTAAAAAATGTATATTTCCAAAAACACTCAATTTTAAGCTTTCATAAGTGTTCAAAAAATACCCTAAAATGTTGTATTTAGAAGATAAAATTGGTGATTATTCTAAAAAAATCAATACAAATTAAAGTACAATTTGAAGATTTAAATGATATCTTATGTAGGAACTTTTTCTAAAAAAATAATAATAATGGATAAAGGAAATTTAATAAATTTAATTTTAACATGAAAAAAATTACTGCAAGATTATTTTACCCCATTTGTTAAGACATCATTATACATTATTATATACTATTTCTTTTTTTATACCTCAATAATCATTTGATTTTAGGTGTTTTAGATTATAAATGAACTAACTTGTTTTTAAATCCAAAAAAATCAACAATAGAAGATTAAATCTAACTTTTGTTTAATATTTTAAAATATTTTCTATATAGTTTCCCCAAACATTATTTAGCATTGTAATTATGACCAGTGTTAAAGCTTTTAATAAGGGTCTAATCCAAGTCAACAGTAAACAAATAAATAGGATGAAAATGGTCAAAAAATAACCATTAGTGTATGCTCATATATCATACATGCACATACATACATGTATACATATATATACATACATAAATAAATATGTATAGTAAAGCTTACGTTTAAATCACATATTTAGTTTTTCCTTACAACTTCAGACTGGCTTCAGAAAACTCCAGAAGTAATAAATAGGCAAAACAAAGTCCCCTCTTCTTGCCAAAATGTGTACATAACTGCAGTAGATTAGATAAAATTAGATATAAATAAATATTGTATACATGTCTCTCATTCTATACAAATCTCAGTGAGTATTTTCCCAAGGGGGATAGGGGAAATTTACTCTTTCAAATTACAAGTTTTTACCCACTAAAAAAGATTTAAATAGCCCTAGTTACAGAAATATGTTCTCAAAATTACAGTAGTATTATATTCTACTTCAGTTATTTCCATATGAAAACGTCAGTATAACTAGCTTATCACAGAGTTAATAAACCTGTTCAGTGAATACTGAAAAATCTAACCTTATTCAGAGTGATTAACAATGAAAATATGTTACTTCAAAATCGCACCTCTTTAAAAATCAGGGCTGCTACACAAAGCAATCTATAGATAGATTCAGTGCAATCCCTATCAAAACTCCAAAGACATTTTTCACAGAAATACAAAAAAAAATACTAAAATTTTCATGGAACCACGAAAGACAGTGAATAGCCAAAAAATTCTTGAGAAAGAACAAAACTGGAGGTATCATGTGCCCTGGTTTCAAACTATATTACAAAGCTATAGCAATTAAAACAGTACAGTACTGGCATAAAAACAGACACATAGATCAGTGGAACAGAATAGAGAGCCCAGAAATAAACCTACACATATATCCTCCATTAATTTATGAAAAAAAGTCAAGATATGCAATGGGGAAATAACAGTTACTTCAATAAATGGTGCTGGGAAAACTGGACAGCCACATGTAAAGAATGACTCTGGACCACTACCTTATACTATACACAAAAATTAACTCAAAATGGATTAAAGATTTCAATGTAAGACCCAAAACTATAAAATTCCGAGACCAAAACATAGGCAATAATTTCCTTGACAAAAGTCTTGGCAATGATGTTTTGGATCTGGCACCAAAAGCAAAAATAAACAAGCAGGACTACTTCAAACTAAAAAGCTTCTGTACAGCAAAGAAAATCATCAATAAAATGAAAAGACAACGTACCAAGCTGGAGATAACATTTGCAAATCATGTATCTGATAGGGGGTTAATATCTAAAATATATAAAGAATTCATATAATTCAATAGCAGAGAAAAAAATGCAAACAATTCAATAAAAAATGGCAGAGGATCTTGAATAAACATTTTCTAAACATACAGATGGCCAGCAAGTATACATGAGAAGATGCTCCATATTGCTAATTATCAGGTAAATGCAAATCAAAACCACAATGAGATATCTCACTCCTGTTAGAATGGCTATTAAAAAGACAAGAAATCACAATGTTGGTGAGGAAGCGGAGAAAAGGGAACCCTTGTGCACTGTTGGCAGGAATGTACATTGTTGCACCCACTATGGGAAATAGCATAAAGGTTCCTCAAAAAATTAAAAATAGAACTACCATGTGATCCAGCAATTCCACTTCTGGGTATTTATACAAAAAATAAAAATAAAAACACTAACTGGAAAAGATATCTGCACCCCCATGTTCACTGCAGCATTATTTGCAGTAGCCAAGACATGGAAGCAAACCTAAATGTCCATCAGTGGATGAATGGATAAAGAAAATGTGTTAAACAGGGTAATATACTCAGCCATAAAAAGAATGAAACCTGACATTTGTGACAACATAGATGGACCTTGAGAGCACTACGCTAAGTGAAAAAGGCTACATAGACAAAATACTGTATATCATTTATATGTGGAATCTTAAGAAAAAACATGCTCACAGACACAGATAACAGACTGGTGGCTTCCAGAGGCAGGGACTACTGGGAGAGCAAAATGGTGAAGGGGTCAAAAGATACAAACTTCCAATTATAAAATAAATAAGTCATGTGAATGTAAGGTATAACATGGTAACTATAGTTAGTAATACTGTATTGCATATTTGAAAGTTGCTAAGAAAGGGTATCTGAAAAGTTCTCATCATGAGAAAAAGTTTTGTTGTAACCATGTATGGTGACAGATGTTAACTAGACTTATTGTAATAATTTTTTGTAGTGTTGACAAATGTCGAATCATGATGTTGTATGCCTGAAACTAATATAATGTTGTATGTCAATTATTCCTTAATGAAGAAATTAAGGCAATGGAAAGAACACTCAAATTACATTAGCTGAGTTCAAGTTTAGTCCCCAAAGAACATTTAGTTTCCTTATTGTTATACAGGCATATCTTGATTTATTGTGCTTCACTTTTTTGGGTTTCACAGACACTGTGTTTTTTACAAATTGAAGACTTGTGGCAACCCTACATCAAACAAGTCTATAAGTGCCTTTTTCCAACAGCATTTATTATTCATTTTGTGTCTCTATATCATGTTTTGGTAATTTCTGCAATATTTTAAATTTTTTCAATTATATTTGTTTTGGTGATCTGTGATCATTTTTATGACTTACTGAAAGCTCAGATGATGGTTAGCATTTTTTGGCAATCAAATATTTTAATTAAGGTATGTCAATTTTTTTAGACAAAATGCTATTGCACACTTGATAAAGTACAGTGTAAACAAAATTTTTAAATGCACTGGGGAACCAAAAAGTTCATTTAATTCACTTTATTGCTATATTCATTTTATTGCCATGGCCTGGAAACAAACCCACAATATCTCTGAGGTATGACTATACTATTGTATGAAATTGATTAATTTCTATCTAAGCTACTTGATAATCATTATTTCCTTTTGATGCTTATTTCAAACTATAAAGTTTATGTACAAGACTGTAAATCAATATAAGTGTCCTCTATTACAGGTCCATTCCTAATTATTTATAAACATTAATGGAAACAATACTGTCCAAATTGGGCACAACAATTTTCTTCTTTGTATAAATTAGCAACTTCCTACCCAACTCAACAACTAATGACAGTACAAATTATGGATTTGAAAAAATGCACTAGAGGCACATTTTTAAAAACAAATACAGTATAAAATCTTGCTTTTTACTAGGTCAGTGAAATTGTTTTTGTTTGCTCTTATGGCTTTTTGGTTTACCTCCTTCTTCTGGGCAAGTTTAGTATACAACTCTCATTCTTTAAAAGAGATAGTCAAACCCACAGACTTAAATTGTATGAAAACTTAACTTGGTAATATCAGCTGAAGACACCATAATTAGCACCTTAAGAACAATTGTACTAAATTTTAACACTGTTCATTAACAGTTCCATTTTCTTGAGTTTGCGTTTGTTCTTTGGCATGGGCTTAGGATATAATCCATTTTTCAGAAGGTGTTCCTTGCTGAGGCGAATTTGAGCACCGTGCTGAAGCTGGAAAGAGCATAAAGCTTGAAGAGGACGGAGCAAAATCTGTTAAGATAAAAAAAGATACTAAGAAACTGCAACAATCCATGATACTCTAACTAGATTTTTTTCTTCAGAAGCTGGGATTATTGTTTTTTTTTACTATTATTAGCTTGTAACTATGAAAAGCAACAGGTACTCTAATTGTTCTATTATGATTTCTAAATAAATAAAATTTCTTTAAATTCATACCTTACATACCATGAAGAAATTCCAGTAAAAAGATACAAATACTGGTTTTCCATATAATGACAAAGTCTGAATTTAGTTTAATACATTAATAAATATAATCAAACACCAGAAAAATTTGTTGCCACTATAATAATTTAATCTGTAACAAGCTGACTAAAGGGGACCTTTAAATATAAGTTAATTACTCCGATTTCAATCACAGACTGATGCAAACTACCCACTAACTGAAAATAACTAGATGATGGCAATGGGGAAGTGGTTTACTAATTCTCTCACACTAGCCATGGATCACTAACTAGTTAGATATCTAGGTTTTGGTGCATTTGAAATATTTAAACTATATACAGACTGCCTAACTTCAAACACCTACAGCAACAGCCATACAGCATAAACATGTGACCTGGATGTACCCACAAGGTAACAGAGAACGGTAGAGATTATAACCCAACTGGAGCATATGTCCTACCTAAAGTGATTCCAATTCAAATATTGAAAAATAAAAATAAAAACAAAAATGATACCAAAATTAATAAATAAATAAAATAAAAACAAAAACACTATGCCAGTGTTTTAAAAATACTTTGAGTCAGATTCTTTGCTTGGGTCTAAGACCCCAATCTAAATCTTTTAAACAATAGCAAAAACTTGACTGAGCAGATTGTTAAAAAAATAAATAAGAACAAATAAAAAGCATGACAATGTCTATGTGAAAACTTATTCCCCCATATATATAACTGGTAGCAAAGGTTTTAATAGCTTTAATTTACAATGAACTCATAATTGCAGTCACAAGAAGTTATTTCTCCATATCCATTCTTTTCTTCCTTATTAAAAAAAAGATCCAAAATTTTACTCAAGGTGGCAATGTGTCTGGCTATTAATATTACTTAGCTAATGACACAGTCTAGCCCAATGAGATGTAAGTGGAAGTCCTTGGGTGGGGTTTTCAGAGATCCTCTTTAAAATGGGACAGATTTAGCAGACATAAGCTTTTTGCCCTTTCTTCCTGCCTGGAATATGACTGATAGACGTGAGATAACCAGTTGTGACTACAGGACAATAAACATGAAGATTAAAGTCAAATACATACATTGATGGACTAAAGAAGAAATCCGGGTCCCTGATGTCTCTTTCAGTCTGCTTCCCCATCCCTATTCTGCTCCCCTCAATATCTCTTAATCATAAGAGAAAAAGAAACCCCTGTATGGTTCAACCACTGCAGTAAGGGCTCTGTTACATGCAACCAATGTAATTCCTAAATGATATACACAAATAAGAAAATGACAAACATCTTGGAAAAGCTCTGCATGACATTATGGCAGAAATGTTCTCATAACCTCTTTTAATGTCTTCATTTCTTCAAACAAGAGAGGAAATGTGCAAATGACTATATATTACTTCACAGAGTCAATATAGTGGACTGATTGGATTCAGAAATATCATACCTAGGAAATATATCTGGAACTCTATACAGACTGAGACAATGGAACATTCTGGGTGCTATTTTCAGGCATTTATTAGATTCCTCATAGCAAGAATACTAATATTCCTATGGTTAAGGGCCTCCAACTTTTATCTCCCAAAGATAAGATCCTATCAATTTTCTGAGGTAATTAGGAGAATGAGCTTTGGAGATAAACTGGATCTGGATTAGATCCCCGTTTCAACTCTGTGGTCATGACAGGGCTGCTCACAAACACACCAGTCCTCCTTTTCTTGGTCCATGATTATGAGACAGAGACCGTGGGTATAGTCAGAGTAGGGTAAGGGCCTCCAGAAAAAGCAAGGCAGGATATTTACAGTCAAAGCAATGTAACAATGTAAAGAACTCCCTATTAAAACTCTGTGTTCAGCATTATGCAAAGTCAAGGTCACACTAATTCTCTAGGGTAAAGATACCAGACTAGGAATATAGACATCTTCAGTGAGATCAGTTGATACTCCCCAGATAAAGGAAAGTAGCCCATGTTTTTATTATGCTAATTATTTGTAATCATGTGTAAGATTCACTTAAGCATGCTAAAAGGGATTTAATATCTCATCAAAGACAAACATCCTAAGGCCAGTTTTATCAAGTCCACACCCTAAGCCTTTTATCAGTTCCCAAAAATCCTCAGCTGCCTATAAATCCCCTGGACAATGCACCACCTGGGCTCTTGTGTCCCCTCCTGGCATAGGCCAGGAGCTCTTTCCTCTCACTTTATCTCTAAATAAAAGCCTCTCCCCTGGCACTACTACCTTGGGTGTTTGCTAAGTTCATTCTTCGACTCCGCAAACAAGAACCCCGGCATCAATAGCCATGTAACTTGCTTTGGTTAATGAAATGTGAACATGAATAAGTGTGTCACCTCTAGGCAGAAGTTTTAAAGTGGTGTATGATTCACCACATCCCCCTATTCCTCCCATGATGAAAGCAGAATGTCTATATGGTGTCTCCATCAGCCTGGGTGTGTGACTGAAACGGGCAGAGGTCTCCCCAGCAATCCTCCTACACAGATAGAGCAAGACATAAACCTTTATTGTGTTTTGCCACTCTGATTTTGGGGTTTTAAGTTACTGTAGCCTAACCCAGCCTCTTAACTGATGAGATCGTTTACTGGCTATGTGTTTCAAGATAACTAATATGACCTCTCTGTTTCATTTTCTTCATCTGTAAAATGAGGAAAATAATGTCTGACTTACATGGTTGTTATTTTTATGGTACACTGAGATGATGTAGTAAAGTGTCTAGCACACAACTTGATAATAAATGATAATGTTTCTATATAAATTAATAGCATCATATCTCAGGCAATGTGAAGCTAGCTATATGAGAGTCAGACTAGTTCAGAGGAACAAGAAAATCTACTTACAAAATAAGTTAGTTTCTAACATTATATTTGGAGGGAAATCAGTGTTCTGTAAATCTTTTTATCTGTAGGCGCAAAGCGACAGTTTTCAAGGGACCATTAGTACCAACTACTGATGCCAAGTAGAACTAAGACATTCAGGCTATGGCACAAAACTTTGTCACATCTAGCTACAGAAGGTCGTAAGGTAAAACTTCATATGTAGAGAAGGGTCTATAATAAAAAGATCCCAAGTTCAGGGTTTCCAAAGCATGAAAACCCCTGGAACATATTACAGTAGCCAAATGAAAATCAGCAAGTTTTAGCTCAAAATTTTTGTCAATCCATAGGCAAGAGTCAGAGGGGCAAGGAATGGCAAAGGGATTAAACTCTTCTTGAGTGCTTGGAGTCAGGCGCTTAACTCACATTATCCATTCAATTCTCACAATACTACAAGGAGACTATTTTTCATATATTATAGATAAGCAAACAAACAAAAAGAGATTACATGCATTGGCCCCTGGCAAAAAAGTGATGATGGTTATGTGATGAAGTTTCAATTCAAACCTGCTTCGAAGATCACACCATGCTACTTCCAAGTGTTTGAAAACTGCTCAAGAATAAAGGATAAGGATGAATCAACAGATGGAAGGATTTTTCTGCATCAAGTTCTTTATTTTGAGAAGAATAAAGCCAGCCAAAAGATTATTACACTCCACATCATCTTAAGGTTTTATCAGGATGCCCCTAATGAAAGGATATTGGGGAAAAAATGTATGTGATAGCTTTCCTCCCTAGGAAACAGAAAACACCTATGTTCCGAGCAGACAGGAGTTATGTTTCTCAAAGGAATGTACTAATTTGTTTTTTTATTGTAGCTTGATTTTAACAGGATGAACTCAGTTTCTGCACTGAGAACCCTAATTTTTGGCCAGCTATAATAATAAGCCACATGAGATGCTACATTATATATTTCTTCTGCTCATGCTCCTATCGTCTGATTCTCAAACATCCTTTCTCTACTTCTGGCCACTGCAGTACAACTGCTCCTGTTGACCAACACAAAAAGAATGAGACCTCCAGGACCTCACTATTACTTTGGAATTTTATATTCAATTTGACACATAGACAAAAATAACAAAACCTGATGAGATGATGGGTCCTGTCGCCATTCTGTATCTTAAATCTTGCTACATGTTTGATAGATATTATACTCAAAAAATAATATTGTGAATACCAGAATAATACATCTTATAAAACTGGGGAAAGGGGAGCAATAGCAGTGTCAGTAGTAGCGGTACAAACCCTATTCTGAACGTGAGCCCTCAAATACCACAGCTACCCTTACTAAACCACCACCACTGCCATTATAGGCTTCTGTTTGGGACTGCAATAATGATCCAGTTCCAGCAGGGAATAAGAGATAGAAGTCCATACAGGACTCTTTTCAGAACCCAAAGGGAAGAAAAGAAAGTTTTAAATTTGTAGCTGTGGGTAAAATTGCAATTTCCAGAATTTCCTGCCTGGCTTTAGTTAATCTCAATATCTACAGGTGTTTCAAGGGGTGGAGAGAAGTGGCTCTACATATCAATAGGTAATTACAGGGCCTTGCAAGGGTTTATCTGGACCAGAGAGGTTGGGTGGAGTTCTCTTATGCTGCAGCCTGGTCAAGAAAGAAAAGAGATGACTGCTTGTAAGAAATAAATGGGTTTCTTAACTTTACTTCTCCTTTTAGCTGATTTCAGTTTTAGAGGTATTTTGCCCTAGGATTTTCCCTCTGGAGTTACAGTAACCAAAGAAAGATTTGAACTTTTAACGGGTCCTAGGTCTGATGCTGGCTGATCCTAGAGTTTTACATCAACAAAAAGGAAAATACAGAGACTGTACTGAAGTCTGCGAACACTCCCTGGTCATTTGGGATAAGGATCTAGGGTCTCCCATGAATTTTCTTCTACAAGGAGAACAGAGAAAGAGAAATTGCCTAGGCCCAAAACAAAGTCTGCTAAATGGATACATATACAGAAAGTCTGCTCATGAAATCCTACTTCTTTCAAAAGAAGAAAAGTCTCCAACTCACATTTTCCATAGCTCAGGGTTGGGTTGAAGAGCTTGCTTCTGGCATTTTTTAACTCTCCTTGCTCTGGGGGTGTTTGTTCTTTTTCTTGGTAACTAATCCAGTTACTGTGATCTTGGGTTTTATCTATTGAAATTTCCTTCATGGTTAAGGCACACTCATGTAATAGTTAACTGTCGTGTTTAATGAGAGAGAAGAAAGGCAGGCAAGTACTGTGTGTGTGTGTGTGTGTGTGTGTGTGCGCGCACACGCTAGAAGGGGGAATCATAAAACTCCATTTAGTTATGCTCATTATCCTATGACTTTCTTCTTGAACTGTATATAAAATATTCAGTGATTAAAAAACCTGAGCAATTTAAGTTTTATTTTGCTATTTTTCTCTTTACCATAAGTGCAGTTTCTTTCATGTTCCAAAAGACTGAGATGTTAATAAGCTCAGTGAAACATTATTCTTTACTGATGATTAATTATATACAAAACATCAGGACTTCATGGAAATTAAAATGATGATTACAGGTTATAACCCCTTCATATTCTGAAGGTATTTTTCTCAAAAAATTTAATCTTTTTTACAGTTTAAGCAAGGTTAATAAGATAAATAGGAAGCTGGTATATCACCTCAAATAAAATCACCAATACAAAAAAAAAGTTACTGTAAAATGGCCATTTAATTAAAAAGAAAAAGATGAGTACAAGAGTACACAAAATACTGAAAGATTAATACAAAATACTAAATGAAAAATCTAGCTAAAAAATACTGTATTTAATGTTGTCCTACTTAGAAGCAATGTAGCGTATTACAAATGCTATTTGCACAGCTTAGAATGAATATTTTAATAATGCAATTTGGAATGCTAAACTAACACAGAAAAACACCAGAGGGGGAAAGAAGTTTATAAAAGTACACAATTTCCACCAGATACATTCTACTTGCCACTTGAGCTACAAATTTAACAAGTTATACATAACTAAATTTTCTAGGTAAAAATCTAACCAAATTCTTACATTCAAAAACTGTATTAACTTCCAAAGACATACCTCTTGTATGTAATTATTCTTCTCCAAGATGGAAAGAGCAACAGCTGCACACTCCAGTGTAGAAAGGCACCTGTTAGTTGGTTGTGTCCGAATTACATACTGACTAGAAATGTTAGTTTTTAACTGCACCTGAAACCAAAAACAGAATAACAAAATGTAATTTTCATTTTAAATTTAAAACTATAAAGTCTGTATTTTAAATACCAATGAATTTCCTTCCACAATTGCCAGTTTAGAAATATTAAATGTATCTATATCTTCTACATATATAATATCCTTTTCTTACTATTTTTATTAAATAGTAGAAGCAAGAGGATAGTTACATACATATCTGACAAAGTAAAGATATCCAAAATATATACAAATTTCTACAAATAAAAAATAACAAAACTAATAACTCCCAGCCAGTGGGCAAAAGAGTGAACTGATACTTCACAAAAGAAAATATAAGAATAGCAAACAAGTATGTGTAAAAGTGCTCAACATGATTTAATGCAAATTAAAATTATAATTAAAAAAACACTTCATATTCACTAGAACAGCTAAAATCGAAAAGACTACCACCACCAAATAGGGAGGATACAGAGCAAATGAAACTCTCAGACTGTAATGGGAGTGAAAATGGTTTAATCACTTTGGAGAATTGACAATTGGGTTTTTTCAGTTTTCTAGTTTATACTTTCCTTGTTTCTTAATAAACTGATAGGTCTATATATGGGTTTAAATGTTTAAAAACAAAGACACAGGAAGGGGTGTGTGTGTGTGTACACATATATATATCCAATTTTTATAGACTAAAAAGTAGCATACTATACATACTTTTCTCCATGAAAATAATATTTTAGCTGAGACCAGATAACTGAGACAGAGTAAGGCATGAGAAAAGTAATAGAAAATTGAATTGAGTCAACATTTTGGCCTTTTGATTCCTTTTTTTTTTTTTTAGGAGAACAAGGTACAGGCTTTTATTTAGAGATAAAGTGAAAGGACAGAGCTCCTGGCTCACGCCAGGAGGGGACAAGAGAGTCCCTTTGATTCCTATTTTAATTAAATGAACATAATCTTATATTCACAAAGTCATATCCATAACTCACATTCTGATCAGAAACACATTTAAGGACATATAAGTAGATGAGAATTTCAGTTTTTACTCATAAAAATATGTAAGCATGGGGACTGAAAGCAGTGGTGTTTAACACTTAACAAAGAGCACTTTATTACAATCAGGTACTCTCTCTTATTTTCTAGTATTTCTAAAGTCCTATGAGTCCCTCATTCCTTAACACAATTAAATTTCATCCATGGCATCTTCCCTCCTTCTCATGGACTTCCCCCATGAGAAGAAACACAGTTCTTCTAATCTGCTTTTTGTTCAAAGAATTCTCCCCTACAACTTGTATCCTTTCTTGCCTCACAAAGTGGAAGGTAGAAAAAGAGGGAAAGGGGGAGAAAGAGAGGGAGGGAAGCAAACAGGAATCATAAAATATTCACTACAGAATGTATTTGATTTTAGAATACATCCTTTAAAGATATTTGACTAATAATGTTTTAGATGTGGTATTAAAATTATTCTGCATTTCTAGCAATGGAAAAGATGTAAAATAGATGCAGGGAGGAAAAGTGATGGAGGAAAATGGTTGAGAAACATGTATAATGATAGAAGAAAGCCCAAGATTAAATAAGTAAGAATAATTCATAATGTTGATTAACGGTAATTACTAACTCTGATATTTCATCAGGTCAACTGGTAGAACAGAGTACAGCCAAATACTGCTTTCAATACTCAATACCAAGTCATCACTGGAGGAATTTACAATTATATCTGATTACACCAAAACCTTTGGGAAACATGCAAAATTCAGTTTTGTTTGTCGAAATGAATTTAATTTGATTTTTAAAAGAAGTTTGTTACTTCAGAGAAGAGTTTTATTGCTTTCTGTGGCCCACATGGCTGTATGAAAACTCAGGATTTAAAGTTTATTGTATTTTTAAAGACTTCAGACTATTTGCACAAATCATCTCTCTGGGAATTCTCCTGTAACTGGATACATTAGAAGAGTATACAACTAAGATCTGTCACAGTATTAACATATGTACTATTAAAGCATGTTAATGTGATTTTCTCACAGCTCCTCCTTTTCTGCTTATCTGCTATTTCACCTTCATTACACACTTGATTCAATGAGGAAATGAGCCATGTGACCCATCTTCCTGAGAAGCTAAAGGCATCATAAGAGTTTGTCAAGATTGCCTTGTATTCTTCAATAAAAGTTCAAGAAAATCCAAGGCAAAATTACCTATTCTAAGAATGAAAAAGTCAACATAGGATGAAAGTATGGTATACAGGAAGAGTATCCATTGAAAGACAGATTATTATATCAAACCTGATTATAATAAATCAACTATTCTCAGTCATTTAGTTTCGTAGTTCGTCCTCACCTATAAAAATGGGGTAGCTGGACCTGATGGTGTTGAAGCCTGTCTTTTAGTGATCAACCCCAAGATTACATACACTTTATTATAGTTATATTAAATAATTATACACATATCATGATTATTTATATAATTAGTATATTATTAGTATATTACATACAATTATTATACAGATTAATTTTCAAATTTTGGAAGCCAGGCTGACTCAAAGAATGCTTCAGTAATTTGGATTGTCTTAGAAGTTAGTTCTCTATGACTGTAAGTTATTTGAATGCTGTTAGTGTAATTTCCTCTATAGATACACGAAAATCATTCACTGGTTTACCATTCAACTGGTATAGATTGAGAACCTATACTAACTTCCATTTCAGAAACAGCCAACACTTCCAGTTCTTATTTTAAGACTTAGCTTCAGATATTTTCCACTGATTCTCTAAATTAGATAAACTTTGAATTCGGAAATCTTTTGTGCCATATGCATTCCTTGCTTCTCTTCCATTAAATCTTAAATATATATTTAATGTATAAAAATACCAGATAACAGAATTCAGCAAAGTTGCGGGATACAAAATTAATACACAGAAATCTGTTTCATTCCTATACATTAACGATGAACTAACAGCAAGAGAAATAAGGAAAACAATTCCATTCACAATTGTATACAAATGAATACACAGGAATAAACCTAACCAAGGAAGTGAAAGACCTATACCCTGAACACTACAAGACACTCTTAAGAGAAATTAAAGAGGACACTAATAAATGGAAATTCATCCCATGCTCTTGGCTAGGAAGAATTAATATTGTCAAAACGGCCATCCTGTCTAAAGCAATCTACAGATTCAATGCAATCCCTATCAAAATACCTACAGCATTCATCAATGAATTAAAGCAAATAGTTCTAAAATTCATATGGAACCAAAAAGGACCCCAAATAGCCAAAGCAATCCTGAGAAGGAAGAATAAAGTGGGGGTGGGGGGGATTACGCTCCCTGACTTCAAGATCTACTACAAAGCAACACTAATCAAGACAATTTGGTACTGGCACAAGAACAGACCCATAGACCAATGGAACAGACTAGAGAGCCCAGATATAAACCCAAGCATATACGGTCAATTAATATACGATAAAGGAGCCATGGATATACAAAGGGGAAATGACAGCCTCTTCATCAGCTGGTATTGGCAAAACTGGACAGCTACATGTAAGAGAATGAAACTGGATTACTGTCTAATCCCATACACAAAAGTAAACTCAAAATGGATCAAAGACCTGAATGTAAGTCATGAAACCATAAAACTCTTAGAAAAAAATATAGGTAAAAATCTCTTGGACATAAACATGAGCAACTTCTTCATGAACATATCTCCCTGGGCAAGGGAAACAAAAGTAAAAATGAACAAATGGGACTATATCAAACAAAAAATCTTCTGTACAGCAAAGGATACCATCAGTAAAACAAAAAGACATCCTACAGTATAGGAGAATGTACTCATAAATGACATATCTGATAAGGGGTTGACATCCAAAATATATAGAGCTCACACACCTCAACAAACAAAAAGCAAATAAGCCAATTAAAAAATGGGCAGAGGAGCTGAACAGACACTTCTCCAAAGAAGAAATTCAGATGGTCAACAGGCATATGAAAAAATGCTCCACATCACTAGTCATCAGAGAAATGCAAATTAAAACCACAATGAGATATCACCTCACACCAGTGAGGATGGCCAACATTCAAAACACAACAACAAATGTTGGCAAGGATGTGGAGAAAGGGGAACCATCCTACACTGCTGGTGGGAATGTAAATTAGTAAAGCCATTGTGGAAAGCAGTATGGAGGATCCTAAAAAAACTCAAAATAGAATTCCACTCCTAGGAATTTACCCTAAGAATGCAGCAACACAGTTTGAAAAAGACATATGCACCCCTATGTTTATCACAGCACTATTTACAATAACCAAGAAATGAAGCAACCTAAGTGTCCATCAGTAGATGAGTGGATAAAGAAGATGTGGTATATATACACAATGGGATATTATTCAGCCATAAGAAGAAAACAAATCCTTCCCTTTGCAACAACATGGATGGAGCTATAGTGTATTATGCTCAGTGAAATAAGCCAGGTGGAGAAAGACAAGTATCAAATGATTTCACTCATCTGTGGAGTGTAAGAACAAAGAAAAAACTGAAGGAACAAAACAGCAGCAGACTCACAGAACCCAAGAATGGACTAACAGTTACCAAAGGCAAAGGGACTGGGGAAGATGGGTGGGAAGGGAGGGTATAAGGGGGAAAAAGGGCTATTACAATTAGCATACATAATATAGTGGGGGTGGGGGTGGGGTGGGGGGATACGGGGAAGGAAATACAACACAGAGAAGACAAGTAGTGATTTTATAGCATCCTACTACACTGATGGACAGTGACTGCAGTGGGGTATATGGTGGGGACTTGATAATAGGGGGAGTGTAGTAACCATAATGTTGCTCATGTAATTGTATATTAATAATAGCAAAAAAAAATACTGGATAACAGTCTGACAGCTATGATCACTGTTCAGATGGTTTCAAAAGGACTTTTCAAATGTCTCTGTTAGGCAGAAAGATAGAAATGAGTGAGATGCAAAGGAGAAAGGGCCACCCAAAGATGACTCAGGGAGTTGATCAGATACAGCCAGAAAACCAGAATTTACTCAGAGAGTTAATTAGATGAAGCCACAGGGTCCAAGAGAGTCTCATGAAATGTCCAGGGTCCCCTCAGATAAGAAACATCAGAGGCACAGGCACAGCACAGCCACTGTCCCCATTTCACAAGTCAGAACAAGCCTAGAGACCTGACAGCTGTCAGTCAAGGATCTCTCTGCCCTGCCAAAAACCACATAAAAGAAGCCTCAGAATGAGTATCCACGCCTGCCCATCTTATTTCAGGAAGGCGTGCTGTTACTCTATGAAGAGTACATTAAAACTTACTTTGCTTTATTGACTTTGGTCTCTCATCTGACTGTATCTGACTTCCCTGCAACACCAAGCCGAGTCCTTTCCCTCCTAACATCTCCTTCCTAGATACACTGTTAGCTATTTTTGTCACAGCAAGTGATTTCTATCAGTAAAAATCTGGGCAACAGGGGTATTCAAGAGAGTTCAAAAATAAAAGCATGAGGTGAGGCAGAAAACTCCTCCCCAAAACACATAGAGTACGAAAATATAGTTAATACACCTAACCCTGGAAGAGCAACAGGAGGGAAGGATGTACCATACTACATACAGACCTCACAAACAGAGCAGAACTCACGAAACAGGGTAATGTACCAAAGCCTTGATACAGCAGGACCCAAGCCCTTCCCTCACCCCAGCTCACTGGCGGGAGGAAAAGAAACAGACTGGGGAGGCGGGTGGAAGCCTAAGACAGTTAAACACCCAGCCCTGGAGGTCTGCTTTGGAGCACAAATCTACACTGTGTGGTGCTCTGGAGGTTGGTGGGGTTGGGGAGCTGGAACAGGCGGAGTGCTTGAGAGAGAGATTCACGACATTTGTGAAGGAAGGGAATCCACATCCGGCCAGTCTGGGACAAATGAAAGGCAGGCGGTCTGAGGCTTCCTAGCAGCAAGAGGGCTGCTGAAGAGACAGGGTGTGCACAGAGCTTGCTGCGCGGGAGAAGGGATAGGTGAACAAGGTTGTTTGGGTGCACTCTGCCCAGCAGGTTGAGAACTCTGAGGAGCTACAGGCACTCCATCCCCCTGACTGGCTACTCAGCTCAGAGGCCCCCCACTGTGAGATGCAGCCTGCGGCGTGCGCCTTCCTCCTGGCTTGCCAGCACTGACTTGCTGATCGGCAGTCACTGAGCTGGCATCAGGCCAGCCAGAAGGAGGCCGCGCCAACAACAGCTAGAGATGCAAAACACAGAGGCTTACACCTGTGTGCTCAGACCACTGAAGAGAGGCACTGCAGCTGCGAAAAGGAAACAGCTATTTCCTCCCCCAGGCACCAGCGCCGCTCCCCTACGACCCCCAGCCTAACTCTAGGGGCTAAGCAGCTCCAGAGACTAGAGCTTCTAGGCACTAAGGGCACCACATAGAAATATGAAACGTCAAAGGAACCTGATTCAGACCAAAATCTCACAAACCCCAGAAAAAAGGTCAAATGAAACTGAACTCACCAATATTCCTGAAAGAGAGTTCAAAATAAAAATCACAAAGATGCTCATGGAGGTACAGAAAAATATTCAAGAACTCAGGAACGAATTTAAGAGAGAGATTCAATCATTAAGAAATTCTGTATCTGAAATGAAATATACAATGGAGGGATTTAAAAACAGACTGGATGTAGTAGAAGAGATGGTAAATGGAATAGAAATTAGAGAAGAGGAATACAAAGAAGCTGAGGAACAAAGAAATAAAAGGATCTCTAAGAATGAAAGAACAGTCAGAGAACTCTGTGACCAATCCAAACGGAACAATATTTGCATAATAGGGGTACCAGAAGAAGAAGAAGAGAGAGAAAGGGATAGAAAGTGTCTTTGCAGAGGTAAATGCTGAAAACATCACCAATCTGGGGAAGGGGATGGTCTCTTAGGCCATGGAGGTGCAAAGATCTCTCAACACAATGGACCCAAGGAAGACAACATCAAGACATATAATAATTAAAATGGCAAAGATCAAGGATAAAGACAGACGTTTAAAAGCAGCTAGAGAGAGAAAAAAGATCACATACAAAGGAAAATCCGTCAGGCTATCATCAGATTTCTCAAGAGAAACCTTACAGACCAGAGGGAGTGGCATTATATACTCAATGCAGTAAAGGAAAAGGGCCTCGAACCAAGAATACTCTGCCTGGCAAGGTTATCATTTAAATTTGAAAGAGGGGTTAAACAATATTCAGATAAGCAAAAGCTGAGGGAATTTACCTCCCACAAACCACCTCTATAGTGCATTTTGGAGGGACTGCTATAGATGGAAGTATTCCTAAGGCTAAATAGATGTCACTGGGGGAAATAAAACCACAGCAAAGTAGAAAAACTAATTACTCAGCAGAAGCAAAATCAAATCAACTACCTCCAAAGTCAATCAAGGGATAGACAGAGAGTACAGAATATGATACCTAACATAAAGAATGGAGGACGAACAAAAAGGAGGGGAAAAAAGAACCTTTAGGTTGTGTTTGTAATAGAATATGAATTGACTTAAATTAAAGACTGTTAGATACTAAGGGAATTACCCTTGAACCTTTGGTAACCATGAATCTAAAGCCTGCAATGGCAATAAGGACACACCTATTGATAATCGCCCTAAATGTAAATGGTCTGAATGCACCAATCAAAAGATATAGTCACTGAATGAATAAAAAAACAAGACCTGTCTATATGCTGGCTACAAGAGACTCAGTTCCAAGCCACAGACATACACTAACTGAAAATGAAAGGATGGAAAAAGATATTTCATGCAACTAATAGGGAGAAAAAAACAGGAGTTGCAGTACTTGTATCAGACTAAATAGACTTCAAAACTAAGAAAGTAACAAGACAAAGAAGGACATTACATAATGATGAAAGGGTCAGTCCAACAAGAGGATATAATTATGATAAATATCTATGTACCCAACACACGATCACCTACATATGTGAAACAAATAATAACAAATAAAGGGGGAAATAGAATGCAATGCATTCATTTTAGGAGACATCAACACACCACTCACTCCAAAGGACAGATCAACCAGACAGAAAATAAATAAAAAGACAGAGGCACTAAACAACATATTAGAACAGATACACCTAACGGACATCTACAGAACACTCCATCCAAAAGCAACAGGATACACATTCTTCTCAAGTGCACATGGAACATTTTCAAGAACAGATCATATACTAGGCCACAAAAAGAGCCTCATTAAATTCAAAAAGATTGAAATTGTACCAACCTGCTTCTCAGATAACAAAGGTATGAAACTAGAAATAAATTAGACAAAGAAAACGGAAAAGCCCACCAACACATGGAGGTTTAATAATATGCTACTAAATAATCAATGGATCAAAGACCAAATAAAAACAGAGATCAAACAATATATGGATACAAATGACAACAATAATTCAACACCACAAAATCTGTGGGACTCAGTGAAGGCCATGCTAAGAGGGAAATATATTGCAATACAGGCCTACCTCAGGAAAGAAGAACTATCCCAAAAGAACGGTGTAAACTGAAAATTAAAGAAACTAGAAAAGGAAGAATGAGGCCCAAAGTCAGTAGAGGAGGGTCATAATAACGATTAGAGCAGAAATAAATAAAATCGAGAAGAATAAAACAGTAGAAAGAATCAATGAAAGCAGGAGCTGGTTCTCTGAGAAAATAAAAAAAAACAGATAAAGCCCTAGCCAGACTTATCAAGAAAAAAAGAGTCTACACACATAAACAGAATCAGAAATGAGAAAGGAAAAATCACTACAGACATCACAGAAATGCAAAGATTTATGAGAGAAAACTATGAAAAATTATAGGCTAACAAACTGGATAACCTAGAAGAAATGGACAACTACCTAGAATAATACAACCTTCCAAGGCTGACCCAGAAAGAAACAGAAAATACGAATAGACCAATTACAAAATTGAACTGGTAATCAAAAAACTACCTAAGAACAAAACTCCTGTACCGGATGGTTTCACTGCAAAATTTTATCAAACATTCAGTGAAGACCTAATACCCATACTCCTTAACGTTTTCCAAAAAGTAGAAGAGGAGGGAATACGCCAAAACTCATTCCACGAAGCCAACATCACTCTAATACCAAGACTAGGAAAAGACACAACAAAAAAAGAAAATTACAGACCAATATACCTGATGAACACAGATGCAAAAATACTCAACAAAATATTAGCAAATCGAATTCAAAAATACATCAAAAGGATCATCCATCATGATCATGTAGGATTCATCCCAGGGATGCAAGGATGGTACAACATTCAAAAATCCATCAACTTCATCCATGACATCAACAGACAGGGCAAAAACCACATGATCATCTCCATACATTTGACAAAATTAAACATCCATTCATGATAAAAACTCTCAACAAAATGGGTATAGAGGGCAAGTACATAATAAAGGTCATATATGACAAACCCACAGCTAACATTATACTTAACAGCGAGAAGCTGAAAGCTTTTCCTTTAAGATCAGGAACAAGGCAAGGATGCCCACTCTCCCTGCTTTTATTCAACACAGTACTGGAGGTCCTAGCCATGGCAATCAGACAACACAAAGAAAAGGCACCCAGATGGGCAAGGAAGAAGTCAAACTGTCCCTGCTGGCAGATGACATGACACTGTACATAAAAAACACTAAAGAATCCACTCCAAAACTACTGGATTTAATATCTGAATTCAGCAATGTTGTGGGATACAAAATTAATACACAGAAATCTGTTGAATTCCTATACACTAACGATGAACTAGCAGAAAAAGAAATCAGAACACAATTCCATTCACAATTGCATCAAAAGGATAAAATACCTAGGAATAAACCTAATCAAGGAAGTGAAAGACCTATACTCTGAAAACTACAAGGCCCTCATGAGAGAAATTAAAGAAGATACCAATAAATGGAAGCACATCCCGTGCTCATGGATAGGACGAATTAATATTGTCAAAATGGCCATCCTACCTAAAGCAATCTACAGATTCAATGCAATTCCTATCAAAATACCAACAGCATTCTTCAACGAATTAGAGCAAATAGGTCTAAAATTCATATGGAAACACAAAAGACCCCGAATAGCCACAGCAATCCTGAGAAGGAAGAATAAAGCTGGGGGATTACACTCCCTGACTTCAAGCTCTGCTACAAAGCCACAGCAATCAAAACAATTTGGTACTGGCACAAGAACAGACCCATAGATCACCGAACAGACTAGAGAGTCCAGATATAAACCCAAGCATATATGGTCAATTAATATCTGATAAAGGAGATATGGATATACAGTCATAAATGACAGCCTCTTCATCAGCTGGTGTTGGCAAAATTGGACAGCTACATGTAAGAGAATGAAACTGGATTACTGTCTAATCCCATACACAAAAGTAAACTCAAAATGGATCAAAGACCTGAATGTAAGTCATGAAACCATAAAACTCTTAGAAAAAAACATAAGGCAAAAATCTCTTGGACATAAACATTAGCAACTTCTTCATGAACGTATCTCCCTGGCAAGGGAAACAAAAGCAAAAATGAACAAGTGGGACTATATCAAACTAAATAAGCTTCTGTACAGCAAAGGACACCATCAGTAGAACAAAAAGACATCCTACAGTACGGGAGAATATATTCATAAATGACATATCCAATAAGGGGTTGACATCCAAATTATATAAAAGCTCACACACCTCAACAAACAAAAAGCAAATAAGCCAATTAAAAAAATGGGCAGAGGAGCCGAACAGACACTTCTCCAAAGAAGAAATTCAGGTGGCCAACAGGCATATGAAAAGATGCTCCACATCGCTAATCATCAGAGAACTGCAAATTAAAACCACAATGAGATATCACCACACCAGTTAGGATGGGTAACATCTAAAAGACAAAGAACAACTAATGTTGGTGAGGATGTGGAGAAAGGGGAACCCTCCTACACTGCTGGGGGGAATGTAAATTAGTAAACCATTGTGGAAAGCACTATGGAGGTTCCTTAAAAAACTCGAAATAGAAATACCATTTGACCCAGGAATTCCACTCTTGGAATTTACCCTAAGAATGCAGAGCCCAGTTTCAAAAAGACATATGCATCCCTATGTTTATCGCAGCACTATTTGCAATAGCCAAGGAATGGAAGCAACCTAAGTGTCCATCAGTAGATGAATGAATAAAGAAGACATGGTACATATACAAAATGGAACATTGTTCAGCCATAAAAAGAAAACAAATCCTACCATTTGCAACAACATGGATGGAGCTAGAGGGTATTAGGCTCAGTGAAATAAGCCAGGTAGAGAAAGCCAAGTACCAAATGATTTCACTCATCTGTGGAGTATAAGAACAAAGAAAAAAACTGAAGGAACAAAACAGCAGCAGACTCACAGAACCCAAGAATGGACTAACAGTTACCAAAGGGAAAGGGACTGGGGAGGATGGGTGGGAAGGAGGGATAAGGGGGAAAAAGCGGCATTATCATTAGCACACATAATGTGGGGGGGTTAACACAGGTAAGGCCGTATAACAGAGAGAGAAGTAGTGATTTTATAGACTCTTATGGACAGTGACTGTAATGGGGTATGTGGTGGGGACTTGATAATAGGGGGAGTCTAGTGACTGTAATTTTGCTCATGTAATTGTATATTAATGATACAAAAAAAAAAAGAGGGTATTTATAAAAAACAAATCTGGGCAACAGAGTATGTTCAGTGGTTTAGTAATGGCCTGTGGGGCTAAAAGGCAAAGAAGTATCCAAGGAAAGAATATGCCACAGCTTGTGTTTGCATAACATCACATATATATTTTTTAATAATTTACTATGTCATAGTGAATAATTAACATTAGTTCTCTTGTCAAACAAAATAAACTAAAAAAAGACCTCTAGATGAACATTTTAATTCATAATCCACACATACAGACAAATGTTATATTTTTACAATTTGATGGATGATTACTTCCTATCCGTACTCAGGCTGTATTAAGCTAAGTGTCTTGCAAATGAGTTTCAGCTCCAGGCAAGGTCGTTATAGATTCACTGTGACCAAAGAAATTTACAGCAAAGGGTTCTTGGGGTGAAAAAGGTTATACCCAACTTTATTTCGAGGTGGCAGGTCAGTCCCTCAGCGCTACCACCACACCAGCCTCCGCTCTGCTCCCCTACAGCCTTCCAGCCCCGCCACCCAGTCTCTGGCCTAGCCTTGGGCGGAACTCCTTACATTAAAACAATAATGTCTTATTGCCTAAAGGTATGGAAGCGGTAGCATAGCAACAGTCCAGTTACATTTAAGTTCAGTGAGGATCCTGGCTATAGGAACCCCACTTTGTCCACACTAAGCTTCATTATTACATAAACTATTATAACTCTCACTTGAGTCACAAGACTTTCTAATCCTAGATCAGCTTCCTGAAAGATTTCCAGGAAAATCAATCTATTTTCCAGACTTTCTGAAACAACTCTGGTCTACAACAGGCTGAAGTAGTGTCCTAAAATCTTAACCACTAGAAAACACATATAAAAACCCTCTTTTCTGTAGCAGCCTTTCTTCTATGATCTTCATTATCTGAGCTTATGAGCTGCCTTTTGAAAGGAAAGCACTGTATCTTTTTTTCTAGCCCCAATCCCTCTTTTCATCCCCGTCAGCTTAGTCCAACAATATGATCTGATAGTGGTAAGAGTTCAGCTTTGGTATTAGATAGTTGCCAGTTCTAACACAGACATATCTAGTTCCATGCAAAGTTTTATGCAGTTACCAGACATTAAGTGCTCTTGTAGAAAATACATATGTATTGCTTTAATTTTCACAAAGACCCTATGAAGTAAACACTATTACCACCTCCATTTTATAGATAAGGAAACCAAAGCACAGATAGGTGAAGTAACTTACTCAAGGCTCCAGAATCAGTCATGGTAGAGCAGATACATGAACCTATAAAGTCTTATTCAAGAGCCAGAGCTCTTCATCAATAGCCTAATATTCAAATAGACAAATCCCAACATATGAAACAAACAAAAACAAAGCTGTTCTGCTGAGCAGCAAGGCTGAGGCACCCTTGAAGACTCTTGAAGACTTTAAGGGATCTTCTGAGAATAGTTTTAAAAATGATGATGTAGAGAAAGGGGTCTTCTCTCACACAAATATGAGTTACTCACAAATATCAGTATCTATTCCTTGCTCAATTATCATTTATCAATGATTTGACAAAAATAAAGTTAAAAGGTACATTAGTTATAGATTAAATAATGGTAAAAGTAGTGCTACTTCCTAAATAAATTATTGCTTAAATTATTTTTTTCTGAGTTGACCTGAGAAACTTAACACAGTTTCTATGGGAAAGCACATTTCCAAAATCACTCACACAAACACACACACAAAAACACTTGTACAATACATCTGGTTTAAAACTTAGCACTTTCTTACACATTAAAATGAGAAATAAAATTATACATTGCATCTCCTACAAAAACTTCGATGTTAAAAAATACAAATAATTGAAGAGCCTAAATATTAAGCACTTACAAATTTAAAATTTGAGCAACTCCAAATGATACAAAATCCAAATTCTGTTGAATGACATAGCCAAATACCTTGATTACCAGTTTTTCCCATTAATAAAAATAATTATATCTACCACTGTGCTAGTCCGGGGAGAGGAAATCCCGGGGGCAAAATACCTCTAAAAACCAAAATCAGTCAAAGGGAGAAATAAAATTTTAAATCTGTTTATTGCTTACAAACTGCAGCCTGTGGCCTTTTCTCTCTTTCCTGCACCAGCAGAAGCCAAAACCGGTTTCCACTCACCACTCAGGTACAGATAAGCCCTCCAAGCCCAGGTAATTACCCATTGATATGGAGATGAACTTCTCTCCATCACTGAGGAATGATGCAAATGCACTAAACTTCTTTCCACCTCTGAATGCCTATTGATACGCAGATATATTAATAAAGCTAGGCAAGATATTCTGGAAATATTACAATTTTACCCACACACTGTCTTTCACATTCACAAAACTCCAAGGTAGCCCGTATCTGAAGTCATGGGGAACTTTGAGTATGGAAATACATACAGAAGGAAAATAAAAACAAATAGATTCATGAGATCACAAAATTAGAAGTAATCTATAAAAGTCAAAGAGTCTTTCTCCTTGTTCTTAGGCATGATTATTCTTAACATAAAGTTTTGAATTCACAGAATTAATATCAACTTTAAAGCTATTGAAACATAATGATTTCTTATAACTAAATAAAACAAGTTTTATCTCAATTTCTAAGCTTCCTCTTTAAAATATAAAAGACAAATAAAACAATAAATGGAGGCATGAAAACAAAACTTCCTTAAGATTGGTGGCTACAATAAATTCAGAATGATTTCAGTAAATTAACACACCACTAAATTCCAGAAAGAAGGTCACTACAGATTACATTTGTATTACTTTCTGCTGCCCCAATTCCTATTTTTTCCAACAGCAGTTAATGAAGACAAAATTCTGTTGAGCAATGCTATAAAACTAACTTTTATAATATTACTGTAATTGAAATTGTCCAACTTAAAAATGTTTACATGTATGCACTTTTTCACATTGGGTTTACAACAATTTGTATCATTCATTAGAAAACTTAAATTAGAAACTGATTAACGATATTAGAAACTGACTTACTAGTCTTGCCTACGTAAAAACCAATTTTATAATGTCTTGCTAGTCACATACTGTTCATCAAAGACAAACTTCATTTAATAAGAGTTTTATCCATTTCAAAAGTTGTCATGGGTTCATAAAGAGCTATTGAAAAAGGAATCATAATGAGACAGGGACTGTGGGTGTAGTCAGAGAAGGGAGAGGGCCTCCAGAAAAAGCAAGGCAGAATATTTGCAGTCAGAGAAATGTAACTACATGCAAGGAAACCCCCTACAAAAACTTTGTGTTAAACATTAAACTCTAGAGTCATTCTTCAGTAAGATCACTTGGTGTTCCCCAGATAAAGAACAGTACCCCATGTTTTTATTATGCTAATCATTTGTAAGATTCACTTTAGCATGCTAAAAGGCCCAGGACAAACTAGGCAACTAATTTAGCATGCAGACCCAGCTGTAAAAAACATAGTAAAAGGCAGCAAAGATTCCACCTCAAAGATAAGATTGCATTTTAACACCCAGGAAGTTTGGGAAGCAGGATTCTTAACTTACTCTTTAGCAAACAGACAATACCTCAGCCCACCTTGGGGGCTGGGCAGGCCGCCTTTTGACATGCCCCTAGACCAGGATGCCAGTATCCTGGAGAGACAGATGGGGGGAGGAATTCCTTGTGTTAAGTTAATTCTGGGTGTTCAGACACCACTTAGCAGGTCTGCACCCCTAACCCGTTTTTTCATGTTCTCAAAAAATCCTCATCGGCCTATAAAACCCCTAGACAACATAGAACACCGGACTCTCTTGTCCCCTCCTGGCGTGAGCCAGGAGCTCTGTCCTATCACTTTATTTTTAAATAAAAGTCTGTACCTTGCTCTCCTACCTTACTTGTTTGCTAAGCTCATTCTTCAGCTTCATGAACAAGAACCCCGGCACCAATAATTAGCCTAGGTGTGAAGTAAAGAACATATTATGCAATTACTTCATAAGTTCATTTGCCACATAAGATTTTTATTTGAAAGTTTACTCTTAAGTTGCAGTTTATTTTATTATAAACATTTGTCTCTTCTATAGCCCCTAATTAAAATATCATGCATGAGCAAGGCAGAAAAGCACAGCAGCTAAATGCAGGAAATGTGAAATCAGATATACCTAAGTTTAAATCTACATAATAGTTGTATGGACTAAACAAGTTTCTTGAACTCTCAGAGCCTAAAACTAACAACTTGAGAGGATGACTGTGCTTTCAGGAGCTAATGTATGTGAAGTGCTTAGCAATGCTTGCCACTCAGTAAGCACTCAACACCAGCAGATAGAGATGAGGGTGGAGCTGCTCTGGCTGATGTTAATTTAATGAGGATGGTGGCAATAGATATTCACAATGCTTTCTTCACAGTCTAATGAGTAAATGTGAAGCAAGGCAGTTTTGCTGCAATAAAGCTAGATGTATAGCCTGGACAAGGGTGTGGTATGAGATGGGATTTAGGACAGAGCCAGAAGAATGCCAGCTTTTACACGATGGAAGAAGAAAAGCTATAGAATAGGTAATGAGCGTCTTAGAAGCAGAAGGAAGAATCAAAAGAGGGAGGCTTTAGTGAATACTAAAGAAGAACAAATTACTCTGCTAGATAAATAAAATATTCCTAGATATAGAACCCTGTAAAAAAAAAAGCTGATGTATTTTCACTTAATATATTTATAGACAAAAAAAATAATAGTTTTTTGCTCTCTCAGCATTTAAGTACATGATCTAAGGACCATTAAAATGTGCAATAATCACCAAAGTAACTAGATCCTGATCTTTATCTTTATTTATTTAAAACATTCCCAGACAACACTATATAACAGAAAAGACAGACCAAGAATTTGAAATTATTGAAAGCCACTTTTTTAAAATTTTTTTTAATATAATTTATTTTATTATCATTAATTTACAATTACATGTGCAATATTACGATTATTAACCTACCCTTCATCAGGTCCCCCCCACCAACCCCATTACAGTCACTGTCCATCAGCATAGTGAGATGCTATAGAATCACTACTTGTCTTCTCTGAGTTGTACTGTCCTCCCCGTGCAACCCCAACATTACATCTGCTAATCGTAATGCCCCTTTTTCCCTCTTATCCCTCCCTTCCCGCACATTTTCCCCAGTCCCTTTCCCTTTGGTAACTATTAGTCCATTTTGGGTTCTGTGAGTCTGCTGCTGTTTTGTTCTTCAGTTTTTTTCTTTGTTCTTATACTCCACATATGAGTGAAATCATTTGATACTTGTCTTTTTCGGCTTGGCTTATTTCACTGAGCATAATACCCTCTAGCTCCATCCATGTTGTTGCAAATGGTAGGATTTGTTTTCTTCTTATGGCTGAATAATATTCCATTGTGTATATGTACCACATCTTCTTTATCCATTCATCTACTGATGGACACTTAGGTTGCTTCCATTTCTTGGCTATTGTAAATAGTGCTGCAATAAACATAGGGGTGCATCTGTCCTTTCAAATTGGGCTGCTGCATTCTTAGGGTAAATTCCTAGGAGTGGAATTCCTGGGTCAAAGGGTATTTCTATTTTGAGTTTTTTGAGGAACCTCCATACTGCTTTCCACAATGGTTGAACTAATTTGCAGTCCCACCAGCAGTGTAGGAGGGTTCCCTTTTCTCCACATCCTCGCCAACATTTGTTGTTGTTTGTGTTTTGGATGTTGGCCATCCTCACTGGTGTGAGGTGATATCTCATTGTGGCTTTAATCTGCATTTCTCTGATGATTAGCGATGTGGAGCATCTTTTCATGTGCCTGTTGGCCATCTGAATTTCTTCTTTGGAGAAGTGTCTATTCATGTCCCCTGCCCATTTCTTAATTGGATTATTTGCTTTCTGTTTGTTAAGGTGCATGAGTTCTTTATATATTTTGGATGTCAACCCTTTATCAGATACGTTTTTTATGAATATATTCTCCCATACTGTAGGATGTCTTTTTGTTCTACTGATGGTGTCCTTTGCTGTACAGAAGCTTTTCAGCTTGATATAGTCCCACTTGTTCATTTTTGCTTTTGTTTCCCTTGCCCGGGGAGATATGTTCATGAAGAAGTTGCTCATGTTTATGTCCAGGAGATTTTTGCCTATGTTTTTTTCTAAGAGTTTTATGGTTTCATGACTTACATTCAAATCTTTGATCCACCTTGAGTTTACCTTTGTGTATGGGGCTAGACAGTAGTCCAGTTTCATTCTCTTACATGTAGCTGTCCAGTTTTTCCAACACCAGCTGCTGAAGAGGCTGTCATCTCCCCATTGTATATCCAAGGCACTTTTATCAAATATTAATTGACTGTATATGTTTGGGTTAATGTTTGGATTTTCTATTCTGTTCCACTGGTCTGTGGGTCTGTTTTTGTGCCAATACTAAATTGTCTTGATTACTGTGGCTTTGTAGTAGAGCTTGAAGTCAGGGAGTGTAATTCCCCCTGTTTTATTCCTCCTTCTCAGGATTGCTTTGGCTATTCGGGGTCTTTTGTGGTTCCATATGAATTTTAGAATTATTTGTTCCAGTTCATTGAAGAAGGCTGTTGGTAGTTTGATAGGGATTGCATTGAATCTGTAGATTGCTTTAGGTAGTATAGCCATTTTGACAATATCGATTCTTCCTAGCCAAGAGCATGGGATGCATTTCCATTTGTTAGTGTCCTCTTTAATTTCTCTTAGGAGTGTCTTGTAGTTTTCAGAGTACAGGTCTTTCACTTCCTTCGTTAGGTTTATTCCTAGGTATTTTATTCTTTTTGATGCAATTGTGAATGGAATTGTTTTTCTGATTTCTCTTTCTGTTAGGTCATCATTAGTGTATAGGAAAGCAACAGATTTCTGTGTGTTAATTTTGTATCCTGCAACTTTGCTGAATTCAGGTATTAGTTCTAGTAGTTTTGGAATGGACTCTTTAGGGTTTTTTATGTATAGTATCATGTCATCTGCAAATAGTGACAATTTGACTTCTTCTTTACCAATCTGGATGCCTTGTATGTCTTTGTTTTGTCTGATTGCTGTGGCTAGGACCTCCAGTACTATGTTGAATAACAGTGGAGAGAGTGGGCATCCTTGTCTTGTTCCCGATCTTAGATGAAAAGCTTTCAGCGTCTCGCCGTTAAGTATGATGTTAGCTGTGGGTTTGTCATATATAGTCTTTATGATGTTGAGGTACTTGCCCTCTATACCCATTTTGTTGAGAGTTTTAATCAGAAATGGATGCTGAATTTTGTCAAATGCTTTTTCAGCATCTATGGAGATGATCATGTGGTTTTTGTTCTTCTTTTTGTTGATGTGGTGGATGATGTTGATGGATTTTCGAATGTTGTACCATCCTTGCATCCCTGGGATGAATCCCACTTGATCATGGTGTATGATCCTCTTGATGTATTTTTGAATTCGGTTTGCTAATATTTTGTTGAGTATTTTTGCATCTACGTTCATCAGGGATATTGGTCTGTAATTTTCTTTTTTGGTGAGGTCTTTGCCCGGTTTTGGTATTAGAGTGATGCTGGCTTCATAGAATGAGTTTGGAAGTATTCCCTCCTCTTCTATTTTTTGGAAAACTTTAAGGAGAATCGGTGTTATTTCTTCTCTATATGTCTGGTAGAATTCAGAGGTGAATCCATCAGGCCCAGGGGTTTTGTTCTTGGGTAGTTTTTTGATTACCAATTCGATTTCATCACTGGTGATTGGTCTGTTTAGTTTTTCTGTTTCTTGCTTGGTCAGTCTTGGAAGGTTGTATTTTTCTAAGAAGTTGTCCATTTCTTCTATGTTTTCCAGCTTGTTAGCATATAGATTCTCATAATATTCTCTTATGATTCTTTGTATTTCTGTGGGGTCCGTCGTGATTTTTCCTTTCTCATTTCTGATTGTGTTTATGTGTGTAGATTCTCTTTTTCTCTTAATGAGTCTGGCTAGGGGTTTATCTATTTTGTTTATTTTTTCAAAGAACCAGCTTTTGGTTTTATTGATTTTTTCTATTATTTTATTCTTCTCAATTTTATTTATTTCGTTTCTAATCTTTATTACGTCCCTCCTTCTGGTGACTTTGGGCCTCATTTGTTCTTCTTTTTCCAATTTCAGTAATTGTGTCTTTAGACTATTCATTTGGGAATGTTCTTCCTTCTTTAAATAGGCCTGGATTGCAATATACTTTCCTCTTAGAACTGCCTTTGCTGCGTCCCACAGAAGTTGTGGCTTTGTGTTGTTGTTGTCATTAGTCTCCATATATTCTTTGATTTCTGTTTTGATTTGGTCGTTAACCCATTGATTAATTAGGAGAGTGTTGTTAAGTCTCCATGTATTTGTGAGCCTTTTTGATTTCTTTCTAAAATTTATTTCTAGTTTTATACCTTGGTGATCTGAGAAGTTGGTTGGTAGGATTTCAATATTTTTGAAATTACTGAGGTTCTTTTTGTGGCCTCGTATGTGGTCTATTCTGGAAAATGTTCCATGTGCACTTGAGAAGAATGTGTATCCTGTTGCTTTTGGGTGTAGAGTTCTGTAGATGTCTGTTAGGTCCATCTGTTCTAGTGTGTTGTTCAGTGCCTCTGTGTCTTTACTTATTTTCTGTCTGGTTGATCTGTCCTTTGGAGTGAGTGGTGTGTTGAAGTCTCCTAAAATGAATGCATTGCTGTCTATTTCTTCCTTTAATTCTGTTAGTATTTGTTTCACATATGCTGGCGCTCCTGTGTTGGGTGCATATATATTTATAATGGTTATATCTTCTTGTTGGACTGACCCTTTATCATTATGTAATGTCCTTCTTTATCTCTTGCTACTTTCTTCGTTTTGAAGTCTATTTTGTCTGATACAAGTACTGCAACACCTGCTTTTTTCTCTTTGTTGTTTGCATGAAATATCTTTTTCCATCCCTTCACTTTTAGTCTGTGTATATCTTTGGATTTGAGGTGAGTTTCTTGTAGGCAGCATATAGATGGGTCTTGCTTTTTTATCCATTCTGTTACTCTGTGTCTTTTGATTGGTGCATTCAGTCCATTTACATTTAGGGTGATTATTGATAGATATGTACTTATTGCCATTGCTGGCTTTAGATTCGTGGTTACCAAGGGTTCAAGGGTTGCTTCTTTACTATCTAACAATCTAACTTAACTTTCTTGTTAAGTTATTGTAAACACAGTCTGATGTTTCTTTCTTTCTCTCCCTTCTTATTCCTCCTCCTCCATTCTTTCTATAATAGGTGTTTTATTCTTTGCCTTTAGTTAGTATTTGGATGGTCTGCTTTCTTTGCTATGATTTTATTTTCTCTGGTGACATCTTTTTAGCCTTAGGTGTGCTTCCCTCTAGAGCAGTCCATTTAAGATATCCTGTAGTGGTGGTTTATGAGAGGCAAACTCTCTCAACTTTCGTTTATCTGGAAATTGTTTAATCCCTCCATCATATTTAAATGATAATCGTGCTGGATACAATATTCTTGGTTCGAGGCCCTTCTGTTTCATAACGTTAAATATATCATGCCATTCTCTTCTGGCCTGTAAGGTTTCTGTTGAGAAGTCTGATGATAGTCTGATGGGTTTTCCTTTGTAGGTGATCTTTTTTCTCTCTCTAGCTGCCTTTAATACCCTGTCTTTATCTTTGATCTTTGCCATCTTAATTATTATGTGTCTTGGTGTTGTCTTCCTTGGGTCCCTTGTGTTGGGAGATCTATGAGCTTCGGTGGACTGCGAGACTACTTCCTTCCCCAGCGAGGGAAAGTTTTCAGCAATTATTTCTTCAAAGACACTTTCTATCCCTTTTTCTCTCTCTTCTTCCTCTGGTACTCCTATAATGCGAATATTGTTCCGTTTTGATTGGTCACACAGTTCTCTTAATATTCTTTCATTCCTAGAAATCCTTTTATCTCGCTCTGCCTCAGCTGCTCTGTACTCCTGTTCTCTGTTTTCTATTCCATTAACAGTCTCTTGCATCTCATCCATTCTGCTGTTAAGCCCGTCGATCGCTTGTCTGATTTCTGTATTGTCTTTCCTCAGTTCCCTCACTTCCTCCCTCAGCTCTTGCACATTTCTCTGTAGGTCCATCTGCATGGTTATGACTTTTATTCTGAATTCTTTTTCAGGGAGGCTGTGCATTTCCATCCCTTCAGACTCCCTCTCTGGGGTTGTCTGGTTGATTTTGGTCTGAACCATATTCCTCTGTCTTTTCATGGCTATATAATTGGTCACTGATAGTTGCCACGTATGTCAGCTGGGCTCTTTAAGACTTTAAAAAGAGAAGAAAAAAAAAGAGAAAAAAAAGAGAAAAAAAGAAAAAAAAGAAAGAAAGAAAAAAGAAAAAATAGAAAGAAAAGAAAAAACAAGAACAAAACAAAAAACAAAACAAAACAAAAAAAACAAAAAAAAATGCCCACCGGACGTAGATTCTGTGGGAATGCTCTAGGTGGCGCTATTGCCCCACTATTCCACAGCTGTGACTGTGCCGCTCCGCAGGGCCCTTTATCGCTCTGGCAGGGGTTCGGAACGAATAGGAGGCTGTTTATCTCAGTGAGACGTTTTAAGTATGGCTACGCTTCCTCAGTCGCCAGCTAAGGCGTCTGAAACTCCCCAGGACTCCCAGCCTGCTGGGCTGAGTGTGCTGGGGTGATCCGGCTCCTCCGCTGGGCTCCTGTCTCTTTAAGACTGCTGAAGAAAGCGCGCATTTTTTTTTCCTTCCCGGGAGCCGGCTGCAAGCACCCTGGCGCGTTCCCCGCTCAGATCCCGCCCCCCTGTCTCTCCAATGTCCGCTGCACTGCGCAATGTGGGTCAGCGCTCCCCGCGCAGATCACCGGGGCCGGCCACTTCACGGGGTGCACTTCCACTCCCTCCCGGCTCTGTATCCTCTCCTCCCGCCGGTGCGCTGGGGGGAGGGCTCGGGTCCCGCCGGGTCACGGCTCCGTATCTTACCCGCCTCTTGGGGTGCCGAGTCCTCTCGGGTGTAGCTGCACACTGTGCGCTTTCCTGTGTATTCTCGTCTCTCTTTTAGGAATAGATGTATTTTCTGTGTTTTCGTAGATAAATATAGTGTTGGGAGATTTCTGCCGCCCTGCTCACACCGCCATCTTCCCGGAAGTCTCTGAAAGCCACTTTTAAAATGAAAATTTTTTACTTCTTGCATGGCTTTGCATGACTGTTTTATCTATGCAATGTTTTCAACGTACTTACTCATCTTCCTCTACCTCGGCACGAGTAATTCCTATGGAATATATAATTCACTTTATGACAGTAAAAAGTAGCAGGCAGACATAAAAAATAATTTGTTAATGATAGGTTTCTCTGTTCCTTTGAACAATACAGAGTACAGGATACCTAAATAATATGAAATTATGGGTTGCAGAGTATCAGAACTTTTAAGACCTTGGTTAATCTATAACTAAGTTTTACCTTTCATATATAACTGAACCAAATATGAAAAATTATAAAGGTCTATATCTGAGTATCTCAATAATTCATTTTTGTAGAAAATCAAAATAAATGAAGACATACAATATGTTCATAGAATGAAAGGCTAAACATTGTACAAATGTTAGTTCTCAAAATTTGCATTATCAGTTAATCTCAAAATCTGAAGAGGGTTTTTTTATGTGGTTTCATAAAACTGATGCTGAAATTATATGTTAATGCAAAGGGCAAAATACTAAGATATTCTTGAATAAGGACTTGCTTTCTAGTTAGACTTATTGTAAAGCAACATTAATTAAGACAGTGTGGAACTGGCACCAAGACAGGGCAACAAAACAGAATTTAAAGCATAAAAATATATACTCATACCTATGCACAAATGATACATTACAGAACTGACACTACATTGCAGTAAGTTTTAAAATGGTGTTTTTAGTAAATGATGCTAGGCTAATAAATGTGCAACAATCCAAGAGGCTATATGAAAAAAAAAGTTAAATTGGACCTACAGCTCACACCAAACACAAAAATCAGTTACAGGCATATTAAAGATAACTGTGAAAGATAAAACTCTAAAGCTTTTAGAATATAATATAAGAAAATATGAGTTAGAGATAAAAATGAATATTATGAACAAAACACAGAAAACACTAACCATGAAAAAAAAAAGACAGAGTGAAGAGTCAAGCACAGAGGAAATATATTTGCAATATTTATTTAAATTTGCTTTAAAAACTTATTCAACTCTCAAATGACTCAGATCCAGAATACATAAAGAACCCCTAGAAATCAATTAAGTCAAAGAGATAAAAGACAAATGGATAAAGGACGTTAATAAGCACTTCAAAAAGGAGAACATCTAAATGGCTAAAAAACATATAAAAAGGTATTAAACCATATTAATAATCATGAAAATTAAAATTAAAATTAAAACCAAATGAGACACTACTACACACTCATCAGATTGGCAAAAAAATGAAAAACATCTGACATTATCAAATATTAGAGAGCACAACTCCCATACACTGGTGGTTAAAGTGTAAATAGCTAAATAATTTTGCAACATACTTCATTTATATCTAGTAAAACTGAATTATGTTTAACCCATGACCCATCTATTTTATGTCTAGGTATATGCCTGAGAGAAACTCTTGCACACATGCATCAAGATATATGTCTAAGAACATTCACAGCAGCACTTATCATAATAGCTCCAGGCTGAAAACAACCCAACAGTCCATGAATAAAAGAATGGGTAACATGCAATATATTCACCTAAAAATGAACAAACTACAGGTATAAATCTCATGTATCATCATGACATGGATGAATTTTAAAGATATAATATTGAAGCAAGACAAGACAGAAAAGAGTCCATATAGTATGATTCATATAAAGTTCAAAAATTGGCAAAACCATATCACTTAGGTATACCTACATCTATAAGTAAAAACAGAGTTGATTACAATAAAGGTCAGGATATGGATGCCTCTGGAGGTAAGAGAGGTTAATGAAGGGATTAGTAGCACGTGGTAGAAAAGAGGCCTGGGCCTTTTGGGGAGCCAGCAGGGAGTGTTCTATTTCTTGACTTGACTGGTGATTGTAAGAGTGTTAAGTATTTCTTATTCCACACGTTTTATGCACATCTCAAAACATGTTATTAAAAATTCTCATTATAGGTATGAGCTCAATAAAGCCTCCTTCCTTACTACTGGAATTTTCCTCTGCTAAGCAAAACCCTAAAATCAAACTAAAAAACAGAAAATAGTTGTCAGAAAGTAGCTGTGTGACCTTGAGTAGGTTACTTATTTTTCAGGATCTCACTTTCCTAATATATAAAATAATAGTTTTAAACCTATCTCTAAGATTCATTCAGGGTCTTAAATTCTTGGATCCCCTTAATCTCCCATCATTCAGGTAAACACTATCAAGTCCCTGATTAAATCTCATGTATCTTCTTTCCATTCCATTGTACAGCAAAGCAGAAAATAGACATGCATGTAAACATAATATTTCAGTATTATTTAAAGAACAATAATCATCCAAAGTGTGACCCTATTATTATCTTCAGCCTAAGAGAATGCTAGGAGTATAAATAGCTGCTCAATGATGAATAAGTTTTTGAAACTCTAATATACAGTAATCATTCTGCATGAGAACTGAAAAGGTGTTAAAGACAAATATAACATGCATTACATTTTGTGGTGGTGTGGAATTTAATTTTATTAAGACTACTATTCACTCATGTGTAGTCGACATATTGAGATGGTAGATAATGCTCATACTTGTTCTATTAATAGTTTTCTTAGGCAATTTAAAAGAGCTAGTGAAATCCAAAAAGTGAATTGGCACTTCTTAAATGAGTCCATTCAAACACAATTTGGACAACACAAAGTCCTGTGCAATAGCCATGAGTGATACAGTATATTTCCCTCAGAAAGATGACATAATTCTGTCATTTTGTAATATGAAATATATGTACATAAATGTCATACACTGAATTTGACAAATCAATTCGTTTTTAGTGACACATGTAAAACTGGAGAATTACCACCCAAAAAAGTGATGAAACACTGATAACTAAAATGAAGAATGAATACAAAGTGGAGAATTTTATCAAATCCCAGGGATTTCTTTGCTTTTGGTAGGAAACAATTTGTGATTTCAAATTAAAACTGAATTTTCCCAAAGCTTATAATTCATCTTTCCAAGTGATTTAAATGAAAATTCTATTAGATGGTTAATCAAAACAGTGGTATGTTAATTCCTTACTTCTTTGTGGAAGGCATTAATGACAGTAAAAGTAACTCTGTGATGATATACAATATTTAACAAATTGTGGTTTACTGTTATGTTGATTTTCACCAACTGCTTAATGAAAACGTCTCCTGTAGTTTAACTTACTATTATCTTATTAAGACTCCCATCATATCCTTAATCCATATAAAAGCTGTTTGTGTATATTTAATTTGTTGGCAATATCTAGAACCCAATTCCATCTATGCTAATTAGTTCTTTTTATAGTAGACAAAGTCAGCATTCTAAGTCAGATATGCAAGCACAGAAAATCTCTGTAACTATTAGCATGACTTTTATTTTTAAATAAATCTCTCTCTACGACAGTCATCATCAAGTCATCATCATTTCTAGCCTGAATCTCTGCAAATGCCTATCTGGACATCTTGCTTCTACTTTAGTCCTCTTATAAATCATTCCCTAGGTGACAGACAAGTGATTCTTAAACAAACTGATCACATTATTACTCAGATTAAATCCCTTAGCTGGCCATCAAACATAATCCTTAGCATGGTCTATAAATCATCTGTTTCATCAATACCACTCTCTCCCCACCTCCCTCACGACACACCAGCCAAACTAAGTATAGAGATTTCTTTACACTCTTCTCTTTGGCTGGCTAACTACTACTTACCCTTCAGTCCTCAAATGCTGGAGAGGTGAATCCCCACTTTAAAGCTCCCCTTACATTCCATTCTCAGAATTTACCTTATTGTCATTATATACTGATCTAAATGGTTATTTATTTACATAAGATGTAGGACATGAACTGTCTACTTTGCTTACCACTGTATGCTAGAGATACCACTGCATCCTACAAGAATAGTGCCCACCACAGTGGCTGGTGTTCAAAAAATATTGGTTGAATTAATAAAAACTGATTCCATTCATCAGAAAATAACCAACTATACCTATGAATTCAAACCCAGTTAACACTTAAATTCAGGGGTTTGGGTGACTTTACTGGCAAAGCAGACGTGGAAATGATAGGTAGAGAAAGGATCTGCATAAAGAGGATAAGGATTTGTGTATGTTGAAATTTATAAACTTGATAACTACTTTAGTCAATTATTAGTTTTTATACTGAAAAGTTAGAATTGGGAAACAAATACTATTAGTCATAATTTATCCCTTTTGAGGGATTTTAGTAAGTTTATGGAACAGGGAGAACACACTGATGACACACAAATCTTTCAAGAACTAGAAATTTACCCAATTGTTCATATTATAGAAAAAGGCATGCATCTCCATTTAAGCAGAGAAATCTATAAAAAGCACTTAGACTCTATAAACCAAGTACGAACTGCATTTAATTATAAAATATGTAGTGCTTTTACAATCCTTTTCTAGGACTATATAAAGGTTAATTTCCTTTATCCTATGCAATTCTAACATTATTTTCTATAATGCAAAATCTGAAAGCTTTACATGTGAATATTTTCAGCAGTTTATTTTGGGATACAGGAAAATTTCAATGAGAGCAAACTCAGCATGTTACTGAAATCTACACAAAGAACATAAATAAGTTATCTTTTCCAAACATTATGCTTTAATTCAAAGTGACATTTTTAGAGCACTCATTTGGAGAAAAAAATTCTAAAGGGAATGAATGTCATACAACTTTTTTAATTGTATACTTATATAAGGAAAGTAGGAATTACAAAAACTTATTCTACAGCTGCTAAATTTGGCTAATCACATAAATATGTACGTACCACATACACACATACTTATTTATTGTCCCATAAAAAATTTAAGATACCAAAAGCTTCTAAATTGTCACCTCAAGAAATATGTAAAATAAACTTGACATCATGGGAAGCCAGTGTTTTCTGATCAATTCTATTACATCATCCATATGTTTCTAAGACACTTAACATTCTTTATAAAGCTCAAAAAAATTTTTTAATATTTTTAAATAATCATAGAGACTTTGTTTTAATGACCACAGAATTTATATTTTGTTCTTTTAAAATTAAAATGTTTATAATTTTTTACCCTAATTTCTCATAATAACATAATTCTAAAAGAAATTCTGAAAAAGATGGAAGTATCATGCATATGATATTTGCTGTACGAGTTATAAAATAAACTTTTACTAAAGTGCATTTTGATAGTATTACATGAGTGGATGCTAAGTACTATATCTGTAACAATGTAGCATATATTAGTTGTCCACTGACCACACGAAGGTCAGCTTTGGTTTTAAATTTAGGTATATATGTATCATAGCCATGCAGAAAACACTGACCCAAATTTCGACTTATTAAAATTCTGATGAAAGGTAAAGATGTTTATCATCTGAAAGTGTGAAATGAGAGTAAATACTAGGCCTGGTGATTTTCAAAAACAAGTATCCTTAGTACTAGGTCTGACATGACAGCTTAATAGGAGAGCACATAATTCTAGGTTACTATCTTTGTTAGCAAAATATTAGAAAAATTTTGCATGTGTGCTTTTACTTCCTATAATGATCAATGTGTTTTTTTAGATATAAAAAACTGCATGTTGATTGTTAAAGATCTACCAGATTTAGAAACGCATAATTTAAAAAGTGAAAGTACCCTGTAATGTCGCACCAGGAGACAATGACTATTTACTATATGGTATATATTCTTCTGATCTTCATTTTTAATACATAATTATGAAAATTTTAATATCTACAAAACAAAATAGGTAATATTTGAGTTCTGAAGTATAAGACTAAAACTGACATCTCTGAATCATGTAACTACTTAAGATAAACAATGTAACTAAAATAATTAACACTCTCCAGATACCCGTCCCAGTATGCTCCACCACTCAAAAATACAGACAGATCAACAGACCGATGGATATATCCAATTTCACTTAAGACTAATTTGGTAAAAAAGTTAAAGTTCTATTAATTGACCTCTGATGTCACTACACTAAACTTTTTACAATTTTATTACTTTTAGGTATCCTAAATAAGACATTTTCCAATTTTGCCTGGTATATATTCTTTTGTGACTTGTCTTTTTAACAACACTGTATTTCAGGATTCATCCACATTGATTCTTATAGCTGTAATTTATTCATTTTCTTTTCTGTATTACAGTATACTATTTATAAATTTGCTACAATTTATATATTCACTCGATTTATTTAAAGTTATTCAATTTTGCATTATAAACAGATTAATAAAAATTCATGTGCCCTAGTATAGAAGTAGAGTAGTACTGAGTATATACCTAAGAGTAAAACTGATATCAAAGTATGGGTTATACTTTCTTCATGAAACAAAGACAACCTGTATTCCAAAGTAGTTATATTTTATCCTTCAGCACTAAATAAGAGTTCCATTTGCTCCATATCATCTCTAACATTTGATATTACCAGATTCTTAAGAATGTTTGCCAATCTAGTAGGTATAAAATGACTTTTCATTATGGGTATTTTTCCTGTCCTCTACTTAATTCATCTGTTTACAAAGCTCTCCTATATCCTTTATCTTTATTCCAATGAGGCTAAGGAGAGATTGTTGTTATCCCTTTACAAACAAAGAAATGTGGATGCATGTATTTTTTTCAATTTAAAGAAGTTTTTAAAAGTCCCAACAGACATACATGTATATGTACATACCTAGGAAGGAAAAAAAAAATCTACCCAAAAAGGAAAGAGCGTAGCCACAAGCTTCATCCAGATACAAAACTTCAGTAAGGAGTGATTCTAGGTAGCTGATTAAACAGTTTTGGGAGCTAACGTAGGACACCATTTGGGGATTTTCAGCAATCACCAATGGTGGAAGATTTGCCGTGACTGTGGTCAGATCTTATCAGGCAGGAGCAGGAACCAGTGAAATAGAGGTGATTATTACTCAGAAGGACCTTATTGTGGACCCAGCCCAGGAGACTGAAGGAATGTTGGCTTCCTACATTCTACTGCTGGCTTACTACTTGTCTGCTGAACCATGACAGTGGGCTAACTTGTACCTTTAATCATTCTAAGAACATGATATCTTGATTATGATAGGTTTATGAATGTGTGTGGAAAGATATCCACATGAAATTTAAAAGGCAATAGATTGGGAACAAGAAGATAAACACTCTAATCCTAAATTCACCATCTTCATGACTCTGGCCAAGCCACAGAACTTCTGTATGTCCCAGTTTTCTAAAGTATCTGCTGTGCCTAGTACAGTTACAAGAAAGAGCAAAATGAAAATGACTATGGCTAAGCACTCCGTAAAGTGTAAAATGCTTTACAATGTAAAGAGTTAATAATATCATTAATGCTGACAATGTTCAAACTTGCACATCTATGTTGTGCAATTTGTTATTTTAAAAGTCAGAAGGTTGATTAAAGCTGCAAGTGAAAGAAAAAAGTTTAAGAAAATTTAGGAGACCTCAATAATAGTCTCTATTCTACCACTAACTAGGTGAGGGACCTTTCCAACTTATGTGTGTAAGCTTTTTTTTTGGTTTAGTATCATTAATTTACAATCACTTGAACATTATGGTTACTAGACCCCCTATTATCAACTCCCCCCCCACATACCCTACTACAATCATTGTCTATTAAGCGTAGTAAGATGCTATAGAATCATTACTTGTCTTCTCTATAAATACTGCCTTTCCTGTGTCCCCCGCCGCTGTATTACATATGCTAATCGTAACACCCCTTTCCCCCCCCCTTATCCCTTCCTTCCCACCCAACCTCCCTAGTCCCTTTCCCTTTGGTAACTGTTAGTTCATTCTTGGGTTCTGTGAGTCTGCTGCTGTTTTGTTCCTTCAGTTTTTCCTTTGTTCTTATACTCCACAGATGAGTGAAATCATTTGATACTTGTCTTTCTCTGCCTGGCTTATTTCACTGAGCATAATACCCTCTAGCTACATCCACGTTGTTGCAAATGGTAGGATGTGTTTTCTTCTTATGGCTGAATAATATTCCATTGTGTATATGTACCGCCTCTTCTTTATCCATTCATCTACTGATGGACACTTAGGTTGCTTCCATTACTTGGCTACTGTAAACAGCGCTGCGATAAACATAGGGATGCATATGTCTTTTTCAAACTGGGCTGCTGCATTCTTAGGGTAAATTCCTAGGAGTGGGATTCCTGGGTCAAATGGTATTTCTATTTTGAGTTTTTTGAGGAACCTCCATACTGCTTTCCACAATGGCTGAACTAGTTTACATTCCCACCAGCAGCATAGAAGGGTTCCCCTTTCTCTACATCCTCGCCAACATTTGTTGTTGTTTGTGTTTTGGATGTTGGCCATTCTCAGTGGTGTGAGGTGATATCTCATTGTGGTTTTAATTTGCAATTCTCTGATGATTAGCGATGTGGAGCATCTTTTCATGTGCCTGTTGGCCACCTGAATTTGTTCTTTGGAGAAGTGTCTGTTCAGCTCCTCTGCCCATTTTTTAATTGGCTTATTTGCTTTTTGTTTGTTGAGGTGTGTGAGCTCTTTACATATTTTGGATGTCAATCCCTTACCAGATATGTCATTTGTGTGCCCCCATTTTTATAATACTGGTTGCTCTGTCTCTTTCTTTCTTATTAGTAGCATTCTTTATACTGTGCATTGCAAACATCTGTGAATTGCATTTTTGCTCTCCTACTATCTTTTGATGACTAGAAGTTATTTTTATTGAAGTGTAATTCATCAACCTTTTAGTTTACGGTTACTGCTTTTCATGTTGTATTTAAGGAATCTTAAACACTAAAGTCATCTAAAAGGATGAGTGATGAGGGCACCTAGCAGACCCACGTGCTGAGAATGTACCTGTTCCCACAAGCCAGAGTGGGAAACTCGCTGACTCTCAGGACACAAAGTAGAGTACACAGAAGGGTCTTTCCTTTGTAGGGGGAATAAGGAGCCCAGACTGTCATTTGAAAAGTGTATAATTTACTTGCTTGCTTCATCTTACACATACCATCATCATAATATGCCTGGGAAAGCCTTCAAGAGGATGAGAAGTGGAACAGAGCTAAATCACACAGGTAACTTACCCAAGAGCCAGTCTCTGTCAGTTACAAGAGTGAGCCCAGCCAAAACCAGCAGAGGTGCCTAGCCCTCACACAGCAGACCTTGTGAGCAATCAACTCATTATGACACAGACTTTCAGGGTAGTTTGTTACACAGAATTATTGTGACAATACAAAACTGATACACTATATAAACTCTTGTATGACAAAAAGATTTTTGGTCTTCAGGTGATCACAGAGCTTTGCAATATTTCAAACTGAGATCTTCTGCCATCTAAAATAAGGTTGAACACTTTAAAATGTACACTTATAATTGGTTAAGATGGTAAATGTTATGTGTGATTTACTACAACAAAAAAATGGAACTATTTCCAGGATACAATACCAGACATTAATACCAAAAATGACATTAAAAAATCCTTCCCAGTCCAGGCCTCATCCTACTCTCTGGCATCTTTTCCTGCCATTCCATTACTCAGACCTTATTTTCCAAGGACCTCGATCTGCCTGCCTATAGTGCCTTATATACATGATGCTCTTCCTCTTCTCTGAGACTCTGCTTCCATTTCCCTCCCTCTCTGTGCTGCTCTTCTCCTGGGTGACTCTTAAGACTTTCTGTAAGTGCATAACACCCCTTCTACAGGAAACATTCCCATAATTTCTGCCAGGATATGTGAGATTTCTTTTCTCCCAAAATGCCTACTATCATTGTTCTTGCTGCAGGTACTATATATTTATGCATCTGCCTCCCCCAACTCAACTGTGCGCCTTGAGAAAATAAATCTTGTTCTCTCCTCATCTTTGTGTTTATAGTAGCTAACAAAGGCCCTGGCACATAAAAGATGATTAATAAAGTTTTGCTTTATAAACACATGTGTAAGCAAATACGAGACAAACCAATCAATCCTATTCCCTCCCCAGGGCAGTCAGGACTGTTACTTCGGATTCTATCTTTTGTTCCTCACCAGTAAGGAAAGTACCCCAAAATAGGATCTCATTAAGTGACAGAAAAATACTTAAGATTTATGAAGGAGACAGCAAATAGAGAAGTGGTTTCTGCACTAGGATACTTTGTGATAGTTATGGGGAAAAATGTATACAATAGCACAATTCACCAGAAGCCCTTTGAATCATAAAACAGTGCATGGCTCCAAATGGGTTTCCTGTCTTCATTATGGGAGTTACTACTGAAAGTAAGAAAAGGACAAGGAATCTAACCCCCTAACAACCATTCAGTAAGAATTAAAATGTAACTTTGGCAAGGAGATTTTCTTATAAACAATTACTAAATGACAGAAAATAATTATTTAAGTAAAAGTGTTAAATAAGTTAAAGACAGGCTAGAACTGCTTTCCACAGTGAAACTATACTCAACAATGTGCCACAGTTTATATTTTGAGTGCAAATTTTTATTTGCTATTGAAAAAGCCACTTTGTATGAACAAATATATGAAGTAGAAAAAAATAAGTTTGAATGTGGTTAAGAGATTGATGAACTATAACTACCATGACTTATTTACATTTGGTTCATTTTTTTAAATAAACCTTTAGCAGAACTATGAGATGTTCAAAACCATACAACAATTAAGCTAAACAAAATTTCCTAACTGGATTAGGAAATGGCTTCCTATTAATTAAAAATATGTACAAACAGAACACTTTTTCTTCATTTTTCTCCTAACTCATTTTCCTTATCCTTGGTCTTTAACAGTAATATTCCCTCATTTGTGATAGGCTAACTAAGATTAAATAAGGTAAAATGGACAAATAGAATAGACTTCTTCACCTGTAATTAAAGTCCTATAAATTAGGAAATGATACTTTTATCTGAGAATAACATTGTTTTCCTATTTTAGGAAAATAATTTTACAATAGGTAATATCTTTCAGACTACTGATTATATCTAAGTATATTAAAGATGGCATATATGAGAAAATAATTCCATTTTAAAGATCATTACTTCAAAAAACAAAATGCAGATCCATAAGAAATTTTCCTGTAATGGATTCCTGTTAAAATACCATTTGTTGACATCACTCATCTGTGGAGTATAAAAACAAAGCAAAACTGAAGGAACAGCAGACTCACGGACTCTGAGAAGGGACTAGTGGTTACTAAAGGGAAGAGGTTGGGGAGGTGGATGAGGAGGGAGAAGAGGATTAAGGGACATTATAATTAGCACTCACAATATTGGTACGTCACGGGGAAGGAAGTACAGCATGGAGAAGACAAGTAATGACTCTATAGCATCTTACTACGCTGATAGTGACTGCAATGGGGGGTTGAGAACTTGATAATATGGGTGAATGTTGAACCTTCATGTTCATGTGAACATGTGAAACCTTCGTAAGATTGTATATCTTAATTCTAAAAAATTATAGTATAAAAAATACATCACTTGAAATAAAAACTACAAAAGTTTTCTTATCTCACATATTTTTCTGCCAATATTTCAGGTTATCATGAAATATATCACTGTTTTATGCAATACCATACTTTTAATAATTAATGATTAAAAGTGATATAAAATAATTTCCCTGGAGATGATGAGAGAAAATGGAGCTCACCTAAGTAACTTTGGAAAATGATATCTTATCTTGATATTGTTAGGCTAAAGACAAAAAGACCTATACATAAACATAGTGTTCTAGTTGGTACATGGTTTCTTATGGGAGTTATTATTAACTTAAAGGAGTTCATAATCCTGAAACATGTATACTCAGGTTGAACAAATAAATAAATTGTAGACAATGGGAGCCAGGTTTCTCAGGGTCAGAGAAAGAATTTACAATTAAGTAAGGGGAATTAATCCCTGTGGTGCTGGATTATAGTTGCATTATTAGTACAAACTCCTTTGTTTTAATATACACAGATAACCAGATACAGAAATAATTAGACCTGTGTGTACACGTGGGTTGGCATACACAGGTATTCTTGCTAGTGCTGCCAACTGAAAGGGCCTAGAAAGGTGACACCCCAGGAGCAGCACAGCCTACACCTTGGTTTCCAAACATAACTCATCAACAACAGGAGCCAGAAGGCCTTGAGAAATGGCTGAGCTGGAGAAATTTCAGAACTAGGGCAGGAAAAATACAAGATGAGCCTGGGTACCAGGTAGTGACAGAAAGTAAGGAATTGCGTAGGAAAAGACAGAGATAAACAAAGGATGAAGCACATCAAAGGACACAGGAACCAACCAACCTGACAGAGCTCCCAAAGGCCAAAGGTCGAACAATTTGAGCAACAAAATAAGGATAAGACTATAACTCAAACAATAAACAAATATCTGTGAATCAATATTGATATAAATAAATGACTAGACAGAAAAGGTGTGGGAGAAAGGAAGAATTTTTAAAGATACTCCCTTACAGAAAATTCCTAATGATATATTGGGATATTTCTTCCAGGATGTAGATCTTAATTCTACTCCTCTTGTATGTGTACTCACCTTAGTGATTCACTTCCAATGAATAGGAATTCCAGTGGAAATGGAAAACTGGTGATTTTGCAGTGGGGAGAGATGGCAGAGACCACAATAAGCAGGTGATCACGTTTAACATCATCAGTGACAAGTCATGTTAACATCATGGATCCCCTGATGTAAGATAGACGGGTACTTCACCTTTGTTGTATTCTTTTCCAAAATCTATAACCCCAGCATAATCATGAGAGGACACCAGAGAAGCCCAAACTGAGTACAGTGTACTTGGCCAGTCTTCAAAAGTTGTACTCAAGTCATGAAAAACAAGGTCTATAAAAATTAACGACTACAAAACTGTCAAAGATTACAGGAGACCAAGGAGATGTAACAAAAGGCAACATGTTGTGCTAGACTGGATTGTGAAACAGACTAAGGACAACAGTGAAAAAATGTGACTGAAGTCTGTATTTAGTTAATACTATACCAGTGTTATTCTGTGAGGCTTAACAAACATAAGATCACTAGGTAAGATGTTAACATTAGGGAAAGTTGGGTGAAAGAAATTCTCGGCACTTTCTTCACATACTTTCTGTAAATTATTCCCCCAAAAAAGTTTAAAAGTGGATAATATAAAAATCAGTTGAAGAAATAAGATAAAAAACGTCACAGTATTAAAAAAGAAAATGCAATCATATGTGTTGTCATGCCACAAAAATTGAAAAGACAGAAGAAAAACAAACTATTTCAATGTCAAAAACTAAATCTATGGATTGGCACTATTCTCTGAAGCTTGAGAACTGTTTCCCACCTTTCCCTACACTGGCTTTCTTTTAATGTTAACTTTATATTTATTTTCATACTTTATATTTATTTTAATTTAATAAGGCTTCCACAAATATTTTGTGCATAAAGCAAATGCATACAAGCTTTCTCTCATATGGTCTCCCTTTCATCCATCCCCATTTTTACATAAATGGTACTACACTAGACACACTGTTCTGCAACTTGTTTTGGGAGCTTCTCCCTATATTTCATATATTTTTCAATATAACAGGGATAATTCCACAGCTTCTTTTATCAATTATATAAAATACTTCCATTGAGGAATTCTTCAAAATGAATTATGGTCTAAAAATAGGCAAAAAGACATGGGGATGAGGAATTAAGTTTATGTAAAAAAAGTTACTTCTATGTTAGCAAAACCAAAAAAGTCCCATAAGTATTAGTTTCAAATATTAACACCAAAACAAAAAGATTCAAATTGAAACTGGTGTCTTTGCCACCTTTTCCACATAATTAAATTTGGGAAAAAGGTGCCTTGGACCTTTTAGATTATTACATAGGAAATATCACCAGTTAGAGGAAATAAATATTTTGAATGTATCTCACAAAAAAAGCAGGCAAATGTTTTTAGATAAAATGTAGACTTGCCTACTGCCAAGGATCAAAATTTATCATTATTTGAATCTTCATAGACAAACCTAAACAGATTTTCTCAACACTTATTGTTATAAACATATTCAAAATTAACAGATTTTTTTCCTAGTTTATCTCATAAAAAAATCAAAGAAATGGGGTAATACAAATATTATTTGCCAGCAAGCTGTGTGTGTGTGTGTTGTGTGTATGTATGTACACTTGGAAACACAGTATACAAAACTTGGAAAACACAAACATTTTAGCCCTTTAGCTAAATTAAAAGTCCTATACTAGCATAATTAAAAATGGAAATATTAAACTGAATCTGTCCATGTTTAGCCCTTGAAATAGAAAGGTTCTATTTGTTATAATTACATTTTAATTATACAGCTCTGTTCAGAAGATGGTAGGAAAATGCAAGATATTATTGATTAAGATTTTCATTTTGTATGGTAAAGAATCTGTTTCATGGAAAGGGATATAGCATTATTTTTACATACATACAATGTAAATTTACATTTACAGTCTTCATGAAGACTGCATTTGAGGCCTAGAATTCCACATACAAGTTTTAACACCATATGACCCACTAATGTCACTTAAAAGTAAATACCCAAAAGACCTGAAAACAGGTCTCCAGATACTTGTGCATCCGTGTTCACAGCAGCATTATTTACAATAGCCAAAAGGTGGAAGTGACCCTAGTGTCTGCCAATGGACGAGTGATGAATAAAATGCGACATATACAAAAAAGGGTATCATTTAGCCTTAAAAAGGAAGGAAAATCTACAACATGGAAACTAAATCATGCATAAACCTTGGAGACATTATGCTAAGTGAAATAAGTCACAAAAGGAAAAATATTTTATGATTCCACTGACATGAGGCTCAAGAATAGTCAAATTCATAGAGACAAAGTAAAATGGTGGTTGCCAGGGGTTGGGGGAGAAGGGAACGGTCAAATAAAGGGAATGTTTAAATAAAGGGAATGGTTAAATAAATTACAGTATGCATTCAATGGAATTCAATAAAGCAGGGTTGTGTGTGGTATGCATTTTATGTACTGACACACAAAGATGTTTATAGGCAAGATACTATATTTTAATAGTTAAATAAAAGAATTCTCAAGCAGAACTATAGCTTGATTCACACTGAGACTGTTGACTTTTTGTACCACTGGATGAGTTCTTTTATCTTTTTTCTACATGTAAATAATAATTTTGCATTTCACTGATTCTTAGATACATATTTTCTCATCTATAAATTTAGGGCATATCTTATAATAAACAGAATTTTAGATTCCCAAACATCAGAAACAACCTGTTTTAAAAATTAATGAGCTCGAAATCACTTATAATTAAATGATAACAGTTGGGATTCTCTTCGGAATTTTTAAAAATCTCTTTAAAGCCTGCTGCCTAATTTTCAAGTGGAATGGGTTTTTTTGTTTCATTAGGTTCTAGACACAACTGAACTGTTATTTTTCCTTATTTCATTTTTAAAAATACACCTTTTTTTTCCATTCACATATTATCTCAATTCTCATATATTTGGCTCAAATGGTATTATGTTCACTTAAAGGGTACTCATAGTTTGCAGACAAAATGCTAAACAGATATTTATTTGTACACATAAAAAAGTAGCATCTTCCTCACACATTTCATGGTCTGACATAGGATAGTCTAAAAGTGTTAAACATTGAAATAACCAAAAAAACTCAGAGCTAAAACTATATGAACCAAGACTTTGAACTCTCTAATTTATCTAACTTTTTTTGCTTTGGGATTTTCTTTAAAACAAGTATGCTTTTCAGTATTTTCATATGGCTTACTGGAGCACACTGAATCATTTCAATCACCTTAAAAGTCTGGTGCTATCAGCAAAACATACTACATGCAAATGACTTGATCATCATAACTGATTAGAAACTTTGTGCAACAGAATTAATCTCATAGTTTTAGTTTTAATGTTATATATTACATTTTGAATTATATTTGCACTGATATACACTATTTTGGAATAAACAATATATTTCTGCAATAAAACACTGAACATGCAAGCTATGTTGTTTTTCCTTGTTCAAATTCACACAGAAAAAGTAGATAGTGATGGTCTAAATATAAATTTTAATATATTGTTAAGTGATATGAATTTTACAAGAATATGGTTCAAATGCTATCTTTTTCACCATAGATTTCTATGACTCTCAAAATACCATGATCTGAGTTTTCTTTAAAATCTGTATTGCTTACTTGAAAGAAAGTGTATTTTTAAAAGTGCAATCCCCTATGAAACAACATGGTTTATAAAAGTATTAATAATCTACTTTCTAATGACTAACAGCATTACTTGAAACTCATATTTTTCTATAACCTCAGTATTTCTTTTAAAAATGAAGGAAAATCAAATACTACTGATCTTAGAGGATAAAAGTACTTCAAAATCTTTTTATGAGAAAGAGAAACTAAACAGCTAATAAAAATGACACTTGAAAATGGTGATGCTAAATCTGGCAAATATTTATAGTTTTGTACCTAATGGGTAGAAGAGACAGAATAGTATAGTTCAGGATTAGATATCAGATTTTTGTAAATGTGTAAGCGTTCTTCTTCTGTAGATACAACTTTGCATATGAAAAAATAATAGGGAAAAAGAAACAGAGACTATGATGAACATTCCCCATCTCTTTTTAATCAAATCTAGAATATTCTTAATTCAAATTTTCCAGAAGTACTAAAATTTTAGAGAAATAAACACCTCACTTCACTAACAGATTTGTGCTTTTATATACATATATTACACATAATTCCTTTGTATGCATTTCAAAACCTCACTCAAAGAACCAGAATAATACTAAATTCTTCATGCTTTCTGGCTATTTCAAGAAATAAAATATACTGTTTTACTTAATATGAGGTCTAGAAATGTTAATCATACAACATATTATTAATCTCCTACCCTTATCCAGAAATCAATGTCTAAGAACAGCAATAATATAGAAAACAGTTCCTTCTTACATGAGTTTGGTGTAACTAAAGTCGAACTAAATTATTAGCATACTCATATAAAAAGTTCATCAAATACACATTTAAATTTATTTATTATAGGGCATGCTATTACTTTACCCAATCCAAAAGAACTTGTTTCCTGAATACATTTCTCCACTAATCTCTACTCCGGCGAATTAAAACTTTTTAAAAACCATAGGCATGGTTTGTTCTTTTCACAAAAATTATTTCCTCAAATATCCTGACATTTCCTATACCATTTCTCCGGGCAGTAAAACAACCTTTTAAAAACTAAGACTTTCCTAATAAGCCAGATCCACACAGCAACCACTACAGTCTAGTCCAGTTTCTGTTTTATTTTATTGTAGACTGTGTTTATTCAGAGGAATAGTAAATTCAACTAAAATAGCACTATTTATTCACCTTTGCTCTATAATTTTTCATCTATTTTCTAATACTTACTGAGCCCCTGTATGTAACAGGCATTGTTCTGAGCACTAGAGAAAATAAGTAGAATATCTGCCTTCAAAGAGTTAACAGTCACTGGGGATACAGCAATGAAAAAGAGACAACCCCTTCCTCAATTATCATGCAATCCAGAAAAACACAGGCAAATAAGTGGGCAATTATTATCACATGTACCAAGTTCCTGTGATAGGAGTAAACTGCAGGTGCTATGAAAATACCTGGAAGAAAAGCTTAATGTTGCAGAGGCATGTCAAGGAAGGCAATGAAGGGAAACTGAAAGTTGGTACTGTAGGACAAGTGTGAGTTAATCTGAGGACTGTATGTGGGATGGGGCTTCTAGACATAGGCAATGTCATATAAAACCAAGAGGTGACAGAATTCAAGTAGAAGTCCGGGAACCACAAAGAATCTACTATTAGTGGAATCTACTAGAGTTAAGAGGGCTAGTGGAGAGAAAGGAGGCTATATATTACAAGTTTTTATCTATCCAATATTATTTCAGCTATATTCAATTTATACTGAAATCATAAAGTTTTAAAAGCTAAATGTTTCTCTCAAGCATTTCTTATAGCTGCATGTGAATTTAAATTATCCCCAAATAAAAAGTGTTTTAAAAGGTAGGTGAGGATTTTTTAAAAATAGAATATTAGAATTAAATTTTTGAGCATAATATCAGTAAGGAGATATAATCCTTGTATTTCATGATTCCAATAATTTAACAAGGGTGGAAAATTTAGGTAAGAAATCAATAAAGTAATCCAAATTAATGATAGGAAAAATACGATGTTTATCTCTTTTTTAAAAGTGTTGACCTCTTCTGGATGTTCTCCCAAAAGGAAGAAGTTAGGGACAAACAACCTCAAATTGCTGTTAATAGCAAAAAATTTCTTCTGACAGGTTTGAGTGGTTGGATGGTATGGTGGAAAGAATGAGGGCTTTATGGTCAGAGTCTAACCGGGATCTGCCACTTACTTAACCTCCTAAGTGGTCTTTTAACTTAAAATTTGTGATAACATTTGGTCTTTTAGAAGTTTTGTGTGAGAATATGAGATACAGACATGGACCCTAATAAAGTTGATTATTTTTAGAATGATTAAGAGAGACTTCCATTTAATTTGAGCCTTCTTCTGGATAGCTGGCACTAAGTTCAACCATGTGGTTGGACCAGGTTTTGACTGTCTGGGAAGGCTAAGGGTGATCAATTAAGACTATGTTCACATCCAAGTGTGAAGATCTATACTATCACAGTACATACTGTTTAACTGTGAGACAGATGGAACACACCCAGCCATGGAAGATAGTTCCCTACACATAGGCAGATCAGTACACTGCCCTAGCCTTCTGTATATAAAAGACTGGCCCTGATAGGGAATGGCTGGACTTCTAGACATTTTAATGTGACTCTTATTCACTTGACATTACATCTGCAACTGTGCATACTCTAGCAAAAATTCTGAGGTCCATGACTGTATTGCTGATCACTCTAGCTATGTGGACTTTTATCCATTTCATTCAGATTATTTTTTTTAGTACTTTATTGAGGTAAAATTGACATAAAATAAACTGCACATATTTAAAGTATACAAATTGATAAGCTTTGACATATGTGCATATATATATTTATATATATATATATATATACAGACACACACACATATATATATATATATATGTGAAACTATCACAATCAAGATAATGAACATAATCATCATCCTCTTAAGCCCTGTAATCTCTTCTCGTCCTTCCCTCTCTCCCCACCCCATCGCATCCAGGCAAGTAATGAGTTCCTTTATGACAGTATACATTAATTTGAATTTCCTAGCATTTTATATAAATGGAATCATACAGTATATACTCATATTTATCTGGCATCTTTCCCTCAGCATAATTATTTTCAGATTCATCCATGCTGTAGTGTATATCACAGTTCATTTCTTTTTACTGCTTAGTGACTTTTCTGTTACATGTTTATGCCATACTTTGTTAATCCATGCATCTACTGATAGACATTTGGGTTGCCCCTAGTTTAGGGCTACTACAAATAAAGCTGCTATGAACATTCATGTATAAGTTTTTATATGGACATTTATTCTCATTCCTCTTGGGTAAATACCTACGGTATTCTCTTGGGCAAAATGGCTAGATCATATGATTAACTTTTCACAGACTATTTTCCAAAGTGGTTGTATAATTTTACATGGTCATTAGTGGGGCATGAGTTTCAGTTACTCTACAGCTTTGCCAAAACATGGTGTGGACAGTCTTTTCAATTCTAGACATTCTAATGAGTAAATAATAGTATCTCAGTGTGGTTTTACCTGCATTTCTCTACTAATAATGATGTTAAGCATATTTTCATGTGCATACTTGCTATTCCTATGTCTTCTTGTAAAGTGTTAAGTTTTGCCCATTTTTTTAAATTGAGAAGTTTGTTTTCTTAATATTGAGTTATTAAAGTTCTTTATGTATTCTGAATACAAGTTCTTTCTCAAATCTATTATTTGCAAATATTTTTTCTCTTTTCATTCTCAAGAGTCTTTTAAAGAGCAGCAGTTTTTAACTTTCATGAAAGTCCAAGTCAATTTGTTCTTTTATGGATGGTGCTTTTGGTGAAATCTTAGACAAACTCAAGATAACAAAATTCCTTCCAGGGCGCTGGCCCTTCCCTTACAGGTATCTCCTGTAAATAACAGGCCTAGAAAAATTCACCTCATAAATGTAAATTTGTACAACCACTGTAGAAAGCAGTATGGAGTTTCCTCAAAAAACTAAAAATAGAAATACCATATGACCCAGTAATCCCACTTAGAGGAATTTACCTGAAAAAAACAAAATCCTTAATTCAAAAGGATATATGTACCCCTATGTTTATTGCTGCATTATTTACAATAGCCAAGAAACTGAAGCAACCAAAGTGTCCATCAATAGAAGAATGGATAAAGACAATGTGGTACATATACACAGTGGAATATTATTCAGCCATAAAAAGAAAGAATCCTGCCATTTACAATATTCAGCCATAAAAAGAAAGAATCCTGTCATTTACAATATTCAGCCATAAAAAGAAAGAATCCTGCCATTTACAATATTCAGCCATAAAAAGAAAAAATCCTGTCATTTACAACAACTAGATGGTATTATGTGCAGTACAATAAGCCAGGCAGAGAAAGACAAATACCACGATTTCACTTATTTGTGGAATATAAAAACAAAACAAAACAGAATGAACAAAACAGCAGTAGACTCACAGACACTGAGAAGTGACTAGTGGATACCATGTGGAAGAGGTTGGGGAGGTAGGTGGGTGCAGAGTGAGGGGGATAAAGGGGCAAAAAAATTCTCACTCATTATATAAGTTGGTCATGGGGATAGTAGTGCAGCATGGAGAAAACAACGAATGATTCTGTAACGTCTTCCTATGTTGACAGACACTAGTAACTGCACTAGTGGGGGTGAGGATTTAATAATATATGGGTAACTGCAGAACCACTGAGTTGTATACTTGAAACCAATATAGGATTGTATATTAACTATATTTCAGTAAAAAAAAGATTAGTAAACAAAAGAAAAGAAAAAGAAACCAGCACAGGATACATACAAAACTATTACCAGAAAATTAAGAAGAAAAATGAACAAGAAAAAAAAAATGGCAAAGGAAAAATAATTTACATCAAGCAATAAATTACAGCACATCCATAAATGAAATACAGGCAGCTAAAAATGTATGAGGAGCTCTTTAGAGACATACAGAACAGCCTTAAAATACACTGTTAAATGCAAAAAGCAAAGAGCAGAACAGCAAGTATCTACCATATATCTAAGAAGGAGAAATAGGTGGATACACTTAGTATATATCAGTTACCTTTGGGAAAAGGGACTGGATAAATGGGGCATAGAGGTGGGAAGAAGACTTTTCACTGTATTTACTTTCACATCTGAATTTTCAGCTACATGAATATATTACTTTTATAAAAAATTAAATTCCCCCAAAAAATGAGGATTATAGTCTTTTCAGTAATTAATTATTATACAAGAAAGTGATTAAGTCATTGTTTTCTGAGGCTAAAACATATCCTTAAAAAAATACAATTTTTCAGAAAGAATTAAGAACTTTACTCAGCTTTCTTTTGAAATTCAATATCCTCTCGCTTCAGAATATATTCTTCATTCTCTTACTATATAGTAATAATATGGTGCAAAGAACAATCTATTAACTAAGCAAAAAGTAAATGAAATATTCAAGTCTCAGTTATCCAACAAAAGGAACTAAATGTCATTATATATGTTACAATAAATAATACTTGGTATTCACTATAAGCCAGTAGCTATACTAAATGCTTTGTATATATTATTTTGCTTAAGTCTCACAAACATCTATTAAGTCTCACAGCCATCTATTAGGTAAATAAAGATTATCTTCTTTTTCCAATTATGAATCTCAAAGCAGAGCAGTAACTTGCCATGTCAAATAGCAAGTAAGCTGTAGAGCCAGATACAGTCTGACATCCAGGCCTAAGCTCATACACAGTATACTATATGGTCCAGCCTATACATTTCATTACACTAGGAGCAATAAAGTTCTAAGCAGACAGCCCTGCATATAATTCACATTTTATAAACTCTAAAGTTCTTAAATTTTTAATTAAACTAATTAAATTTCTATATATCTTTTTTAATTGGCAGACCCTGCTTTAACACAGATTGAAATTCTAAAAATATAAATTAAAGCAAGTCACCAAAATGCAAAATCCTGCTTTCACAGGTTTTGTGCCCTATTGACATGAGTTATTCTCCTTAATTCAGAAGCCAAATAAATGCATAGATTAAAAAGTATTTTTTTAAATGTGCTCATTATTGAGCAGGTAAAAGAGCAAAAGTGTGTGGAGGCTAAATGTGAAATTTTGCAGGGTCAACAATTCTTACATATTTACATAACAATTTTATCAATTATGAGATTTCACTAGTAACCTCTATATGCAATAAAAGATTTTTAAATGTCTTCTTTTTCTGATAAATTGGCTAAATTTTTCCATTTGTATTCAGGATGCTTTCCAACTTTATAAAATGTTCTCCTGATTCTTTAGGAAAATTTTTATACTGATTGTTAGAATGGCAAGGTAGTAGAAAGTCAAGTATTTTTTTAGACATCTGGTCCCACCACAATCAATATCACTTCATAAACAGGCAGTTTTACCCACCATGCCCTGTAACTGAGGCACATAATCCTACCAGCTGCCAAACTATGCCAAGCATGCCTGCTATACAAACAGCTCTTCTTTCTCTGAATTAATTGTGTCCACTGGACCAATTTAATGCAGTGCTTCTCCAGCACTACCTTTGCCAAATGTGACAGCTGTTGCAAGTCTACAGTGCATACACCGCTGCTTACAGCCTGCTCTCAAAGGTGGCTATGTAAAATGTCTCTGAATAGTGTACTCCTCTGAAAGAATGCAAACAATTACAAGCTTAAACACCATCAGTATCAGAATATGGCTCACTAGAAGTTACAGTAATGAATATATACAAATACAAATCCATTTCACATTAGTAGAAGCTTTCACTTATGACTACAACCCAGCAAGATCCACTGGATCAATGCATAAATATTTAATAAATAAAATAACATTATATATAAGCCTTACTAACAGTGCTGGAGGTGACCAGGATAACAAAAAAATTACTAATGACTGAATTAAAACCACTGCCCTTAGCTCAAACTTCTCTTAACCTGAGGCATCTGAATACTCACAAATTTTTAGGCAAATAAGTCAATACTCTAGCAGCTCAGTGCTCTCTAATGAAAATGCATTACAACCTACATATGCAACATTAAATTTTCTAATAACCACACTTTTAAAAGTAAAACAAAGGTGGCAAAGTTAATCTTAATATTTTTAACCAAAAAGATACAAAAAAATTTTTAACATGTCATCACTATAAAAATAAAGGTTATATATTCTTCTCTTAAAATCAAGTATTTGAAATCCACTGTGTACTTTGTATTTACAGAATACCTTAATTAGGAGGCTAGATTTTAAACAAATATTTGATCAGTATTAAGATTTTATCAAATAAAGTTTAAAAAGCAGTTCACATATTTAAGCTGTTCCAAAGATAGTTTTCCAATAACATATTCATGTACCATATAAATACATTACTTCTGTATTTGGTCCTACATTGACAAAACTCGTTCAAATTTTAAACTCATTGCTTTAACTCAGGAGCAGAAGCATTTCGGTTTAGAATTTATGACTATTTAGTGAGTAAATTAATTAAATCTGTGTCAACTCAGTTGTATTAATGTCAAATTCAAAGGTGTATAACAAATTGAAAAGAAACTTTAAATTTATCAATATCCATTTTTTTCTTGAAGTTTCCCTTCCTTGAGTTGCAAATTTACCTAATTTGTATAACCTATGACATTGGTGAAAAAATTTAATCACAATGCCATTTTTGTTTGGTTTGGTTTTTGATTGTTGAAAATATGGTAAACATGTTGACCTGGAGTTAACAGTACAGAAAATTCTTTGTAAAATTCTTCCATGATGCAACCAACGTGCACTGGCGAATAACACAAGATGATTAAATTAATTATCTGTATTTCCTTCAACAGTTCCATAACTAAGAAATAATTCATAGCATTTGCTCATACACAAAGAGTATTTTTAAGAATTGCACCAGTGACATTTTTTAGAGAGACTACTTTAGAAAACCAAGGTATAAATATTTTCAAGATGTATCATATAACGAAATGAAGCAATAAAGATAACATCACTTCTTGTCAGAAAATTACAATAAATCTGAATTTTAGAGCTACCATACCTGGGGCAATGTCCACATAAAATAAACTAATTTTTTTCATAATTAGCTGAAATTCTTTGACAGATTTCAAGGATTCCAAATATACCTATGCCCTGAGTTCAATTTTCTAGGTCACAAATTAACAAACTTTCTTGCTGTATTTGAAGTTACCCAGACTATTAACTGGTCTATGCCTTTTATCACATGATATCAAAAGTTAAATAAAAGTACTTGCAATTCGACTTCGAGGAAGATGGCGGCGTGAGAAGGGCGGCAGAAATCTCCTCCGAAAACTATATATATCTATGAAAATACAGCAAATACAACTATTCCTAAAACAGAGACCAGAATACACAGGAAAGTGCACAGCGTGCAGCTACACCTGAGAGGACACGGCACCCCGCGGAGCTATAAAGAGCCCTGCAGTGCGGCGCTGTCACGGCTGTGGAATAGTGGAGCAACAGCGCCACCTACAGCATTCCCACTGAATCTACTCCTGGTGGGCGTTTTTTTGTTGTTGTTCTGTTTTGTTTTTTGTTTTTTCTCTTCTTTTTTCTTTTCTTTCTTTTTTTTCCCGTTCTTTCTCTATCTCTCTTTTTTTTCCTTTTTAAAGACTTAAAGAGCCAGGCTGACATACATGGCAACTACCAGCGACCACTTCTATAGCCATGAAAAGACAGAGGAAGATGGTAAAGACTAAGATCAACCAGACAACTCCAGAGAGGGTGCCTGAAGGGATGAAATGCACAGTATTCCTGAAAAAGAATTCAGAATAAAAGTCATAACCATGCAGATGGATCTACAGACAAATGTGCAAGAGCTGAGGGAGGAAGTGAGGGAAGTGAGGAAGGACAATGCAGAAATCAGACAAGCGATCGACGGGCTTAAGAGCAGACTGGATGAGATGCAAGAGACTGTTAATGGAATAGAAATCAGAGAACAGGAATACAGAGAAGCTGAGGCAGAGAGAGATAAAAGGATCTCTAGGAATGAAAGAATATTAAGAGAACTGTGTGCCCAATCCAAACGGAACAATATTCGCATTATAGGAGTACCAGAGGAAGAAGAGAGAGAAAAAGGGATAGAAAGTGTCTTTGAAGAAATAATTGCTGAAAACTTTCCCTCGCTGGGGAAGGAAATAGTCTCACAGTCCACGGAAGCCCACAGATCTCCCAACACAAGGGACCCAAGAAAGACAATACCGAGACACATAATAATTAAAATGGCAAAGATCAAAGATAAAGACAGAGTACTAAAGGCAGCTAGAGAGAGACAAAAGATCACCTTCAAAGGAAAACCCATCAGACTATCATCAGACTTCTCAACAGGAACCTTACAGGCCAGAAGAGAACGGCATGATATATTTAACGTAATGAAACAGAAGGGACTACAACCAAGAATACTGTAAACAGCACTATTATCATTTAAATATGATGGAGGGATTAAACAATTTCCAGACAAACGAAACTTGAGAGAGTTTGCCTCTCATAAACTGCCACTACAGGATATCTTAAATGGACTGCTCAAGAGGGAAGCACCCCTAAGGCTAAAAAGATGTCACAAGAGAAAATAAAATCATAGCAAAGAAAGCAGACTATCCAAATACTAACTAAAGGCAAAGAACAAAACACCTAGTATATAAAGAATGGATGAGGAGAATAAGAAGGGAGAGAAATAAAGAAACATCAGACTGTGTTTACAATAACTTAACAAGAAAGTTGTTAGATTGTTACATAGTAAAGAAGCAACCCTTGAACCTTTGGTAACCACGAATCTAAAGCCAGTAATGGCAATAAGTACATATCTATCGATAATCACCCTAAATGTAAATGGACTGAATGCACCTATCAAAAGACACAAAGTAACAGAATGGATAAAAAAGCAAGACCATCTATATGCTGCTTACAAGAGACTCACCTCAAATCCAAAGATATACACAGACTAAATGTGAAGGGATGGAAAAAGATATTTCATGCAAACAACAAAGAGAAAAAAGCAGGTGTTGCAGTACTTGTATCAGACAAAATAGACTTCAAAACGAAGAAAGTAGCAAGAGATAAAGAAGAACACTACATAATGATAAAGGGGTCAGTCCAACAAGAAGATATAACCATTAGAAATATATATGCACCCAACGCAGGAGCGCCAGCATATGTGAAACAAATACTAACAGAATTAAAGGAGGAAATAGACAGCAATGCATTCATTTTAGGAGACTTCAACACACCACTCACTCCAGAGGACAGATCAACCAGACAGAAAATAAGTAAAGACACAGAGGCACTGAACAACACACTAGAACAGACGGACCTAACAGACATCTACAGAACTCGGCACCCAAAAGCAGCAGGATACACATTCTTCTCAAGTGCACATGGAACATTTTCCAGAATAGACCACATACTAGGCCACAGAAAGAACCTCAGTAAATTCAAAAATATTGAAATCCTACCAACCAACTTCTCAGATCACAAAGCTATACAACTAGAAATAAGTTTTAGAAAGAAACCAAAAAGGCTCACAAATACATGGAGACTTAACAACATTCTCCTAATTAATCAATGGGTTAATGACCAAATCAAAACAGAAATCAAAGAATATATGGAGACTAATGACAACAACAACACAAAGCCACAACTTCTGTGGGACGCAGCAAAGGCAGTTCTAAGAGGAAAGTATACTGCAATCCAGGCCTATTTAAAGAAGGAAGAACATTCCCAAATGAATAGTCTAAAGACAAAATTACTGAAATTGGAAAAAGAAAAACAAATGAGGCCCAAAGTCACCAGAAGGAGGGACATAATAAAGATTAGAGAAGACATAAATAAAATTGAGAAGAATAAAACAATACAAAAAAATCAATGAAACCAAGAGCTAGTTCTTTGAAAAAATAAACAAAATAGATAAACCCCTAGCCAGACTCATTAAGAGAAAAAGAGAATCTACACACATAAACAGAATCAGAAATGAGAAAAGAAAAATAATGACAGACCCGACAGAAATACAAAGAATTATAAGAGAATATTATAAGAATCTATATGCTAACAAGCTGGAAAACCTAGAACAAATGGACGACTTCTAAGAAAAATACAACCTTCCAAGACTGACCAAGCAAGAAACAGAAAAACTAAACAGACCAATCACCAGCAATGAAATTGAATCGGTAATCAAAAAACTACCCAATAACAAAACCCCCAGGCCAGATGGATTCACCTCTGAATTCTATCAGACACATAGAGAAGAAATAACACCCATTCTCCTTAAAGTTTTCCAAAAAATAGAAGAGGAGGGAATACTTCCAAACTCATTCTATGAAGCCAGCATCACTCTAATACCAAAACCAGGCAAAGACCTCGCCAAAAAAGAAAATTACAGACCAATATCCCTGATGAACGTAGATGCAAAAATACTCAACAAAATATTAGCAAACCAAATTCAAAAATACATCAAGAGGATCATACACCATGATCAAGTGGGATACATCCCAGGGATGCAAGGATGGTACAACATTCGAAAATCCATCAACATCATCCACAACATCAACAAAAAGAAGAACAAAAGCCACATGATCATCCCCATGGACGCTGAAAAAGCATTTGACAAAATTCAGCATCCATTCATGATTAAAACTCTCAACAACATGGATATAGAGGGCAAGTACCTCAACATCATAAAGGCCATCTATGACAAACCCACAGCTAACACCACACTTAACAAGGAGAAGCTGAAAGCTTTTCATCTAAGACTGGGAAAAGACAGGGATGCCCACTCTCCCCACTGTTATTCAACATAGTTCTGGAGGTCCTAGGCACGGCAATCAGACAAAACAAAGACATACAAGGCATCCAGATTGGTAAAGAAGAAGTCAAATTGTCACTATTTGCAGATGACATGATACTGTACATAAAAATCCCTAAAGACTCTACTCCAAAACTACTAGAATTAATATCTGAATTCAGCAAAGTTGCAGGATATAAAATTAACACACAAAAATCTGTTGCTTTCCTATACACTAACAATGAAATAACAGAAAGAGAAATCAGAAAAACAATTCCATTCACAATTGCATCCAAAAGAATAAAATACCTAGGAATAAACATAACGAAGGAAGTGAAACACCTGTACTCTGAAAACTAAAAGACACTCCTAAGAGAAATAAAAGGACACTAACAAATGGAAATGCATCCCATGCTCTTGGCTAGGAAGAATAAATATTGTCAAAATGGCAGTACTACCTAAAGCAATCTACAGATTCAACGCAATCCCTATCAAACTACCAACAACTTTCTTCAATGAACTCGAACAAATAATTCTAAAATTCATATGGAACCACAAAAGACCCAGAATAGCCAAAGCTATCCTGAGAAGGAGGAATAAAACAGGGGGAATTACGCTCCCTGACTTCAACCTCTACTACAAAGCCACAGTAATCAAGACAATTTGGTATTGGCACAAAAAAAGACCCACAGACCAGTGGAACAGAATAGAAAATCCAAACATTAACCCAAACATATACAGTCAATTAATATTTGATAAAGGAGCCTTGGATATACAATGGGGAGATGACAGCCTCTTCAGCAGCTGGTGTTGGAAAAACTGGACAGCTACATGTAAGAGAATGAAACTGGACTACTGTCTAGCCCCATACACAAAGGTAAACTCAAGGTGGATCAAAGACCTGAATGTAAGTCATGAAACCATAAAACTCTTAGAAAATAACATAGGCCAACATCTCTTGGACATAAACATGAGCAACTTCTTCATGAACATACCTCCCCGGGCAAGGGAAACAAAAGCAAAAATGAACAAGTGGGACTATATCAAGCTGAAAAGCTTCTGTACAGCAAAGGACACCATCGGTAGAACAAAAAGACATCCTACAGTATGCGAGAATATATTCATAAATGACGTACCCGATAAGGGGTTGACATCTAAAATACATAAAGAATTCACGCACCTCAACAAACAAAAAGCAAACAGTCCAATTGAGAAATGGGCAGAGGACATGAATAGACACTTCTCTAAAGAAGAAATTCAGATGGCCAACAGGCACATGAAAAGATGCTTCACATCGCTAATCAGCAGAGAATTGCAAAGTAAAACTACAGTGAGGTATCACCTCACACCAGTGAGGATGGCCAACATCCCAAACACAAACAACAACAAATGTTGGCGAGGATGTGGAGAAAAGGGAACCCTTCTACACTGCTGGTGGGAATGCAAATTAGTTCAACCATTGTGGAAAGCAGTATGGAGGTTCCTCAAAAAACTCAAAATAGAAATACCATTTGACCTAGGAATTCCACTCCTAGGAATTTACCCTAAGAATGCAGCAGTCCAGTTTGAAAAAGACAGATGCACCCCTATGTTTATCGCAGCACTATTTACAATAGCCAAGAAATGGAAGCAACCTAAGTGTCCATCACTAGATGAATGGATAAAGAAGATGTGGTACATATACACAACCCAATATTATTCAGCCATAAGAAGAAAACACATCTTACCATTTGCAACAACATGGATGGAGCTACAGGGTATTATGCTCAGTGAAATAAGCCAAGCCGAAAAAGACAAGTATCAAATGATTTCACTCATATGTGGAGTATAAGAACAAAGAAAAAAACTGAAGGAACAAAATAACAGCAGACTCACAGAACCCAAGAAAGGACTAATAGTTACCAAAGGAAAGGGACTGGGGAAGATGGGTGGAAAGGGAGGGGTAAGAGGGAAAAAGGGGCATTACGATTAGCAGATGTAATGTTGGGGGGGCATGGGGATGGCTGTACAACTCAGAGAAGACAAGTAGTGATTCTATAGCATCTCACTACGCTGATGGACAGTGACTGTAATGGGGTTGGTGGGGGGGACCTGATGAAGGGGTAATTTAATAACCATAATATTGCACATGTAATTATAAAATAATGATACCAAGATAAAGTATAAAAAATATATATATAAATAAACAAGTTAAAAAAAAGTACTTGCAATTCTTCAAATTTCAAATTAATTGATCTTTGATATGGGAAACTCTTGTATCTCATGAGCAATTATATGATAGCTTAATTGAAAATCACTTTTTATGAAATATTATTTTTAGTATTTTCTCCTAGTTTTTTAACAGAATTTCCATAATAGTAGTAACAATTTCTTTTACCATATCACAATCTAAAAATGACTTACATGTGATCATATAAGGTTTTGAAAACCTAAGAAATCTATTAAAAACATACTTCACATAATAAGTAAATTTAGATAGGTCCCTGGAAAACAAGATCAAAATACAAAATTGAATTGTATTTCTATATATTAGCAGCAATTAAATTAAATCAACAAAATACAATATCATTAAAGTAGTATCAAAAATCATGAAATCCTTAAATTTAACGGAATATGTGCAAGAGTAAGTATGTAAACCACAAACTTGCAAAAACAAAGGAAGAAAAATAAATAGATAATACTATGTTCACGTTGATAAGTTAGAAGACTCAATTTTGTTAAGATGTCAATTCTCCCAAAATTGATCTACATATTTTATGCAATCCAAGTCAAAATTACAGCAGGTGTTTTGGTTTAAAGTGACAAGAGGATTCTAAAATTTACATGAAAATGCAAATGACTGAGAATTAGCCAAATCAATTTTCAAAAACAACAAAACTGAATGACTCATAATACTATATTTCAAGCTGGACAAGAAAGCCAGAGTATTCAGGACAGAGAGTAATCAGTATAAGGAAAGGCACAGCTCAATGGAACTGAGCATAGACTCTAGAAATGGACCTACACATACAGATTCAATTGATTTTCTTTTAAAAATGATAATTATCCACATCGCTAATCATCAGAGAAATGCAAATTAAAACCACAATGAGGTATCACCTCACACCAGTTAGGATGGCCAACATCCAAAACACAAACAACAACAAATGGTGAGGATGTGGAGAAAGGGGAACACTCCTACACTGCTGGTGGGAATGTAAACTAGTTCAGCCATTGTGGAAAGCAGTATGGAGGTTCCTCAAAAAACTCAAAATAGAAATACCATTTGACCCAGGAATTCCACTCCTAGGAATTTACCCTAAGAATGCAGCAGCCCAGTTTGAAAAAGACATATGCACCCCTATGTTTATCACAGCACTATTTACAATAGCCAAGAAATGGAAGCAACCTAAGTATCCATCAGTAGATGAGTGGATAAAGAAGAGGCGGTACGTATACACAATGGAATATTATTCAGCCATAAGAAGAAAAAAAATCCTACCATTTGCAACAACACGATGGAGCTAGAGGGTATTATGCTCAGTGAAATAAGCCAGGTGGAGAAAGACAAGTATCAAATGATTTCACTCATGTGGAGTATAAGAACAAAGAAAAAAACTGAAGGAACAAAACAGTAGCAGACTCACAGAACCCAAGAATGGACTAACAGTTACCAAAGGGAAAGGGATTGGGGAGGATGGGTGGGAAAGGAGGGATAAGAGGGTAAAGGGGCATTATAATTAGCACACATAATGTAGGCGGGACACACGGGGAAGGCAGTATAACACAGAGAAGACAAGTTGTGATTCTATAGCATCTTACTACGCTGATGGACAGTGACTGTAATGGGGTATGTGGTGGGGACTTGATTATTGGGGGTGTCTAGTAACCAAAATGTTGTTCATGTAATTGTACATTAATGATAGCAAGAAAAAAAAAAACGACTGACACAAGCACAAATCAAAAAGAACAGACCAGAGAATCCAGGAAGACTCAAATATACATGGTCAAAGTATTTTCTACGACTGAGCCACAGTAACTCAATAGAGGAATGATAAACCTTTTCCACAAATGTGCTGGAACTAGATAACCATACTTTATAAAGAAGTGAAATTTGACTCTTCACACCACACACAAAAATTAACTCAAATCATAAATATCATAAATATAATCAAAATATATCACTCAGCTAAAAATAAATAACTTCTAAAAGACAAAGCAGGAAAAACCATTTTTGGCCTTTGGGCAGACAAACATTTCTTAGGATATAAAACACACAAACCATAGCAGGGGAAAAAAAAGACAGATAAATTGGACTTGATTAAAATTGAAAAGCTTTTAGTCTTCAAAATCAGCATTAAGAATGGAAAAGCAAAACAAATCAAGACAAAATACTTGCAATATATGTCTAAGAAAGGATTTGTCTGCAGAATATATTTAAAACTCTTGCAACTCAACAGTAAAACAATCAATCTCCCCAAAATACAATAGGACAGACACCTCACTAAATAAGAAATATGACTGGCAAGTAAGAACATGAAAGATGTTCAATATCACTAATCACCGGGAAATGCAAACCAAAACAATAATGCGATGACTATTCAGCCATTACATTCGCCAAAACTGAAAACATGGACAAGAGTTGGCAAGGATGTAGAACAACTGAAACCAATACAATGCTGATGAGGAAGAAAAATGGAACTTTTGGTTTCTTATCAAGTTAAACAAAAGGCACAGAAATTCCATTTTTAGGTACTTACCCAAGAGAAATAAAAAGGCATAGGACACAAAAAGACTTACAAAAGATTGTTCAAAGCAACTTTATTCAGTTTTTGCTTCCTCAGAAACTGTAAACTCTCAAACATCCTTTCTCTCTATGATACACTTGACCTCTCCCTCTCTACTAAGTCCACCTATTGGCTTTTAATTATTCTTCAGTCTCTCCTATTTGAATAAATAAAGCACATCTACTAATCTCACAACACCATCCAGTTTCCACCTTATTTCTCTTCTTCCCAAAGTAAAGTTTTCTATGCTGACTGGATTTATTTCTTCACCTCTACCGGCCCTTAGGCCACACTGCCTGTTTTCCACCCCTTCACTCACTCCACTAAAGCACTCTTACTAAAACCAATAATGATCACCCTGTCACTAAAACTAATGCAGACTTCTCAGTCCTAACCTTAATTGATCTCACAGGAGCATTCAACTCTGGTAACATTTCTTCCTTTGTTTCCCAGATACCAGACTCCCTTAGTTTTCTTACTGGCTACACATTCTCTGTCTCCTTTGTGTTTTCAGCCTTCTCTGCCCACCCACCAATAAATACTTGAGTTCCTGAGGGCCCAATCTTAAATACTCTTTTCTTTTTATTCTATATTCTCATTCTAGAAAATATCATCCATAACCTGGTTTCATTACCACCTACCTGGAAATGATTCACAAGCATATACCTCAAGCTCTAACCATTCCTTTAAACTCCAGATTGAAAATATTCACTTAGAAGAGATTCTGAATTCTCACTTTTATTTTAATGGGAATAGTTCAGAAGACTTATATGAAAACATGGTAAATACAAAGATTCAACATTTAATAATTAGGTTAGGATTATCCTAAAGAAGAGCATCACCCTGATGGGAAGAACCTGAAAGTCATTATTAAGGGTTCAATTTCAATACCTGCTAATGAGCAAAAGGAAGAAGGTCGGTGTGAGTAAGCCCACACACATACTCCCCCAAAAGAAGGTGACCAACAGTGGAAATTACATTCCTTAAAGGCACTGAAATGGTGGTAATTAGCCAACAGCACTTCAACTGAGACAAGGTCAGAAGAATCAGGTGGATGGTATCATCACGATTCTATCTTTGGAAAAATATTCCAGACAGTAGATGGAGCTTCTGTGGTCCAATTTCTAAGAGCAAGAACTAGGAAGGTGGAGATGTAAGGCGGAGGTCAGTCCCACTGGAGAAAATGGGATGTCAAATCAAAAATCAAAGCTGAAATTCAGTCATCTAGACTGAGCACTCTAAAGGAGCAAAAGCCAAGGGAGGCTCACGGTGACCATGATTGTTCAGTTTCACCCTAAGTATCCAAATATCAATCTCAGAACATCACATTCCCCAACCCTGATGCAGCAAAAGGAGTGCCTAATATCCTGGCTGCCTTGATCAAAATTAACCAAAAAAAATCCAGCACCAGGACAAAGGGTAGAAACACTGGCACCTAAAACTGAATAGCCACTCACAGCAGGTGAAAGACAACCAGTGGAAGTAAAATCATAAGACCTCCATTTGCATTCCAGTTCTTACCTTTTCATATTTGGTAAACGCCCTGAGCCCCAGGTTCCTTGTTTATGATATGAGATTATTAATAATATTTATTCAAACCACCTTACAATTTACTAAAAGAATGAAATGATGTAATGCATACTAAATTATTTTCTAACATGCAGTAGTATCTCATAAAAATGTCTTATGTTGTTAACACAGAAAAATAAACTTGGCTGTTGAACATAAATAACCGGATTGAATAAAATTCACTCAGGAGTTCTGAAGGAACCCAAATATGAAAATATAAAACTATGAGCTACAATATGTAATAGCTACTGAGAGAATTTAAGACTTTTTCACGTTATTCATTAAAAAAAGGCTCTAAGAGCTCTCTAAGAATTACACAACAGTGAGGAAGCAAGCAGCATTTCTCATTACAGGTTAGAAAATTTTCCATATTAAGTTAGAATAGTTTCTAGTCAGAAAAAGCAGTAATATTTTCTGCAATATTCATACTTCTATAGTTCTTCTGGAGAACAAACATTATGGTGCATCTGCGCCTATCATACTGTATGTAGGTCAGATTTTTAATTTTCAGATGAAAAAAGATGAATCTGGAAATGGTTAAGACAAAAACAACTAGAACAGTCACTCTCTAAAGAGGGTATAACAAAACATTAATTCTCTCCTTAGAAATACAAGAGACAAGAGAGGATGTTGCATGTTAATAAAATCACATAGGGTATGGATAACAAAAACAGAATTATTCAGCACTTGAAGAAGGTGGTCTGGGGAAAAAAAAATCAAAGGAATTAACTTTATAAAATATGTGGCAAAACAGGGAATTCATTACTCCAATTATTCCAGCTAAAAGCAAAAATAAAAGCTATTTCAAAAATATAAGATAAATGAATGCTCTGTCTCTACCCAAGTATTTATGTATTCACATAAATTTTACATTCTCAAGATTTAAATATATTATAAAATATAATATGCAAATATAAATTGTTTATAATTATTTATAACAGATTGTTAAAATTTCTAGTACCAATCAGTTTATATATTTTCTCTAAGATATTTTGCCTGTATTTTCTGATAGCCACAATATAATCAACAACCTGTAATGTCCCTTTACACTGCAAAATTCAAAACAATGAAAAAAAGGAGGGAAGATTCCAAATGCAGATAAGCACATACATTACAAGGGAAGTATGCTTTACAATCTAACATCGTCAAATCTTAAATTACATTACAAAACATAATAAAAACAATGAAGCAGCAATAAACAATCAAATTTTGGGAAAAGGAGGCACTATAGTTTCACTATCTCGACCAGTTCAGTTTTTAACAATTTGATATTTACTGAGAATCAAATTAAAACACAAGGACTAGAATGCCTCTAATGATTCTTTCTTTAAAGCTTATTATCATGCTAAGTAACACCTCTCAAATAGTTGAATGAAATGCTATATATTGCTGTACAATATATTGAGGTATACCAACGTGAGTTTAAAAGGAGATACATTTTATCTAATTAACTAAATATTACAATGGGCTGCAGGGTATGTCTGAAATCTATCAACATAAATTAGAGAAATTCTTTAAATGTGTACTAATTATCCATAAAGTAGATTATCAACTCAGATTATCAAGAGATCAAAATGATTAATTAGGAATATTTACTTTTAACTCAAACTAAACTCAAAATTATATCAGATTGTTCATGGTAATCTTAAATTCTTCTTAATGATTCATACTTAATTCTTTCTTCCTGTTTCTGTGTTTTTTGCAATTCACCATTTAATGTATCGTCTAACAAGGTATCTATATGATCATATAACAATACCTTTTCTATAATCCTTATGCTACATCAAGTGATCCTCTTACACAGTAAATTTTATGCTGTATCTAGTGATCCACTGAAAAACAAAATAATTTATGAAAATATAATTATTTATTTGATGAAGTACTCAACAGTAGCTGCAAATGTGCTACTTGAAATATCAAATGTTCAAAAGAAAAAATAAGTCCTTTGTGCTGAACAGTATCTAAAACATAATAGGAACTCAATAAATATTTTAGAAGATAATTGAAGTATAAGCAGGTATATCTGTGTGAATGTATAGCTGAAACCATAAAGCACTTGAATATATAACAACTATAATCCACTTATACTTGAAAACAGATCAAATAATATAAACTAGGAAAGAGTATCCACATTTCTGTAAACCAAAGATTACATTATCAAGTGAGACTGAATATTTATAGTTAAATTTATAGTTACATCTAACCATTTACATAATTTTTCTTCAACATCTTTATCTCAGTGGGTCTTACACTTAGAGAATATATGTATTTAAAATGTTTCTGATCAACTACAGAGGGTAAAACAAGAACTACATTTTTTTTTCAATCACAATCACCTCTGCAAACATCCGTTTGGGGAAAGTACGCCTGTTATTTTACAAGGTGATCAACGTATTATTCACACAGACTTAATACCTACTAGAACCCACAAATCTATAGTAGTTTTTGAGATATCTTCCATCATGTATACACAAATGATCGCCATATGGATAGTGAGATTTGGACTGCATGCGAAGTTGTTAATGATATCAAAGGACCAGATGCTCTAAGCTTATAAATCATTAAAAAGTTGTTGATATCCTTTTATGTCATATAAACATATTTTTGTATTACTGTAGGATCTTTCTATATATTTGACATTCCATCATATATCCTCTGGGTGTATCTCTATACATTATATTCTACCATAATCAAAACCACATTTTACTGCTAATTAATCTTTCTCTTTAACTTAAGTCACTAAAAATATCTTCAATATAATTAATTGTAGTGAAAACAATACATCCCTACATTCTACTTTTTCACCAAAAATTTGGTTATTGTTCACTGTCCTAAATGATACAAACTTAAGTCAGTATTCCTCTAACACAGTGACAACAAATTGCCTAAAATGTTTTCTGGGAAACAAATGAGATAAATTTCAAACAGCTTTGAAGAGTATAAATTGCTACACTAATGGCAAGGATTATCAGTGTTCTATAGATACAGAGTGTCAATAATATTTCTTCTTTTAAAAAGATAAAGACAGAAACTATGAGAGAAAAATGGACATTATACACTACAGTAACTAAGGAGAAATAAGCAATCTACTTCATATAATTGTTTTGCTTTGATTTTCTTTAAAAACTAGTTAGAAACTATTATCTAGTGAGAATATGCACCAGTATTAAGAGTTAGAAGGACTCCAATTTCACACATTAAAAACTTAGTAATACTCGAACTTTGAGAATACAGGTATGATCTGGTCCTCTGAACCCTATCAGAATTTTCAAGGAGAGGGTTAGGACCTCCTTATCTCTTGCTAACTATCTTAAAGCTCAGTCTTACCACCCTATTATGTTCTTTAAAAGTTGAGCATTGTAAACATTATGTAATGTCAGTCGGAAGAAGAGACCCCATTAAGAGTAAAATTGATTCCCCTAGAAATGTAAAAAAAGGTTATGATGTACCCAAAAAGCAAAATAACAGAATCTCTACCATCTTTGTCATCACCGTAATTTTATCTATTAATGTATATTTGAAATTCATTCAAATGAAGTGGAAAAGGAGAAATAACATTCTGTCTTAAAATATAATGTTTCTATTAGATAATTTTACAAAGATTTTAGTATGAAATTATGGCCCAAAGAATGGAGGATCAAAATCTCTGTATCTCCTTGGAAAATAAATAACATCTTTTAATGCACACCATTAGTGTCTATATTAAATTTAGGCTTACAGCAAGAATAGGTGATTCAATTAAAAAGACATCTGAAACAATAATCAGATACCACTTTATGCCATCACATTAGTAAAAATTAACATGATAATATAGTATCCGGTACTATTGAGAGTAAGGGATAATAGATACTTGCATAGACTATTAGTGGAAACAGATCTGGCAGTATCTTTCGAGATATAAAATGTACATGCCTTTTGACCCAAACTCACTTCTAGAAATCTAATAAAAATTCTCACACATTCAAAAAGCTAACAAGATGATCACTAACATACAGCAATAACACCTTAAATGTCCAGTAAAAGGTATGGTTAATTGAATTATCATATTTATATACTCAACTGACATAGAAGAAGATTCACAATATAATGTGAAGTCAAAAAATAAAATAAAAGCAAGTTTCAGAGTAACATGTATAAATGTCACACCATTTTTTAGCACACACATTGCTGTACCAGGAAGAAAACATTTTTTGTTTGTTTTTTAACCAGCTGCCATTAAGGTTTCTGCCTGTGCTCAGGAAAATTCCTTAGGCAAAATGAGGTATATAAAGAAACAGCGAATCAAATATCCTAAATCTCTCCTGAATTTGGAAATACTAGCAAGATGAGAGGCAAAAGAGAAGAAACCGGGACATACAGAAGAAACAAGACATGCAGAGAGAGAGAGAAAAATGGTGAAAGACAAGAGCAGGAGCACGTGGAGAAAGAACAGGGTTATTACATATTCAACTTTAAATAGTTCAACTTGTTACAACCCTCCCTCCACCCCACAACTTCATCTACGCAAACATTCATTAGAATCTACTATATATACACACGAATGCTTTGTGTGAGTGATATGGGGTAAATTGTAGGAAAGAGGAACAATCCACATGTGGATGGACAAGAAAACAAGAGAACATCCATGGGAGCTAAGAGTACAGCAGAATGGGAACTCATTTCAAGAGATGACCATGACATTTTGGTGGAAAATTTCTACCGAATATTTGATAAGGAACACAAGACAATTATATTTAAATCTCAAAAGATAAATCCACCTGTTAACTACATTACATATGTTTATGTATATATAGTTTTGAGTGCATGTGTGTGTGTGTGTGTATATGTGTGTGTGTGTGTGTGTGTGTGTAATGTATTTTTGTATGTATGTATTTAAGTATGTTTTAAAAAACAAAACATTTGTTACCCACATTCGATTTGTTAAAATAAGTTTTCCTGTAATTTCACAGGGTAAATATTTAAATTTCTCAGGCTTGCTTTTTTCCCCATGGGGTTAGTGCTAAAGGAATTTCGGGTTTGCCCTTCAGTACACAGGCCTCCTTATCAGCAAGTGCTAGGGAAAGGAAATCCCAAAAGATAAGTGATGTTCGGAGTGTCTCCTACAACTGCAGGGGGAAGAACATCCGAGTCACAGGGCCTGCCCTGATAACATACAGTACTGAAAGCATTCACAAGAACTCTGCAAGTTGAATACAGAGGCTGTGTGATAAGTTAAAACTGTAATTACCCTGTTCTATTTCTATGATAAAACTGTCCTTACAAATGTTTATTTGTAACAACAAGTCTTTCAAGTCTCTGTATTCAAAGGAGCTTAGTATGGCCTGTGACTCTAACCTGTATCTAAAAAATCTGTTTTTTTAATTGCTTGTCTTGCCTGATAAGTGACTGATCTAGTTAGAAGATTTTAACTCCCATTTTTGTTTCTCAAGATATAAATACTGGTAATGTAGCCTTGCTAATAATAAAAACTAAAATGTCATCTCTTTCTGTTCTTCATGCTTATATAAAGGTAAAATAAGATGACTTATCTAGTAGATTCTTAAAAATCATGTATATAAATTTATAAATTGAATTGGATTTCATCAAAATTAAGAAATTCTGCCCTTCCAAAGAGACTACTAAGATGAAAAGACAAGCCACAAACCAGGAGAAAATATTTTCAAATCACATATGTGATAAAGGACTTGTATCCAGAATATGTAAAGAATTCTCAAACTCATTAGTAAGAAAACAAAAAAGCCAATATAAAAATGGGCAAAAGATTTTACATATACTTTACCAAAGAAGACACATAGATGGCAAATAAACACATGAATACACACTCAGCATCATTAATCATTAGGTAAATGCAAATTAAAACCACACAAGATATTCCTACACAACTATTAGAATGGCTAAAATTTAAGACTGCCCATACCAAGTATTGTCAAGGATGTGAAGAAATATGATCTCTCATAAACTACTGGTAGAACTGTAAAATGATATAGCCATTTTGGAAAAGAGTTTCACAGTTTTGGCAAAACCCAAAAAATTTTGTTAGGTAGAAAAACAAATATGAGCAGCCAGGAAAGGAGAAGATGACATTCAAGGTAAAAAACTGCCCAGTGAGGGAGTCCCACTTGAAGACAACAAAGGATCTGCAGGGAGATAACTTTCTTGCCTATCGGAACCAGACCAAACAGGTCCCAACACAGGCCAGGCACAACTGACCAAAACTAAAAACAACCCAACCCTCATCATAATCTCATTGATAAAATGTCGATTTTGCCCTCCCACCTCAATGGGCTTTTCTGTGTGCATTTTGGGAAAAGACAGGTGCACCAAGAGGAATAGGTGTATAACCAGAACTGTCAATCAAATACCTCACCCTATCAAGCAAAGAGGTCCCTCCCAGCTAGGTCGTGGAAAACAGACCCTCTTAATAGTTCAGGGCCTTTGTCTACCTTAACTCTGACCCACTCCTCCCTTGAAGTGTATTCAAGTAAAACTTTCCCTCTGCTTCTCTATTATATCTCTGTCTTTCAATTCTTTGTTTCAGTGGGACAAGAACAAAGGAGAACAAACTCAACCCACAACAGTTTAATATACACCTAGCATATGAATGCAGCATTCCACTCCTAGGTAAAAGCATATACTCTGAGGTGGAAGCAAGAGAAAAGAAAGCATACACTCACATAAAAATTTATAATGAATGTTCATAACTTTATTGGTAATAGCCAAAATCTAAAAACAGCCCAAATGATCAACAGATGCCCCAAAATACTGAATATAGTATATCTAGACAATGGAATACTACTGAGCAATAAAAAGGAATGAACTTCTCATACAAACAAGAAGGAACTGCAAAATAATTATGCTGAGTGAAAGAAGTCATACAAAAAAGTCATGACCATCTAATGCATGGTTATACTTATATAAAATTCTAGAAAATGCAAACTAACTGATAGTGACAGGAAGAAGAGCACTGGTTTGTCTAAGGATGGGGAAGGGTAGGAAGAAAGGATTACAAAGCTTGAGGAAATTTGGCTAGTGATGAATATATGTTTATTCATTGTGGTGTGGACTCACACGTATGTACATATGTCAAAACTTAGCAAACTGTACACTTTAAACATGTGAACTTTATTGCATAAGAGTTAAAAACTAAAAAGGGAGAAAGAATTTTATAATCCCTTAATAAATACAAGGAAGTGATATATGAAATTTTTAAGAGGCTTTATGGGAAGAAAAGATGAGCATGGTATGAAGATTATTCATATAGCCACCTATACACCAGAGTGAGCCAAACAATGAAACTGGTGATGACAGGTTTACTGGGCTACTAATGACAAGTAAAGGTGTCAGAATAGACCAATTCACTATTCTGTGGGCAGAATAAAACAAATGATAAAGGACAATTCAGAAATCACTGTTGGAGACTATGTATCCAACATGCAATAGGATACACTCCAACACAGTGCAAAAAGAGAAATGTGAAAAGGAAAAGCAAGGACAGCAGATGTCAAAGGAACCTCTACATCATTCTCTCCTCTGGTATCTATAGAAGGCGCTTTAGAAAATCTTTATGGAAAGTTGTCTTGGTATCTATATTCCTAAAAGTGACAAGAAACTCCTGAGAAATAAAATTTCATTTAGTTTATTTCTGAATGATTTTTTGCCATTCCTGAGAAATGTGTTTGCATTGAAAATTCTGATTGTCAATACAGAATAAGAATTCATAACAAAAATGTATGTGTTTGTGACTTTAAATATTTTAAACGTTATATATCCTGCTATTCTTTAGTTTTTAGGTAACCACAGGCAATGATGTTTTTTCCACTAAGGCAAAATAAAATAATACTTAATATAGTCTCCAATTGGTTCTTACAATATACTCATTTTAAATAAAAAGCTTTTCTAGCTTAGATACACATTCTTAAGGGCATTTGAAAGGGCAAATGCCTTTCATCCCATATTATGTACTATACCTTATAGGCTAAATTGTCCAAATTATCAGGTTAATCATCTTCAATGTAATATTTTATAAATAAAGGTAATAACCCTTCTTCCTCTTTCCACCTATCCACAAAGCTATAAACTAAGTTAAAAGACAGTGCTCCCAGCTAAACTAGGACTCTTGTTTTCACCATGTTTGTTTAAAGAATAGGCTCTGAAAGGAATACCCATATCCCAAACACAATAAGCTTTAAAAAAATCTAGCCCAAGACCAAAGAAGGTAAACCTTACAGCAACAAAAAAAAGGGGAGGGGGAGGGGAGTGGGAACATCACAATTGTCATTAATTGCTTATGGTTACCTAATAAATTTATTATCACCACTGTCTCTAAACTCTATGCTTCATGAAGACAGAGATCAGGTCTATTCTGGTTCACTAATAAAAGAGAACAGTTGGGAGAAGATGAGGGAGTACAGTAAGCAGTCAACAGATAATTTGTTACAGGAATGAGTTACTGAGCAAACAAATGAGTGAATAAACACACACATATACAACTGATAAAGAGAACGCAGATTTCTTTCAGGGGAAAAAAATATTTTATGCTATAATTTCTATCTCAAGAAAATTAAACATTAACTTTATGAAATAATTGATAGTGATGATAAAAGAAGATGATGGAAAGAAAAATACTAAAATTATTATTAAGCACTTTGTCCAAATCTGACCCTTTCTTTGACTTTACACTAAGGGCTTCCAATATTTTTCTCCTTTCTTCTTTTTCTCTGAGCATTAAAACATCTAGTAGTCAAGAAACAAAACAAAAAATAGACAAATTGGACTCATCAAAATCAACAGCTTTTTACATCAAAGAATACAATCAAGAAAGTAAAAACCCCACAAAATGGAAGAATGTATTTGCAAGTCACATATCTGACAAGGGGCTATTTACAGAATATAGAATGCTTAAAACTCAGTAATAAAAAGAAAAATAATTAGATTTAAAAAGCAAAGGAGCTGAAAGATTTCTCTAAAGAACATATACAAATAACTAATAAGATTATAAAAAGATGTTCAACATTATTAGTCACTAGGGAAATACAAATCAAAATCACAATGAGGTATTACTTCATACCCACCAAAACAGCCCTCATTTGTTTTTTTTAAAAAAGGACATAACTAGTGTTGGCCAAGATATTGAGAAACTGGACCATTTACACATTCCTAGAGGAAATGTAAAATAGTGCAGTTGCTTTGTAAAACAATTTAGCAAAACATAAAGATAAAAGCTAAAAAAGTTAAACATAGCATTACTAAATGACCCAACAATTCCACTCCTCAGTAAGTACCCAAAATAACTGAAAACAGGCATTAACACAAAAACTTGTACACAAATACTTATAACACCATTATAAATGGCACAGTCTTTTATTTTACACTCTGCTCCTGTACACCTCTACCTGATTTATTATACTTGTGGATAAAAGTACCTTAAATTTAAGGCACTAAATTAGACAAAATGATTTTTGAGGTAAAATCGTAAATTTAGGTTAATTTTAAAATAAGTTCAATCCAAACTTTTTTAATTAGCATATTCTAGCGATAGCATGATATGCTCAGTTAGAATGCAGAAGAACCAGACGATACTCCCAGTTCTCTCCTGAACTGGCTGCAGCTTCACTGCTGGCCTTTAGCTTCTGACATGCTGAGAATGTATTAATTTTTAAGATTCCTTCCAGTTTAAAAATTATATCATTAACTGCCAAGGGATTTGAGAATTTCTCCCAGTAAAAGAAGTCAGTTCACATTAAGGACTCAATAAAGAACAGATTTAAGTAGGAAGGGAAGGCATTTCATATTCAGACCTCTGATAACTTTCTTTAAATTATCCTTTTACATACAGCAAGACCATAGCTGCTATCAATTTATGTTATCATCTGGAATCATATGCCCAATAGAAGCAAGTTAACTCACGTTGTGGATGTAAATATAATGCTATCTACAACCTAAGAAATCAGCCTCAGAGCTTGTGAGGAGTACACAACACCCCAGCACATGAGCCAGAAAGATCCAGAAGGTACAGATAGATATATTCTGTTAACAAAACTATGAATGCTATGCAAAGGTCAAATGAATTATAATCACTGATAGAGTAAACCTCTGACATTCTGTATTTAATATTCAACCATTCTGACTGTGCCCCAAGGACACTGAGGTTTCATGACATGAAACAGTTATTTTGCTATGGTACCAATTAAAGCATACTTATTGCAAAGTACAGTATAAAAGTCACTTAATAAACAATAAGCAGAATAGGCTATTCAGAAACTACATTTCACTGAAGTTGCATTATTCCCTAGTTTGTCAGAGTATTCACATATTAAACTCTGTGAAGTTAAAAAAAAACAACTCTGCTTCTTTTGTAAAGGAAAAGGACATTAAAAAGTAAGCCAGCTCCCAATGCTAGTAAAATTAAAGAATAAAATTGAAAGGGTAATCCAGAGAAAATGAAAACACTAACTTGAAGGAGTATCAGTACCCCTATGTTCACTGCAGCATTATTCACAATGGCCAAGATACAGAAACAACCTAAGTGTCCACTGATGGATGAAATGGATAAAGAAAATGCAGTGTGTATATATACAGATGTATCTATACACACACACACACACACACACACACACACACACAGTGGAATATTATTCAGCAATAAAAAAGAAGGGAATCATGACATTTGCAACAACACAGATGGACCTGATGGCATTATGCTAAGTGAAGTAAAGAAAGACAAATACTATATGGTATCTCTTATAAATAGAATCTAAACAAACAAACAAACAAAAAACCAAGCTAATAGATACAAAGGAAAGACAAGTGGTTGCCAGAGGTGGGGGATGGAGGGTAGGAGAAATGAATGAAGGGAACCAAAAGGTACAACATTCCGGTTATAAAATAAGTAAGTCATAGGGATGTGATGCACAATGTGACAACTATAGTTAATAATATTGTATTGTGTATTTGAAAGTTGATAAGAAAACTTATCTTAATCGTTCTCTTCACACACAAAAAACTGTAACTATGTATGGTGAGCAATATTAACTAGACTTACTGTGGAGGTCATTTCACAATATATACAAATGCCCAATCATTTTATTGTACACCTGAAACTAATACCATTATATGTCAATTATATTTCAATACAAAATAAAAGGATAATGATGAATGTGAATTTGGCAATATTTTAGATATGTAACATAAACTAGTCCATGATAGCATTCCATGGAGTCAAGAAAAAGTTCCAAGAAAATGTCTTCACCAGTGAGTGCTCTCAATGATGCCCTGATATCAAGTGAGAAATTATGCTTTAGGGTAAGTTTCGAAGACAATACAGCAAGAATGTGCAAATACTCACAGGAAATAAGTTTATGAAGCCAGGAACCCCTACAAACATGTCTATATTCATCTTGGGTTTATTCCTAGCAAATTCTAAATTTTATATTCAAGAGTCTTCTGTGTAAAATCCCTCTGAGGGAAGTGATTCACTTGGAAATGGTCTGGATATATTAGAAATTTAGATTAAAAGGAAGCAAAGTTAATGGTTTGCATTAGAATTCCTTTATTCCCTAACTAGGTAAATATGAAGTTCAAATATGGTTACTTCTTTATTTGGGGAGGGGGTGGGGGGAATCTACATATTTTTTCTGTAGAGAAAGCAATACTTTGGATTTTAATTCTGATTTTTGTTTTCTTTCTGCCATTTCTCTCATATATTTGGCACAAAATTTTTACACAACCATAGAAAGTAAACGGATCAACTAAGAGTATCAGCTAAGACAAATCTATGCAAAAAACAGATGTGGGTGTATGTGTATTGAGGGGGTAATAAAAAATGACAAATCACATTTTAGAAATAAAATATAATTAACCACATTATTTTAAAATTTTGGAAACTTAGACAAAAAACAATCTAAACATTCCTTTTACATTTTTATTTTTTACTTGGTGGTCAAGACTGTAAGAGAGAATTATTAAAATATTTATAAAGAGTACTAACTTTGAATGAACCAAGAAATGTATAAACACAAATGCTTTTACAAGAAAGCAGTGGGTATGTAGTAACCTAGTTATCTAAGGGGTTTTTGGTCTGCTGATCCATGCTTTTAAATCATTCTTCTGATGGCAGCCCACATCCTCAAAGGAACTTCTTCCTGATTGTCCTTCTATCAATAACGGTACCCCCATTCACCCCAATGATAGGACCATCCAAGATTCCATACAGCAAAGGAGAAATCATCTTTCTATTAAGATAAATAAAACCAGGAGGAGACTAATCTGCTGCTCCCCACAGACATCTTCCAGTAGCAGGAAGTCCAGTCATGATAAGAGAAAATCAGACCAACACAAAGGGAAGCAAAACTCAAAAACAGAGAGTTCCTTGAGAACCAGATCCAGCCAGGCCTGAAGCCATTCATATCCACTCCATGCTTCTCAGTTACAGGACCTATACATTCCTTTTTAGTTTGACTTGGTCTGAGTTGGATTTCTGTCATTACTCATAAAAGGGTGTAGCTCTGGGGGGACACATTTTCCCAGCCTGGGGTGAATGAACCCATGAAACCAAAATCAGTTGAGGGAAAAAACTAAAAGTGGGAGAAACCTGTTTACTGCATATAAGAAGCCTCGCTCCATTCATCCCTCCCTACAGCTACTCCCACTCACTGGTTTCTCTGGCTGCAGCTCTTGCTCCCCCAACCCCAGTTTCTCTCATCTCAGCACATGCTCACCTCTCACCTTTTGTAAACACCTATTGTTAAGGAAATGGACTAAGAAGAGAACAGCTTCTCTCAACCCTTGTAAACACCTACTGACATGGAGATGGACTAAGGCCAGGAGAGAGATTCTGGAAATACTGCAATTTTACTCACAAAGAGGCATGATACTTAAAACATATTTGTATCCACTTATGAAAGAAGAGGTCCTATGAAAGTCTATTATAAAATGAAAAATTTTTTTCAGAAAAGCTAAAGAATATGGGTTACTAATTAAAAATCACATACAATTTTTCAAGAACTGGAAAATATATTAAATACAAGCAAGGCTTTTTAGTGTTACAGAAGGTAGGTGCTATAATTACCAACATTTTATAATTTTTTATCTAAAGATATGTCTATAATTAGTTCTAAAAATCATTACCTTTTTTAACTCAACTTACCTATTTATCTCTGTTTATATACATACAACTTTTTTTTAGAAAGATGAATGTACAGATTTCACTGGATTTTTTTTAAACAACTTCTAGGAATATATTTTGTCTAATCAAGCCATACCCACATTTGGGCTAGATATTGAAGGACACTCTAAAAAGCCATACGTATTATTACCTCAAAGATGATCCGTACTTCCCAAATATAGTAAGATGAAATTGTCTCAAGATATCAAGACATACATGTGATTATAAACAGTGTTGGATTTTTAATTACTATGTTTTTTTCAGGCAAAAAATTATTAAGATAAGATAATCTTTCTTTGCTGGGCTAGAGCTAGCAAAATTCCATTTCAAAAAGCAAAATTTGGATATCTATTCCTCTCAAAAGGTTCAGAAAACCGTAAGTAAACAGAGAAAGAGAGGCCAATATGGCAAATATGGCACAAAATGTTAACACTTGAGGGTATCTGAAGAACCTGTGTATTATCTTGAAACTTTTAAGTCTGAAGTTACATCAGCATAAAAGTTTACAACTTAGTATCATGTTGTCATATAATTACTAGAAATAAATGATTTTTATATATACATTTATTTTCTATTTTGTGAACTTTGTTTTCATACATACAGCACATTTTTTAACTGAGATTTTTACCTTCACATTTTTCCTCTCTAAACACTCTAAGCTTATGAAGCCTTTATCTGAATCACAGTTTTCCAGAAAGCCATTTGCCTTTTCACTTTAGTTTATGGTGATATTTTCCCTCATGAAGTCAAATCTATCTGATGTTCCTCTTAAATATTTTCTTTTATCTTATGGTTGTAAAATACCCACTTCAAGGTTAAACAAATATCCATGGTACATTTGCTTCTGGTTTGGACAAACAAAAAGGGGGAAGAGTGATAGAAATGTATAACATAGTAGGACTGGGGAAATTATTTAATTTACCTGTTTTCTTATCTGCTACTCAATTTAAAGGAGAAAAATAATTTTGGTGAATTATACTTTTTAACATAACTTTTCATCTTTTTTTATTGATATATCATCAACATACAGTTTTATATTGGTTTCAAATGTATAACACAGTGGTTCAACAGTTTCCCATATTATTAAATCCTCACCCACTCTAGTGCAGTTAAACTTTTTAATGTGACCATGTACTTCATTTCTGTGGTAGTCATGTAGTTACCACAAAATGAAAGACTAGAGATGCAGACATGGCATATCCATGCTAAAAAAGGAAAATATTTTCAAATATCTTCATCAGAATCTTTTATAGATGTAACACTTTTGTTAAACTTTCTTTGTATATTGGGCAAATTTCACCTGGAAGGCACCACAACCTAAGAGTATTCATGCCTTTTATGAACTGGTTCTTGTGGGATACAGGTAATAATTAAGAACTTAGATAAAACTATGCAAGCTATTATGTAATAGCTAATATGTATATATCCTGGGTGGAAGTTTTCCATTTTAGAAGCAGTATACCGCTTTGGTTAAGACCATAAGCTTTAGCTCTAAACTAGATAGGTTAAAATTGTAGCTCTGCTGTGAAATAGTTATGTGATCTAAAGCAAATTATTTAACATCTGTGTGTCTTGGTTTCCTCATCTGTTATCTAAGATAATAACAATATTTACCACACAGATTTGAGGAGATTAAACAAGATAATATATGTAAAGTACTTGGAATTTGTACTGGCCCACTCAAAGCACACAACATATCAGCTATTTTTTAGAACTGTTTCGTATATTTGAAGTTCATTCCACAACCATGTCTACATTTTAGTCAAAGGGAATGAAAATGACAAAGAACTTGAGATTAAAATTTCAGAAACAGGGTTTCACTGTTACTTTTCTCTAAGTACATGGCATGTGTGCACCTAACAATAACGTAGACAAACATATAAAACTGTGAGATATGCAGGAATAACGTTATTAAAAATACATAAACATAGGCTTTTCATATAACTTTTTCAGTATCAAACAGCCCAAGTACACCAAAAATAAAAGCATAAAGAAAAATGCAAAATACAAACTTTTTAAAAATGTAATATTTATGTCACTAAATACAGAATGCGAATTTTTTTTAATTTGTATACTATGTACAAAAATTTGCCTGTACTTACCCACATAAAATCACAAACTTATTCAAAATACTGTAGGCAATGTTCTTTTATCACAAAGTAAAAAATAAAAATAAAAGTGACCAAAAATATTTTAGCACTTGAAAATAACACAATGATAATCCATGGGTAGAAAAAAATCAAAACAAATTACAAGTTCTATCAATGCTATAGATAGAACACATCACCCAAAACTACGGATTACAAAGAAAGTTAGTAAGAAATACTGCAGCCTTCTCTCCCTATTTTACTAAGGAAGGAACTTGTTCCTCTTAATAAAGGAATATAGTACTCTCACTACAAATCTTACAAAATCAGAAAATAATAAGCTGAAAGAGATGAAAGAAACTGACCAAGACAAAAGCTCAAATTAATGAAAAAAATAAAAACAATCTAAAGGTTAATAATTTTAAAACTCAATAATACAGATAAATGTCTTTCAAGTCTGTTCATGGAAAAAAAAATGTGTGTGTATGATTAGAAAGGAGAAAGGACACATTCAGAAGAAATTAAATATTTAAGACTAAATACTGATATATGGCAACCAATATGTTACCTCAGAGAAAAAGCGTAACTCTCTAAAAAAGATAAAAATTATTAAAAACTGAACCAAACAGAAGTAGAAATCTTGAATGAGTTCCATAAAATAGTTTGAAATCAGGATTTAAAAGTTACCTTTTCTAAAGATACTAGGACCAGGTGGGTTCACCAATGAGTTCCATCTATTTTTTTAAGGCTTAAGGAATTTAATTTTATTTACACTATGCCAGGCCATAGCAAAATATTAAAAGCTCTATTTATTTGGTAAAGTAACATTATCTTAGCAACCAAGCCTAATAGTAAAAGTACAATATATAAATTATAATTCACTGCTGCTAAATAAAATTAGGCTTCAGCAGTATATCAAAAGGATAACATAATTTGACTAAGTAGAGTTCATTCCAAGGACACAAGAACAGTTCGATACTAGGAAAGCATCATTATCATTAATTATATCAACCAAGTGAATGATATACATATGATTATAATAACAAATGACAAAAAAGTATTTCATAAAAATTGAGCCATTCCTAATAAAAACTAAGTAATTTAATTGCCAAGAAAAAAAATTTAAACATAACACTTTTTAACAAAAACATTAATATATATAGCAATAATTAGTCCTTAGACTTCTCTCATTAAATGTCTGAAAGACTCGTAATATAGCTAAATGCGTGAACTATGGTGATATCTGTCAGTAGGAACTGAGAAAGAAAAAGCATATTTGAAATTTTATATATATTTATCTCACACACACACACAAGCATATACATTTCTATGTACATACATTCACACACATACACACCATCAAGTCTATATACAAAAACATGTGTATCTCTTCACAGAAAACAAATATAACATATATAATTACACATTTGTATTTATTCTATTTTAAAATACTAATTTACCTGTTTTGGCAGTCGGAACAAGGAATTCTTATAGAAAATGTCCTTTGCCTGGCTCCACGTACCATCAATGATGATGATTGTGGATGGATAAATAGGAGAATCTAATATAAATTCTTCCAAATTAGCAGCCTCAGCCCCTGGATATAATATTAACGTGTCGGATTTCTGACAAACAGTTGTAAGTTCAGGATCTCTAAAAGTTGAAAAAAGAAGTCTTTATTAGCTTGTGGGGAGGGGGAAGCTCTATTGTTCTTAATGTTATTCAAAAACACAGGTCAAAGCATTTGGGCACTGGAGATGTAATAATGAAAGAGACACCTCTGTCTGCACGCAACAAAACAACAACATTAAAGGGGAAGGAGACAAGTTAAAGAGTCAATTAAAGACAATAAATAGCATCTTCAAACTGTTAAATGGCATCTATAAAAATGTACAGCCAATATAATATTTAACAATGTCCCAGAAGATTGGGATCAAGGTAAGATGTTGGCTTTCACCACTCCTAATAACCATTGTTCTTAAGGTCCCAGTACTGTAATAAAGCAAGAAAAAGAAATAAAAGGCGTAAAGATTGGAAAGGAAGAAGTATAAATGACCATATTTGCAGATAATAATGCCACTTAGATAGTTCTAGGGACTCTACAAGACAGTTTCCAGAACAAATGAATTTAGAAAGTCACTGGGTACAAGGTTAATATACAAAACCTAAATGTTTCCTCATATAGTAGAGGCAAAAGAAATTGAAAATAAGTATTTTTAAAATCCACTTACCAAAGATAAGAAAAGCAGTATGTCTCTTAATCATTCTCCCATGATTACATCATGCACTCTAACAAAAGCCTAAATTAATTGTTCAATTACCAGATTAATATAAAGTCAATAATCTTAATTAAGTTTAAGATTTATCACTGAATAATAATTTACTAAGTAAGCCCTTTATTAGACACCAAAGGAAAAACTTAAGTACTTACTAATATAGGCCCAAAATGGAATGGAAAAAGTATCAAACTTCTCATCCCCAAGCACACCTGTGGACTGGTGAAATAGCCAAATGGCACAGACGACCCGGATAGTTTCCACTTCTACCACCATACATGCTTACTACTTTTGCAAAATAACCTGGAGCGTAGTTGGTAGATTAGGTGGAACAAAGTTTCACATTATAGATAGATCCACATCCACCCAAGAATTAGAGACTATATTACAAAAAGCCTCTGTGTGAAATAAGTGTCCTATGTAAATCACATAGCTGCTTTTTCCCTGTGAAGAGCTCTGGATCTCACTCCCATGCGCAACAAAATGTAAAAATCACAACTGCACCACCAAGCCCAGGGTAAATCTCACTTCCAGGAACAAGGCAAAGCACAACCTTCAACAGCAAATTCTATAGGGGAAAAGAGTGCCTAGCCAATAGTTTCAGAGAAGGGAAAAGATGTTATAGAGTTCTAAGATGATGTTACTTTCATAATATGAAGCTAAAAAATAAAGGAAGCTAAAATAATAAAGGAAGGAAAAAGTGTGGTCGATTCTTTGGGCTTGGTGCTAGTATTATTCTTACTTAGCATTTTCATAAATGTACTCATAGCAACTTCCATGTTTTCAAGAGAAATTAAATTTTGCATCTAAAAATATATTTGTACAGACAGGATCAAAGTAATTTGTGTAGGCTTTATGAATGGGTAGAAAAGCAACGAATATGCAAAGACTTGTAGAAAAATTTAAATATACATAGAGCATGTAATCTATATATGTATGATAATGGATTCTGTAATACAGTGTGAAATAAGGTCCAAGAACATCAGAACTGTCAATGAAAGTATCAACTAATGGGCTGCTGTACATAAAAATTCTGAACCTCATCAAAAGAATATTTTAAAGATGACAGGAAAAGGCAGCCTATTCTTTAAAAAAGTATGAGGTGCCTATAACAACAATATTAAATATAGTTCTACTCAGTGTACCTTGGAAAAGCCTTAATATGCTAGAAATATTTAGATAAATATTTATATAAACATATATCATATATAATGATAAAAAAAAGAAAAAACTGAACTAAATCTAATACAACTATCCTACCATCTTGAAGACACTTTTTAACAAAAATGAAACAGTAAACATATGAGCCTTTTAGGCTCAGCATATATTACTATGGAATTCAGATAATGCTATCATTCCTTTGTTTACTCCATTCTGGTCTGTGTTTCTGGAGGGTGTGTGTGTTTATATTTTGCTTTGTCTTTCTTGTATTAATTTGAGGGAGAAGGCAGAACTTAAATTTTTTGGCCACTTTCAATATGCCAAGTTCTAGGTCTAATGAATAAGATGACGGAAACCAATTTTAAAGATTTGTGTAGGAAACAACTATTTTATATTGCCCTGAAAGTTAATTTACCTTTCTTCACTGAAGCGACGACCAACCTTGACTTTACACTTGTCCCGGGGGAGGCACGCTGCTAGTAGAGGAACTGTCCGCAACACTTTATTTTCCTTCAATTGAAAATTTAATTGAAATGTAGGTTTTTACTTAAACACACTTTTAAAACTTTCATGTCTAACATTTGATTCATAACATTATAATTTCCTAAGTCTTTCAGTATGGACTATAGTTTAATAAAAAAACCTATACTTTCTCTGAATTATCAGTATTAAATATAATACAACTGTGCGTTTTAATTCTATTTGGGTGTATTTAGAGGTCTACTGATCAAAACATTAATCTAAATAATGTTTAAGATTATGAAAAATGTAAATCTGTGCTTAACTAAATTGAATCATTTATTCTGAGAAACTTTTTTTCAATAGTAATTACATTTTGTAGTATGTCAGTTTGAAGGTAATTGCCTAGATCTGTATGCTTTAAAAAATAAAATATGAGGTAGCAAAGGGACACAGAAGCCAGTCACGAAGAGCTCCCAATGGCCAACTGGAACAACTTCGGCAACAAAATAAGTAACATGTTATTTGGATCACAACCCAAAATATAAAACAAAGAGTCCAGATTGACATAAATAAATAACAAAAATAATAAATGGGAGAGAAGAGACAAATCTTCCTTATAGAAGATTTCTGAGTAATAAATTTTAATACTCCCCACTCCAGGAGGTGGAGCTTAATATCTCCTTCCCACTTGAGTGTGGGTTGGATTTATGGCCTTGCTTCTAAAGAGTGAAGAGTATGGAAGGGGGAAAAAATTATAACTTCAGAGTGAAATAATCTGGTGACCATTTCTGTAAATTTCATCAACTATCATCAGTTTTTTTTTTTTAATGTCCTAGCTTCCAATACCACAAACCATCTCTCTCGTTGTCACAGTAATTCTATCCTTCATAGAATAAAGCTAGGTAATTAGCTATTCTGCCTTAGACTTGAACGTCTCTTGGTTATTTTATTCTATAATGTTCAGTCACTGTCTGGCTCTTCTCCACTAGCCCAACTGGGAACGTCATGCTTGATCAAATAAGTGGCAGAGGCCCTCTCTAATCAGTCTATCTACACACAGCCCAGTGTTATCTTTATCACTTTACATAATCTTGATTATATACATCCTTACAGTGAATAATTTGACTATCTTTGTGTCTACAAAAAAAATGAGTGCACTTAAGGAACATCAAATACTACTTACTTTAGGAATAGCAGAGTTACTTAGCAAATTAATACACAAAACAGTAACATTACATATGATTTTACTAAAGTAATTAAAAATAAATTTACAATTACATCATTTACATCTGTAACAGAAACAAAAAGTATTGTATTAACAGTATTCAACCACCACATGCACACATGCTATATACATACATACACTTTTGGGGCATTTTTATGTTTACCCCTTTCACCCCTGGGTCTCTACAGTATTGATTAAAATAGTATGTAAAAGGCACATTTAAAGACGCTGAGAGGATGTGGAGAAAAGGGAACCCTCCTACACTGCTGGTGGGACTGCAAATTAGTTCAACCATTGTGGAAAGCAGTATGGAGGTTCCTCAAAAAACTCAAAATAGAAATACCATTTGACCTAGGAATTCCACTCCTAGGAATTTACCCTAAGAATGCAGCAGCCCAGTTTGAAAAAGACAGATGCACCCCTATGTTTATTGCAGCACTATTTACAATAGCCAAGAAATGGAAGCAACCAAGTGTCCATCAGTAGATGAATGGATAAAGAAGAGGTGGTACATATACACAATGGAATATTATTCAGCCATAAGAAGAAAACAAATCCTACCATTTGCAACAACATGGATGGAGCTAGAGGTATTATGCTCAGTGAAATAAGCCAAGCCGAAAAAGACAAGTATCAAAATGATTTCACTCATATGTGGAGTATAAGAACAAAGAAAAAAACTGAAGGAACAAAACAGCAGCAGACTCACAGAACCCAAGAACGGACTAATAGTTACCAAAGGGAAAGGGACTGGGGAAAATGGGCGGGAAGGGAGGGATAAGAGGGAAAAAGTGGCATTACGATTAGCAGATGTAATGTTGGGGGGGCACGGGGAGGGCAGTACAACTCAGAGAAGACAAGTAGTGATTCTATAGCATCTCACTACGCTGATGGACAGTGACTGTAATGGGGTTGGTGGGGGGGACCTGATGAAGGGGTAGTTTAATCACCATAATATTGCACATGTAATTGTAGATTAATGATACCAAAATAAATTATATTAAAAAATAAATAATTAAAAAATAAAGACGCTGAGAGGAGTTAAACTGACCTATCTAATAAAAAGTTGGAAAAGGAAATATGAGAGTCAGAATTTGCTCAGATTTTAACTAAGAATAACATGAGGCAGGCTGGAGCTCTGAAGGACTCTGAAAATAACAATCTGGAGCAGCTTATATGAAGAATGGGCCTAGGAGGAGATAGGTGAGAGGAATGTTTTAGGACATTTTCCAGTATTTCACACTGTTTTCTTCCCTTCTTACCATCACTATAAGACTTTGACACATACTTAAATCACTTTCCAAACTTTTATCAAAGTAACACATGTATACATGTCAAATTAAATAGTTCCAAATTATTTATAATGTTCCCAGATACACTCCCAAAGGCAATAACTTTAACTCTTTTAGCTATTTCTTCTGGTAACTATCTCCATAATTCTATGTAATATGTGTGTTTTGCTATTTCTTGATTTATCGATTTTAGGCATTATCTACAAACTACCACTTATTATCATCATAATAGCAAACTTAAATGAATTTCATTCTAAGTACATTTTACATATATAGACAGATTCATTTACTGTTAACAGTAAACTAATAAGGAAGTACATCTTTTATCATGTCCATTTTACTAATGCTGAAACTAAAGCATGGAGAAGTTAATTAACTTGCCCAGGGTTACAGAGTTGACAGAACTATTAGGGATTTAAACTCAAAGAAATCTGGCTCCAGAGTTCTCACTCTGACCAACTGCACTTTATAAATAAACTCTTATAAATAAATGAGGATTTAGCTTTCTCACATCACTCTTTATGCTAAGATTTTCTAATATTTTTAGTTAAATCAATAAACAGTAAATGTTGCAACCATTATTGCAACATTTACATTGTTCACAAAAGGCCAAGCAATTGACGGTAATATATCTTCTTGTAAAGCTTTTTATTTTTGCGATGACTATATTGTTTTACCCTCAAGTAATTTTCTACATGTATACACCTACTCTTTGAAATGCACTATCATATCACTTCCGTATCTTCTACTCCATCAAGTCTTCTTTTCCCAAAGTCCCTTCCTAGCGCCTGTCCAAATGGTTTTCAATCACTTTTTTAGGGGGAGTCATCAGATTGGCATATTCTTTTATTGACAACAGTGTGCTCAGATTAAGCACAAGTCAGCCCAGTATTACTGAGTAAAGATTAAAATTGGAAAGTTCCTTGGGTGATAAGGAAAAACAATATGAATACATCTGTATATACATAAAATGCATTTGCAGCACACACAATTATAAACAGATACCTAAACTGTGTATTAACCAAAGAAGGAAGGTGGGGGGAAATGAATTTGAAAACATTAAAAGTGCCACTGAAAACATTAAAAGTGCCACAGTGAAAACACTACATTTTAAAAGCTATCTTATGTCTAGAACCACACAATAATGAAAAGACACCATCTATATACACCGCTAAATGAAAACAGCATTTAACATCAAAATCCAAGTTTTCACTGTATGGCAGCAAGCCAGAGTTTCATGTAAATTGGAGCTGCACAGGTATTTTAAGTTTAAATGCAGCAAAATAATGCTACTGATCAAATTGCCACAATCCTGACAAAAGCATGTTGTTTCATTAACAATGAGAAAAAAGTCACCCAAAAATTGGTATATTTAAGAATTTGCAATAAAAGAATAAGTGTTTCATCATTTGGAAAAGGAAAAAGATTAACATCCTTCACGTCTTTGTTAAAGTCTTCAAGTGGGAGAGGCTTCAGAAATTCAAGAAAAAAATTATTCCTTCTTCAAAAGCCTGATTTGATCTGTGTAGTCGTGAGTTCCTAAAATCCTGAAAGAGTTTTAACTTCAGTTTACGCTAAACCCATTTTGCACCATGCACTAACTAGTTTTGTACTGATTATAATCTGTGGTTATCTATGACCTCCTTCCCTCCCCTCTTCAATACTGCAGTTAACCAAGAGTTACATACATACCAGTATATGTGTAATTCTCACCGGTATAGAAAACTGTTAGTTAAGAAGTCTTTATATACTCTGTATGTGTGTGTGTGTATGTGTATATATATATATATATATACACTATAAAATATACATGTTTGTTCTATTCATTTAAAGATATAAAAAATTATTTCATACATTCATTTTGTAGTACTAAAATGCTGAGTTACTTCTACTACAACAAGAAAAGACATCAAGTAATATAAGCTATGATTAAAATCTTCTTAGCTCTTTACTCATTGTAAAGAGACTTACTCACAAAATCTCATTGTTCTTCATACAAAATTGCTCGAGTTCCAAATTTCTATACTATTTAATGACAGTTTTATGAAGTAACACCTTTTTATGAAATAACATAGTTTCTATCTGTTGCTAAAGCATATGACACTATACTAACATGTAATATATGAAAGAAATTATTTTCCCCCAGAGATAAAGCATTTATGATCAATTAGAAATGCTAAAAGGATGCAGAGAAAGGGGAACCTTCCTACATTGCTGGTGGGAATGTAAATTAGTTCAACCATTGTGGAAAGCAGTATGGAAGTTCCTCAAAAAAACTAAAAATAGAAATACCGTTTGACCCAGGAATTCCACTCCTAGGAATTTACCCTAAGAATGCAGAGCCCAGTTTCAAAAAGACATATGCATCCCTATGTTTATGGCAGCAACCCTGTTTATTAACCAAAGAAGGAAGGCAGGGGGAAATGAATTTGAAAACATTAAAACTGCCACAGATCAATGGCTATTTACAATAGCCAAGATATGGAAGCAACCTAAGTGTCCATCAGTAGATAAATGGATACAGAAGATGTGGTACATATACACAATGGAATATTATTCAAACATTAAACAAATCCTACCATTTGCAACAACATGGATAGAGCTAGAGGGTATTATGCTCAGTGAAATAAGTCAGGCGGAGAAAGACAAGTACCAAATGATTTCACTCATCTGTGGAGCATAAGAACAAAGCAAAAACTGAAGGAACAAAACAGCAGCAGACTCACAGAACCCAAGAATGGACTAACAGTTGCCAAAGGGAAAGACGCTTGGGTGGGGGATGGGGGGAAGGGAGGGAGAGGTGGAATAAGGGGACGGGGAAGGCAGTATAGCACAGATAAGACAAGTAGTTACTCTATAGCATCTTACAATACTGATGGACAGTGACTGTAATGGGGTATGTGGTGGGGACTTGATAATGGAGGGAATCTAGTAACCACAATGTTGCTCATGTAACTGTATATTAATGATACCAAAATAAAAAAGAAATGCTAAAGAGGTGGAAGGGATAAGTACATTCATTGATATGTTTCCTCTTGCATACTACTATTCTATGTGAAATTGTGTATTTTACAAAATCTTACCTCTGCTGGATGCTGAATTATATACAAGTGGGTAGAGATGTGTAGAGGATGTACTGGTAGAAATGGGCACAAACACACTTTCTGAGGTCGGCTAAGAGGCAGAAAGAGAAAGAAAACCTATAAATGTTTGAAATAGAATGATGTAACAATAATCTAAAACTTGAACATAATCTCACTTTGTTATATAACTCTTTATATTTTGCTAAAGCTGCATTCTTTTAAAATGAACACCAAGAATGAATTTAATCAGACTTTAGATATGAGAATCTGGAAAAAGACTCAAGCCTCTATCTTTACAGATCAAAGTACCTCAAAAAATCTCGTCTTAGTTATATTTAGTGGAAGACTACCCCTAAGTCACCACCATGGTCTTTTTATTCATGGATCAACACTTCTACAAACTTGGATTCCAAATCAAGAACAGATATCATGTCAAAAAAGAAACCTGGCAACTTTTTTAAATCAACTGAAGTTGGAGGGAACAATATGATCATAAAATATTACAATATAATTACCACCTACAACAGGGTTCTAATGAAACTTAGCCACCAATCAACATGGAGGGCTTACCAATTGTGAGAAGAAATCCAAACAGGGGCTGCCAAGTTACATTTGGTTAGAATTATATCCAGAGAGTATCTACCTTATCCATTTACTTTTCCTGGCATTGTGGTTTATGCTGCTTTTGTTTACTTCCTTTTCAATGCTTTACTATTGTTTCAGCAACACACTCATTACAAAATTGAGATGGACTAAAAAGGTATAGTTCCCTCCTCCAACCTAAGGCATTCTCTTCTCTAGGGGCATATCACCAGTTTCTTGTGTGTCCTTCCAAAGGTATTGTAGGAATAGATATGGATATTTTACCATTAAGTCCTATATTTGAATATGTGTCTATAATATGAAATTCATCACGTAGTCAGATACAGTACACCATGGGCGTAAATTTTCACAACATGTCACCATTACAGCAAATGTCACATGCCATTATAATTAGTATACAAGTGAATGTTACATTAAAAGGAATTTCCAACAGCATAATTACTACTACAAAACTGACTGCTATTAACTCCTTCCTCAAATTTATTTATGGAGAGCTCTGACTAAAGTTAAGAAATGCTTATATTAATAAACTGTAGAGTGTGAGCAAATCGGTTCAATTGTATCTACCACCTCATTCTGCAAGAAACTGTGAAACCTTTCCTCCTGCTGAAAAATTATCAGACAATATCTTAGGCAGAGGCAGAAACATACTGCACAACATGACCCCATCCTGAAATGATTCCTACGCCTGATGCTGGAGTCCTTCTCAGAAATGTGAGCAGATTTAGAGGGACAGAGTCTTTTAGTGATGACAAGATGAGTAAACACAGAGAGGAGCAGACAGCGACTGATGGAACTACTTACACTGACAAACATTACCAAGGGCTGCAATTTGAAAGGATTCTTCATTCGGTAAAACAATGAAGAGAATGAGGTATGTTCAAATTCTAAGTTTATGATTTTCTTTATATGAAACTCCGTACATGACTGAAATGCATGATCAGATGTCAGTACAATTATTTTATAAAATGTAATTTAAGATCTGATGAGACCATTTTAAAAATTCAGCTTTTAACTGGATATCAGCTTAGGTATCTATAAATTGTATAGTTCGAAGAATATGAAAGTGCGAAAAAAAAAAACAGATGTCCTATGCAGGGAATAGGGTCAAAGAGCTGCAAAATCCAATTAAGTACGCAAGCTCAGGTGGAAGCTTCAGATATGAATGGGTAGCATAAAAACAGGAAAACTAAACCCTGAAAATAACATCTTTACCTCATGACATACACAGTGAGTATAAAAGTCCTTAGTATGACAGAGTAGTGCAAAGAACTGCTCTGGATATTGGTGGCTCTGCATTTCATATCTGACCAAAACCTCTGTTCATTTAACAAAAAAAACCTCAGTTACCTGGGACGGCAATTTTCTTACTGGGAATACAATACATATCTGAACTTTAGGAAAATTTAGAATTAAGGAGTTTGGAGAATTTCACTTCTAGGATGGCAGGAAAAGTTGCTTCAGAGACTCACTCTCCAGTGACACAAGCAAAGCTAACATTAACTGTTTTAAAAACAACCACTTAGGTCTCTGAAAATTGTGGTAAGGGAGTATTCAAATGAAGAAACATTATTCAAGAAAATCTACTGAAACTTGGTATTGAGACAGTCTGTGGCATTTGAGCCATAACCCACTTCCTACCTTGCCCCAGCTCAGGTTGACAAACACTTCATCCAGATTGGTGTAGCCAAGAGAACAGAGCTCCCTCTCAGCTCTTAATCAAGGCTGTATGTCACAGAGAACCGTAGGCCATCAGCATTTCTCATCCCCTCCAACTCCTAGGTAAAGAGGCTAAATTCCTAGTGAGTGTGGCCAAGAGAGCAGAGGCTCCCTTCCTCCGCCAGCCTCCGCCTATAAAGCAGAAGCCTGACCACACTGCAGTAGGCTGAGAATGCTGGGACCATACTGCCCTCACTCCAGATGGCTCACAGGACAGAAGTTCCACACCAGAAACAGCAAGCCATAGGCTACTGCTCAGCCCTGTGCCCAGAACAGTGGCTCAGAGACTGCCCAGGAGGAGGGACAGACTATAAGAAAAGAGAGCTCTGAAACTCTCCCCAGAGTAACTTAACTTCATTTGAAACAAAGTATGAGAAAGTTCAAGCCTAAGGGTACTCTCAAAAACAGTATAACTCCTCTTAATTAAGAGCAACAAGCTAAATCATAGCCCAGCTACTTCAGCAGAAAGAACCAGGGAAAGAGACAGCTAAGTACAGCACACCTGCAGTCAGAACAAACCTCAAAGACTGGCCTCAAAAACTATGCTGGCCCAAATTTAATGGAATAAGACTACTGAGCAATTTATGCTCTAGTGCACTGTATCAAGATGATAGAACAATCTGCTAGTAATTGGTGGAGCTTAATGGGCAGGATGTAACACCAGAATAAGTAGGAAGCTTATGAGAAAGATCTGGAAAAGAGACACTCAAAGAGAACCCTGCTAAACCCATGTGATAGTGGAGATGTTTGCACAACTCGGCTAATATAACAAAAACACCTGAATCGTACACTTTCAAAGGATGACTATCATAATATGTGAATCATCTTAATAAAGTTGTTGTTTTTTTAAATGTAAAAAATGCAATAGAAAAAGAACAATCTATTAGTAAGGGAGACGCATTTTACCACTTTTAATACTATGTTGTCTGAAGGTGAGTTTCCTTCCCTCCAATACAAGCTACATGAAGGCAGGACTTGGCCTTCTTTTTCTACTTTTATATCCCAGCACCTAGCATTCAGCAAGCACCTATTAAGCTATCAATAAATACTGCTGAATTCATGGAGTACCTCCATATTCTCTTGCATCCACCTTGGGATGACTTTCCCATTCTTATCCTATCCCTTCATATTCTTACATACAAATACTGATCTATCCTTCACTTCCTTGCTAGTACTTAAGCAAATAATTCGTATTATAAATGGAATTCAGAGTCTCAGATCTTCCTTTGCTATAATTTGTGATTGTTCTGGTAAGTAATAGCACATAAGAGGCAAAAATATTCACTGGAAAAAATATTTACTAAAAAAAAAAAAAGCTAAGCACTTATGTGTAAACACTGTAACTGTGATTTAAACTAAAACTAATTGTTTTGGCTTATGCTTTGACATGCTCATAAAACATCATCACCTATTTACTTTAAAGCATGTCCCTTTATTAACCTAATTCTAATTACAACCTCAAACTAATAAAACTATAGTTCTTTAAAACATTTTACATTCCAATTGATCAACTTTATGTTTAGCAAGTTACTTTACAATGTAAATTTGTGCTTATTTGTTATTTTAACAGCAATTTTTCTCACATTCCTCCCCCACAATGGTCTGCATGTACTGCACTGGTAACTAGCTGTCCAAATGTTAAACCATCTCTTACCAAAGTAGTGGATAAATGCAGAGTAATTACTCTCCTCATTCTAAAAATTTTTCCAAAGAGCAAAAAAAACTCCCTATGTTTAAACTTAACTCTTGAAGGTTTAAATATTCCAAATCAATAATAATTTATAAATTAAATAAATCTTTATTCAAATATTTACCATCATCTAACTATGTGCCAGCATCAGGCACTTGGGACATAACAACAAAGATTCTTGCCCTCATGGAGCTTGTTTGTTTTCTGTGCTAGAAAGAATTTTCTTAAAGTTCCTTGCTTCCTATTACATTGGACAGGAAAAAAAGAAAGAAAAAACAGAAAACAGGTAACTATGCATCAAAACTGATCACTTATAAATAATGGACATTCATTTAAAAATAAAATTCAAACTACTTCTAGAATATAAGGAAGAAAAATTACTATCTGAAAAATATCAGCTGGTCAGTTGGGGAATAACTTCAAGATGTGTCGCTGACAATGTCATTATCTTGTGTGATCCTGAGCATGTCACAAGTTTTCAATTTCCTCCTTCATAAAACTGGTAATAAGGCACCAAGAAAGTTCTGAGAAGTAACTACTGAATTGCAGGCAGTGTTATAAAATGTAATCATCTAAGACTATATTGTTTTTCAGCTAATTTATAAAAGAATGACCAAAGTAAAAGCTGAGATTTTTCCCTCTTCTATATTTTCAATGTGCTGCAAGTGTATTATAAATACCGTTTTCCATCATTAGAAGTTATCATCTTTAAAATCTATACAACCTAATTAATGTTAATAGTATTCCTAAAATATAAATGAATTTTCAACTAATTTCCCTTAGGGAATTTTATGAAATAAGGTTTTTCTTCTTTTCTCATTAAGGATGTAGGAATAAATACATAGGCTTCCTGTCAGACTAAGATTGACTGGCTTCCAAAGTGAATGCTGCAATACAAGGGTAATCTGTCACCACAGGCCTGCTATCTCTGACAGCCTGGAGGCAAATAAAATTATATCTGACGTACAACTAGAGATGCTAGGACCTACAAAAAACATCTTTCAGAAGTTTAATTACATTTCTTACAAAATATTCACTAGAAGCTATTTTTCTCATATTACTGATTTTAATCAAGAAAATCTCACATAGGCAAACTTTAAAGATTAGTGAATGGATTTACAAGAGTTACTGTTTTAAAAGAATTTATTTTACTTACTAAACAAAAACAAATGTAGAATTCAGGAAAACAGTGCACCTCTAATCTCCCAATACTCAACAAAAATGTTATAGTCCCAAAAGAGTAAAAAAGCAAAGAACACACAGTTTCATAGCTTTTCAATAGATCGGTTGAATAGATACACAGCATTACACATAAAAATGCCAACAACTTTCTAATATTAAAAGTTTTTGAAATACTAAATACCACAGTGCCCTCTACTGAATTCTAGAGAAACTTAAATAATCTGTAAAATAAATGAGTTTTTAAACTTCTGAAATGATGTCAATATAACCAATGAAAAAAATAAATAGCTTTCACTATTAATATAAGATTATAATAAATTTTCAACTCATAAACAGAAAGAAAAATAGGTAACAACTAGCATGTCTGATTGCTTCAAATATAAGAAAAATGATATTCTTATACTCCCCAAAACTGTTTTTATCAGTACATTGTTTTATTGTGTAACGAAAAAGGCTTAGGAGGAAAAAAAATTATCATTATGAGAGAGGAAGTAACTCAATAGAGAGAATAAGTAACTTTAGATGATATGTTCAGAGACACATGCCCCAGAGGGCATGCCTAAAGCAGTGGTCTCCAAAGCGGGTTAAGTAAAATGACCCAAAGGGTGCAAAAAGGAAATACTATCAATTCTATTTATAATTAAGTATTACTCATATATAGACTAACTCCTTGGGTTGGTATAAATTCCAAAAGATGGAGTGTTAACAGTGGCACCTGCAAAGAAACTATATATACCACAAAGAATCTATACTGAAGAAATTCTAATCACATAATCACAAATGAAGGACTAGGTGGCAGAGCTGTTTCTTTCTCCAGCTTCAGTCTTCTTTGTTAAGAAATCCTATTAGATATGACAATAACATCAAAAAACACAAATTAGAAATATTATTTGAACTGTAGATTCATATCTTACTATCACTAACAATGAACCTCCCCACAAGTATGTCATGCTTCAAAATAGTGGGAAATGATAATATGACTCCATTACAACAGCAAGACGTTTTTAAATATTTTATTTCACCATTACCTCTTCCTTTTTACAATCTATATTTGTGTATGTTATGAGGCACATTATACATTAATATATAATAAACGTATATACTTCCAGATAAGTATGTATACCTATTAGAATTACATCCTAAATTTTTTAGCCAACTATGGTACTTAATCAAAATAATTTAGAGATCCCTAGCCTAGAGATAAGCTTGTTCCTACTAAGGAATCTATAAATAAGAAAATTTTTAGTAAGTGTTATAATTAAAGAAGCCAGATGCCTGGAAAGCAAAAGCCGTGTGTCCAGAGAGATGGCTGTATACAGAGCTATATAAGCCCCTACCAAAACTGCAAGGACAAAGTGACAGATAAGTCAAACTGAAAATCTTACAGAGTAATCATCTATATTCAGTTATCCTATTCACTTTCTCTTCTATAGAAATATAAATAAATACAAGAAATAGCAAGCACCTTAACAGCATATTAAGTTAATGATTCTCTCCCCTGCAAACTCTTATTTTATACTTTCATAACTTGACTTAAATATTACTTAGACATGTTTTCTCTCACATTCAATTCAGTATAAATCCTAGAGGAAATGATTTCTTAATCATTTTTCTATGACCAAGCTGTTTACATATTGGAAACTGAATGAATAATGATTGAGTGAATACAGAATATATCCACATGATTTATGAAAGTGAGCCTCCAGGTCCACACTTAGCAGAATTGCATGCTCTTTATCCACTGGCCAACTAAAGGAAACAGCATGAATGTCCATCCTGACAAGCAAAGAGTCAAGTTAAAGTGGTCCCAAGGACCAGCTATTCCTCAGTAAACATATTTTACAAAGAATAGCATAAAATAAAGGGACTGTGTTACTAGGAAACATTTTAATTTTGTTTGTTCTTCCCTCTCCCTTCCCTTACCTACGAACTGTTTATATTTTAAAATATAGACTTTGCATAGCTGATTTATATAAATGTCCATTTTTTCAAAACAGCAGAAGAAAACTGAGACTATTCTTTGATAGAAAACAATATGATTTACATGTTAATTTACTCCATTTAAAAGAATCCAATAATGCTATGAATAAGCCACTGATTTTGATGCCATTGAAAAAGCATTTTTCATCAATTTAACATTTATTTGTAGCCGGAAAGAGAGTTCTTTTGAAAGTCTCAAGATGACAAAATCTCCATCAAGAGGCAATGTACTTCTAGTGACCTGCAGCATTAACACATGCAAAATTATTTACTCACCCTTAATCTCTGAATCTAGAAAACTACCTAGCAGGGAAGAAATTGACTAACATCAAAACACACCAGTTTCGTAAGTAATAACAATGACATTTCAAAGAGGAGGAAAAGAAAGAGGGAGAAAGGAGGAAAAAGATGGGAAGAAGGAAAGGAGAAGGAAAAGAAGGATGGAAGAAGAGGAGCATTTGACAGAGAATAATAGAACAAAGGTATAAAAAACACCTATTTTATGGACACTTCAGGGTAACTGGAGACAGGAGTATGTGAAGGGTATGATGGAGGAGGCGGTAAGCAGGACAGGCTGAGGGGGAACCTGCAGAGCTTTGTACACCACTCAAGAGTCTTAACTCCACTCTTTACCTAAAAAAGCATGGAAGGTCTCCAGGAAAGGAATAAAATGGCAGACCCAGAGGTTAAAAATCTAATGAGCTTTGTTGAAAGGGAATTGGATAGATGACAAAATGGAGCTTGGAAAACTACCTCAATTAATACAGGACTGCAAGAATTCAAAGCAGAGCTATGGCACTGAGAAAAGCCAGACACAAGTAGTTTAAACACCACCCCCACTATGAAGCTCCAGGTAGTGGGTCCCTCCCACCTCTGTTCTCCTAAAACACACTATTCATGTTATAACTACAATTGGCTTAGGTGTGTTTCTCCTCTTAAGTTCCTTGATGGTAACAGCCAAGTTTTATTCATTTTAAAACCCCAGTACCTAACTTGGTGAAAAGCTATAGTCTGGGACTAGTCACTAGCATTCCTTGGTACCCTAGCCATAAAGCTATCTTAATACTATAAAAATCCACAATGACTCCCAACATCTTTATCAGTTTCCTAGGCATATAGCTAGACTGGGCTATTTCTCTTATCACTCTGGCGGATTTACAAGAGTAAACCTCAAAAGAAGGCTATAAAATGTTCAAGTTTAATAAGCATTGGGCAGTTATTTGGTATATGTGGGTGGGTAGTGTTGTTAAAAGGGGTTATGAGGAATTTCCATATGCTCCATTATATATTTCCATAATGTGTAACTTTTTCTATTGATCATACATCACTTTCACATTCAGAAAAAAAAATTTTTTCAAAAGAAACACTAAATAGATGCCACATTAAGGTTTCTTTAATAATCTGTGGCTTTCAGATCTTTTTACCAGAAAAGATGTTAAACATTTTCTTTTGACTATACTCACACAAATTAGAGGATAATATGCGACAATGCCAGTCTTATCTCTTACTATATATATAAGACAAAGTAAAAAAAAATTATAGGAGGAAAAGATCAGGAGCTATACTGAAATCAATTAAACTAATAAAAGTAGTCGCCATTAGAATCCATCTCATCATATACTGCTTTCCCTAGTAGCTCCCCAGAACTACAACTAAACGCCAGTTTGTATGGGTACAGGTTAGCAATACTGAAACAACTGTAGGGTTGAACAAACAATATGCTATATTATGGTATAGATTTCCTATACAGGCCAGGGATAACACAATATGCTCTGGGTTAAAGATAACGCTATAGATGAGAGACAGGTTTCTCACTCTCAAAGAAAGAAGTTGCAAATAAAAAAGGAAGGCTAGAATGAGCCCAGTGGTATTGGATGGAACTCATAGCCATATATATATACACACATATATACATACATGGCCATATATACACACATACACACACACATACACCAACACAGAGATTAAAAAACATAAATGTAGATTTATGCATGGGTCAGTATATATACATAAATATTTTACCTCTGCCCACTAATAAGATGAACAATCCAGTAGCAATGAACACACCTAGTACCCAGATCATAGTTTCTAATATTATTCTCCAGTAAGTCAGGGCTTCTTGGAGAAGTGGTTGATTCCAAGTCTGGGACAGGGAAAATACAAGCCCGGACCATCTTATGGTATCAGAACATAAGTTCTCAAAAAAGGGTAAGTATGGCAAAAGAGCCTAGGAGCCAATCTGAAAGAGTTCCCAAAAGCCCAAGAGGAACAATTTGAGCATCAAAATAACAATAATATTGGATTATAGCCCTGAGAATAAAATAAATAACCATGATGCCACAGAGATATAAGTAAATTGAATAAATAGTAAAAAGAGACAGCTCTTGCATATAGAAAAACTCCAATCAATAAATACAGAAAGAGTGGAGTAAACAGGAAGTCACCATTAGAACACCATAGCAATAACTGTCACAAGCAAGATCCACTAATGGATGCAAAAATTAGTGAACAGAAATTCAAGGAAAAACAGGTATTTGCATAGTCTCAAAATACACTCCCTCAAAGACAGTTATTAATTTCAAAGGGGAAAAGAGTAAACAGTAGAAAAACCCAGCAGACTTCACCTCACCGAGTGATGAGGGTTAATCCCACCAGAAATAAGGCATACTGACATGATGTACATCTGTGCTAAGAAAACCGTATCACTCTGTAGTTGCAGTGATTTTTTTTAATTCTCAACATAAAAAAATTTTTTTAATTCTCAAGATAAGAAAAAATTTTTCTGTAACTATGTAAGGTGATAGATACTAACTATACTTACTGTGTAATACATACAAACATCGAATAATTGTTTTATAGGCCTGAAATTAATATAAGGTTATATGTCACTTTATACCTTAATTTAAAGAAAAAAAAAGAACTCATGACTTGCTAGAGCAATAGTAATCACTTCATCTTTTTCAGTGATTTCCTCTGCTTGGGAGTTTGCATTAAAGATTCAATTTCAAGTATATTAAAGAGTATATATATATATATATGCTTTGCTTGTTAACTACTTAGGTAACTGTGTACCATCAAATTAGTGGAGCACAGGGTTTGTGTGGGATCCTTATACATTGCTGGTGGGCATGTAAAATGGTTACAGCTGCTATGGAAAACAGTTTGACAAGTCCCCAAAAAGTTAAACCCAGACCTATTATATGACCCAGCAATTCCACTCCTATACGTACACAAAAGAAAAGCAGGAACTACAATAGAAAATTGGTATACCAACATTCATAGCAGCACTATTCACACTAGTCAAGATAGAAATAAAGTATCATCAACAAATGAATGGATAATAGTAAACAAAAGTGGTATATACATACAATTCAGCCATAAAAAGGAATGAAATGTTGATATATGCTACAACCTGGACAGACTGTGAAAACATTCTCAGTGAAATGTCAGACACAAAACGACAAATACTGTATGATTATATGAAGAATCTAGAATAGGCAAATTCTTAGAAACAGAAAGTAGAATAGAGGTTACCAAGGGCTGTGAAGACAGAGATGGAAAGTTATTACCTAATGTGTGCAGAGTTTATGTTAGGGATGATGAAAAAGTTTTGGGTACAGATCATGGTGATGGTTACAGAACATTCTGAATGTATCTAATGCCAATGACTTGTACACTTATAAATAGTTAAAAGTGATAAACATTATGTTATGTATATAATACAATTTTTTAAAAAATATGAGCCTGTCAACTAGCACATCTCCCTCAGATCACATTTCCCTCAGAATAATCCCTCTAACCCTTTGCAAGGTCAGGGGATTCATTCCATACCTTTTCATTTTTCTTCCCTGAGCAATCCTGCAACATTTTTCTAGTCACTTCACTGCTCCCTCCTTCCCCACAATCTTTCCATTGGTCTTCCAACAGAGAAAAACAAAAACAAAGAAAAAACTCAGCAAAGAAAAAACAATAAATTTCTATCAATATCTTCAAATTTGCCTTTCTGACTGAAAAGTGAAGAGCCATCAATAGAAATGAGAAGCTGACCATACGCAGGTAAAGGATTCAGGAGACAAAAAAGCACAACCCTAAAAAAGATAATAATTAAAATTGTTGATTCCAAAATAATTTAAAATAGCCATGGACAAAGGAAAAGGAAAAGAATCCATGGATGGGAAGAAGGCAAAGAAATACCTCACTGGAAGTGTTTAATTATATACAAAGGAAAACAAAGGCAGTCAGACTGTTCATTTCAGTGTAATTCATTATTATGTGGTATAGTAATAAAAATATGAGAGCTAAAGCAGCTTACTAGTCACCAGACCTTGAGTCTACAAAAGGGAATAACAATTTAACCCACAAAGTTGTCTTATGTATTAAATAAAAATGTACATGTACAACAGTATTATAATATCTTTCTATGTTGGCAGATAGGAAATACACTTACTGGGGTGAGCATTTAATAGTGTAAATAACTGTCAAATCAGTATGTTGTTTACTTGAAATATAATATTGTATATCATAAAATAAATAAAATGTACATATAAAAGCACCTTGTAATTTCTGAACTCTTTTTAAATAACATCAAAGTTTAGACTAGACTATTTCTGAATATATTCCCTCACTACATAAGCACTAAAAGAACTATGAATTATTAATTTTGAGCAAACATACTAAGAATTAATGTACTGTGATGTTCTTTGAAGAAAACTTCTATCAGAGGGTAATGATATAATTCTTATTTTTCTTGGAGAAAATAAACATCTAGAAAGCTCTAATGTGGTTTTTTTAATTGGTCACTCCTCTTTGGAGACTTAATTAAGACTAAGGAAATAATTCCCTCTTGACATATACCATCTTTGCTCAACTTTGAACATACAATTAGCTTGCACAGTAATTTGTAAGTCAGTTAGTTTTCCACATATATTGCAAATGAACTACTTCAAAGAATAAACACATTTCTGCACTAACAGGAAAGAACAAATTAACTTAATAATCTTCACTTGGAAATACGAAACTTCTGATAAGCACAAATAATTAAATTTGCAGATTATCAATTTTTTACCTTAAAAAATTATCAATAATCAAGTTAATTTTAAATTTACCAAAACAGCTTTTTTTTTTTAATTCTAAGTGTTGATATCAACAATCTCAGTTATTCTGAACAAACTGTCTTGAGAATTAGCACTTTTCACTTTTATCTACCAAACTTACAGACTGATTTTACCTGGCTGCTCAGGCCGACCAACCACAATGATATACAAAAGACCCAGAATCCAAAAGTAAATGCTTATGAGGGGCAGGGAGTTAATAATCCACACACCAATTCAGCAGTACTGACTGGGAGCTGTGGTGACCTGAACAGATCATGTCTAATTTCTGGGCACAGCCAATCCTCAGCACAGCCAACAGCCAGGAAGGTGGGCCCCAAGATGCAAGATGTTCCCATTCTCACAGAAGCCAGAAATCTGGATTTTTATATAAAACATCTTGATTTTTAACTGTTAGCAATTAACTTAAGAACTTTAAATATAGTTCAAAACAAAATATCTGTGAGCTGCCATAGTGCAGCTCCCACATGCTTAATCATCTGCAGTCTTTCCTCCTTGCCTCTCTCATGGTTTCATCCCTACCACGTTTTCCTCCAGAATATCCACACCTGAAGAATAATGAAAGGTTAAGACATGGAATAAATTAGCTAGATGTCGTTAAGGTTACAATCTTGAAACTAGAAGATGAATAACTTCTGCAGATCTAATGTAGAGCACAGTGACTATAGTTAACAATACTGTACCATATACGTACTTCAAAACTGCTGAGACTAGATCTAAAACCATCTCACCATAGAAAAAGAAATGATAATTATGTGATGATGATGAACACTACCAGTGGTAACTGTATTGCAATAAACATATGAAACCAACACACAGTACACCTTAAACTTATATAATGTTGTGTGTCAATTATATCTCAAAGCACAGGCTTCTTGTTACTAAGCATGAAGTAAACATACTTCAGCCTAAGTGGCTCCACTTCAATTGGTGACTACATCTACTCTGCAAACAAAATCATAAGGCTCTTCCAGCAAGCATGGAGCAAGATCAAGTGCTTACAAGAGTTGGGAGCCAAGTGGACTGCAGCTGGAGACCCAGCTCTGCTACTTGCTTGTTACCTCCACCTCTTTATCATTTAAAAGCTAACAATATTATCAACTTCAGAATGTTGTTAGGAGAAACAAAATATCATCTATAAAATACCTAGGCCTGCTAGGTAACCTGCAGATGCTCAGTGCTTAATGAGTGTGTCCTAAATATATTGGTGTGGTTTATTACAATCCTCACTACAAATTTGTACCTTTTTGGGAAGAAAGCAGTAGAGAGAGAAGAATTTCTACCTTGTGATCTATCTGCATCAGCTTGTATGCATGCTCCACCTGCTGTTTCCCTCCTTTGGACAAATTTTTTTTAATTAAAAAAAAATTTTTAATGGCTGTATTGAGACATTATTTCAACATTCTTAAGACCAATAATTTGCAAGTGATTTCTAACTCTTGTCCTCAGGCTCAAAACAATATCCAAAAAAGACATGAAGGCATAATTAAGATGCCTAGAATCTACACAATAACAAGGCCCTAACTCTTCCCAGTCAAGTCTTTTACTAAGTCAAGCATTTAAAAAAAAAACAGTTAAAAATTCTGACAGCTAAAGCCCCTTACAGAAGTCAAACATGTCACCACCAATCAAATACAAAAAATGCTTCGGTGGCTGGTGTGTTGGATTCTAGTGCATTAGGCTCAAACTCCCTGACATAGCTTATTTGGCCCTTCCCAGTGCAATTACCACTCATCTCTGCACCCTCATCTCTCTCCACTCCTTCCTTTCCAGTAAGCTCTCTATATACACTGCACTGTGTACACTACTTCTGTATATGCTGGTCCCCTTAAAAAAGGAACACACCTTTACACAATCTGTAGCTTGCAAGAACAAGTTAATTTGGGATCTTTTAAACACTATTCCACTCATGTTTAAGATATGTGGTATTTCTACTGAGCAAGATTCTACTGAGAAGTTAAATTGAGATTGCGCTTCCTCAACAAAACCAATTTCTGGAACTCCCTGGACTGTGACAATTATAATAATGTGTTCAAAGAAATTAATACTGTTTATAAGTAAATGGCCAAGTAATCATGACTTACTGATCACTCAAATCTAAGAAGGCATTTTAGTTTTAAAAACTACTATAAGCATGTACATAAAGAAGTTCACCCAGGGAACTAGTAAAACCCTAACAGCCTAATGAAATAAAATTTAAAGAGCCATCAATTAGTTAATTATTTTACTGAAAACACCTAAATATCTCCATATTTCTAAAACTGTATTCTAAGTCTATGCCAAGGGAAAGAAGAGCTTTTAAAAGTTGAAAATTTCACTAGAAAAGCAAAGTGCAGAAATGTTGGAAAGAATCATAACTCTAAAGTATTAACTAAATATAACTAAAAAACAATCTAATAACCAGCAAATCATTTTTATTTTTTAAAAAGCAAGTAAGGTTAAGGGGTAGGGAGGGATGAAAAAGCAGAGCAAAGAGGATTTTTAGGGCAGTGAAAATATTCTGTATGTTACTATAATGGTAGCTATGTTATAATAAATTTATCCAAAGTTAAAATATGTAAAACATCAAGAATGAACCCTACTGTAAACCATAGCTGTTTTGAGTGATAATTATAAAAGACATAAATAATAAGACACACTTCTGAATGATAATGATGTGTCAATATGGTTCATAAATTGTAACAAATGTACCACTCTGGTGGGGGATATTAATATAGGGGGCATATGAGAAATCTCTGAACTTTCCACTCATTATTACTGTGAATCTAAAACTGTCCTAAAAAAATTAAGTTTATTGAGGTGGGAAGCATATCAGTAAAATTATCTTTGCTAAACATGAGACTCATTTTTAAATATATATATATATTAGCATTTACAATCAGCAGTTCTGAACAGACTAAAAACTACTGATAAAGCTAGCATGATAATTTAGCCCTGAATTTATATGAGACACTTTTCTTTCACAGCATTTTTAAATGTTGTCTAACATCTTCAGACAATTTATTTAAATTGCATTTGTACACCACTTCTGTTCAAACACACAGTCCTTTCTAGACACAAATGATTTATCTTCCAAAGGTCTACTGAATGTCTACTGTACATAGTAG
>JAVSCE010014769.1:0-44525 GCA_032199065.1 Smutsia gigantea
CAGTTGATTGGTTTCTAATTTTTTATAGTGAAATACAACATATATATAAAAGAGTAAGAAAAAGCATATGTTTAAAGAACTTTCATTTATATTATAGAGTGTTTAGCTGACTACCTTTGAGAAATGGGGTAGAAGGGATATAGAATACTTCATGTTCAAAAAATGGCAGAATTAAAAAAAAAACAAGAACTGTAATAAAATGAACTCCTGTATACTATCCCCCAGGACCTGAAATAAAATTACTATCATATTCCAAAAGCCATCTTGAACATCTTCTCATCTGTCTGTCTGTCCTGCTGGAGGTGGCCTAGAAAAGTTTGGGTCCCTACATTCATTTATTCATTCAGCAAATAATTTGTACACCCTTTATGAACCAGCTGCAGTGCTAGACAATAGAAAATCAAAGATGAGTAAGTAACACATGGTCTTTATCCCAAAGAGGAAAGGAGAAGAAAATAGTGAACACATGTTTTCAAGGCAATGCTTAACTGAGTCTAGATGGATGTGCATGTTTTCTAGGTATGCAAGTGAAAGGACATTCCAAGCCATAAGGATAGTTAGTATATGGAGGCCTGAGAAAATGCAGAACATTTAAGGAATGGCAAGGAGTTTGGTCCTGATGGTGCTTTTCCCAGTCCCTCCTTCCTTTCTCTTGTCCCCATCTCCTTTTCTCTTCTTAGATAATGGTGATAAAATGATATATACTACTGATTCTGGTGCTTATAAATCCCACTATTCATGGTAGAAATAGAAAAGGATGAGAAATGGTGTGGAAAAGAAAAAGGCATGGCATTTGGAAAAAAAAGCAACCAGGCTAATGAAATAGTTAACTAGAGGGTAAGACTGAGGTAGGAACTGAAACTGGAAAGAGACGTTAAGGTGGTAATTATACTGGGCCTTGAATTACATCATGAGCAATTTAGACTTTTTTTACACCGCAGGGATGACTTGATCAGATTATTGTTTTAGGAAGATGGCTATGTGGGGGATAGATTGGAGAATGGAAAAATTGAAAGAACACTGGAATGTTATGACAAAGCTCAGGAGGGAGCTGTTGAGAACCTCAACTTGACCAGTGTCAGCAGGAATTGACAGAGGTGGAGTAGAGGAGGGGAATATTAAGTATGTCATTCTTTTTATACTTGAGTTTGGTAGATGACATGGTAGGCTCTAACGCCACTAATCTTATTAGTCAGTGGTAAAATAACATACCCTGGAGTCCAGTCCTATACAGAACTTTGTATCTTTGAGATGAAACTATCAAAATTAGAGACTTTGGTTATTTGAGTAGTTAACCTCTTTTGGAGTGGGTCTGGGATAACCCAGCTTCTACTGGCTATGCTATAAAGTGCATTGTTAATTTTTCATGCTAAAAAAAAAATTAGGGATTAAAATGACAAACCAAACATTTTAACTGAAATAACTGAAAAGAATCATAGCTTGCTCCGCTCTTCCTGCTTCCTAAAGTGTCTTAATTTGTATAGTATATATAGGTAGTTTGTTTTCTTGAAGGGTTTTAGTTTTTAAAGTATTTGGGTGGAAGCTATTTTAAAGTTTTCCATGTTTAATTGACAGTTATTTCACCACATAGAGTAAGTATAGCTATTTGCTTTATTTTTTAAAAACAAATTAAATGTTGTTTATCATTCACTGTTTAGTATTTTGAAAGATTTGGAAGTTACTCCTCTAATGAACTGTGTTTTAATCAGGCTACTTTGGATAGAGTTTGTAATGTAAATTTCTGTAAAAGCATTTCTTTCATTCGGATAATAGTGGGTACAGCTCTAATGAGTCAGAGCAGTATTTCCCAAACTATTTGTGGTGAAAGACAAGTTTTTAAATAATTTCCTATCCGTCACTGACCAATATGTATACTTAATGTGCACAGTGAACATGCACTCACATCACACGTGAGGTGCCACACAAATCTGATGACTCTTAAGTGATCTGTTCCCTGTTCAAAAAGCCTGCTGATCACTACTTGGATGTTGCAGCAATATCAAGTTGCTATAAAAGTTTCTAAATGTTTTCCTCTCAATTTCTGTATTTATATTGTTGGGGACTGGTCATGTGGTAGGACTTCAGTCCATGGACCACACTTTCAGAAGCACTAGTTTAGCAAGTTTTGCATTTAAGTTTGTTGAATATTTTTAGCCTGATTAATGTGAAGACAGTGTATATTCTGTATTCTTAAAAGACAACTCAATCTTAAAAATATATTTAGAAATGACATAACCTTCTTTTGTATTTTAGAATATTTTGTGTCTTAATATGGAAATATTCCTGAAGAGTTGATATCATTGTCATTTGGCATTTTTGTAATTTGGGACATTTCTGGTGTTATTTGAAGTCTGGCAAATTTGGTATTTGGATTTTACTCATAGTACTTTTTCATTATTCAGTTTAATTCATTTAAGAAACCCATTTTTCATTAAGAAACCCATATTTCATTCATTAAGAAACCCATATTTATTGAACCCATATAATGTACCAGAAATCACTTAAAAATATAGCAGTGAATAAAATAGACTAAATTCTTGATCTTAAGGATTAGTATTTGTATTCTGGTAGGTGAGATAGACATTAAACAAATACATAAATGTATAATACAATGTGAGCTGTTGATACAACTATGAAGATAAATAAAGTGGAGTGGGGGAGTATGTGTTGGGACTGAGGAGGTGATGGTTGAATCAGGGTCTGAATGAATTGGAGGGAAAAAATAAAACTGAGCAAGAGCATTCCAGGAGAGGGAGTAGTAAGTGCAAAGGCCCTGAGATAGATATGTGTGGTGTGTTCAAGAAACTATAAAGAGGCAGTTTATGGGTACAGTGCAGTTTGTTTGATTACATTTTAATTGACTGTAACTTTAGAGGCTAACAGTGCTCAAGTCTGTTATGAAACCAGCTGTTTTTTGAAAGAGATACCTTAACTTGCTTTGGTGTTCTAGGCATAGGGATCCCAGAGTGAGGAAAGGCAGTTCAGTGGCTACTGGCACCTGAATAGTGGTGTCCTTCTGACTTTTCTGTATCTTTTTTCTATCTGTGTCCTCAGTAACTGTTCAGTGCAAAAACATTTGCAGGATTTTGTGAATTTACCCAAACTTAACTTTCCCATCTTCTATCCCTGCTAATCCCTGAGGTGATTTATTTTCCTCAATAAGTGGTGGGGTGGGAGGGGGGATCTCAGCTGCCTGTTGATGTGTTTGATGTTCCTTATTAAAGACAGGGCTTTAAGATTCCAGGAGGTATGAACCAAACCGAGAAAGATTTAAACACGTGTGCTCTAAGTTAAGGATCCTTCGTCTGTAGATAACCTTCTTGGTGACTGTTTACTTTGAAGGCAAGAGTCCTCTAATGACAGAAAGGGAAATGTTACCTAATTTGCTAACAGTCCAGAAATTGGAAAATAATAGACAGCAAACAGGCTCAACTGAGGCCAGGACATTTTTATCCTGAGTTCTTCATTTTCACAGTTTAATGCATACCCAAGGCGCATGCAAGAGCGCATGATAAGGGAACTGTGCTCATTTAAACTGCTTTGTAACCTAATTCGGTTTTCTTCCCCCTATTTTGTAGAAGCTGCTGCCTCTATGAGCTATTGTAATTCTACTGGACTAAAGAGCAGTGAATGAATTCATGTACCTGAGAACTTTGGGTCTGAAAGAATGAAATGTTACCTTAAATGCATCTAATACTTGCAGTTAACGAAGTTGTACATGTCTTGGGGAAAACATCTCCATTTTACTCTATTAATCTCCTAATACTGTTCATATGTAAGGAGACATTGTCTGTAACATGTTATAGATTACAAAGAAACTAAACTAATGTAACAAACACATTGCAAAAACATTCAAAAGGTAAAAAGTAGCAATAGGAAAGGAAAGACCTTTCTCCCTTCTGTATCTGTTTGTCTCTCCTGCCTGTTTCCCCCCCCCCAAATAGGTGCCATTTTGAGATTCTTTTCACTTAAAATGTTTTGTTCGTCCTCTTTTAGTCTCTGTATTTAGCGATACCTTCTGTTTCATCGCCAAAAACCACACCATGAACGTCCTAATGTTATTTAGTCAAAGTGTTTCTGTTATTTCCAATGTTCAGTTATTACCACCAGCATAGATGTGCGAATACCAGAATGTACTCGGACGGCAAATTCTGTAAACTAAAGTTAAAGAGGTGGGCTAGCATATTCCAAGTGTTTAACCCATTTCAATTTCTGATTGCTAGTTTTAAATCACCCATCTGTAGAAACAGAGAATCCCCACTTGACTCTTAGGGCAATGTCTGTACTCCAATGGACATCTTACACTGTCTGATTTTTCTGTACAGAAATCACAATCAGACTGATATATGTGTGGATATGCAAGTAATCCCTGCTGTACACCTTAAGGAAGGTTCATTAACCTTTGAAAGGGCCTTTATCAGGAATTCTCAATTCAGGGGCAATTGGTGAAGGCTGCCAGTTAGGAATCCCCTAGTCCGGAGGTGGTTACTTAGCACATAGATGTTGGTATTGTAAATCATTTCAAATTACACCAGTTTGTTTGTTAAATAGCATCCGGCATCATGGGGATGGTGATTGTAGTGTCTGGCTGAATGGTGTCACGGTGAATCTTTGAGGCAACATATTGCTTAGAGTACCTAAAAGCAGAAAGTGGTGCCTCCCCCAGGACTACGAGAACAGTTTGGTGGATTTCGTGTCCGCTCGCTAGAAAATGTGTGTATGTTTGGCACACGTTGGTCTAAAGCTTGTTTTTGTCTCACCATATCCAGAAGGAGTGAAGTTATGAGGAGACACACAGCTTCCTTCTCCCCACGACTGTAAGAAGTGAACAACTGCACCATTGCCAAATTGCTTAGATCAGTTACTAAAAATGAAAAGGGTCGAAATTACTGAATTCATGCAGGGCATATGGTTATTCTGAAAGTTCTAGTATTTCCATATATGTGGCAGCCAATGAACAAGCTACTTTATTTAAAATAAAGGGATGCTGACTAGATTCAGCTCTGTTCTCTTTTTTTTTCCCCTAAATCCCGGGAAAATTCTGCCACATGTAACTTAATGTTAGAAAACTCATTCATCCGTGGGTTCCTGTCCACCAGTATTATGACTGTGTGATAGATTTCCCACTCTCTCTTCTTTTTTTAAATATTTTTATTTTTAATGAATTATAGTGGATATACAATATTCCACTCTCTGTCGTTTTAATACTCAATCCAGAAATAGTATCAATCTACAGTGGGTGAGGAGGCAATTTCTATTAAAATAAAAACCACATCTCTGGGATTCATATTCTCACATTTTAAGAAAAGACTTCAAATGTAATCAAATATTTTAACACATCTTGTCATACATGTGATTTACACTTATTGATGTGAGAAGAAAATTAAAAAGAAATGTACTCACTTAAGAATATGTCTATTAAGGAACAGAAAATAAGTTCCATTCCAGAATAGTCAGTGAAGAGAGACTGGTTAGTTTATCTAAACCAAGTCATTCAAAAGACAACAACTCTTTTTGATGTTGCTTTTATTTCCTGCTTTGAAAAATTTTGAATATAACTCAAGATAAACCAAATCACTTAACGTTTTTCTAACATAAAAGATGTTCACAGGAATAGTTGAGAATCCACGAGAAACTTTCATCCATCCGCAAAGGACCTTCTGTGAAGATTCCCGTGTTATATAAACAGGAACGTCATAACAGTCCCATCTTTATCAAGGTGCGGGCTTCTTACAAAATCAGAACGCAGACGAACCTGAACTTGAGCTGCCCAGTGAGTGGCTGATTATATGATTGAAGAGAATAACCCTCTTTACAAGGAGCGCAGTATGCTATTCTTTAAAACAATTAGTTCATCTCTCTTAAACACAAAGTAGAATTCCCGTGAAGGACGCTCCGGAGAAATGAACCTTTTCAGTAGTCTGTCTGTTCCCAGTTACAGCAGGCTGTTCCCCGTATGGACCCACAACTGAGGTGCCCCTTTAAAATGTAAACACACTAAGAAGGCAAATGATGGGATCAGCATGCTTCCTTGTGGCTCTCTTACTTCAAAGTTACCTGAGCAATTTAAAAGGCTTCTTGATGTGTGACACATGTAGGAGGAAATGCTTGTCTTTCGGAATCCCAGTAGCACATGTCAAATCCTCAGCTTTATCAGCTCCTCTGATCCCAAGCATACTGGATCAGTGCATTGTAACCGGGCTTGGAGAACAGAATTAATCTATTTGCTTAAAGAAAGCAGGGATTCTCAGTGGGGGGTGATTTAGTACCCCTCCCTCATGGACAATGTCTGGAGACATTTCTGCTTTTGAGGAGCAGGGGGTTTTCCTGGCATCTAGTGGGTGGAGGCCAGCACTGCTGTACACACCCTACAGGACACAGGACAGGCCCCCACATCAAGGAATGAGCCAACTTCAAATGTCATCAGTGCCAAGGACCGGAAACTCTAGACATAAGGTAGGCTGGTGTTTTACCTTCTAAAACTTTAAATTTTTATGAGCAAGGCACCACTCCAGCTGGGACTTGATCTCTCAACTTCCCAGGAAAGTCTTGTGTGAGTCCAGACCTACCTGCTATTCAGCTTAATCGTAACAAAAAAATGCTTCACTGTAACCTGTGACTGATGTCGTGCCAACCGGCCCCATAAATCCGTGCTGGGAAGCCACCTGCGTGGGGCTCCTTTTTGCACACTGACCTGATCCTGGGGTGTATGCCTGTGTTTTCACTCAGGCCTTTGTTTTAAAGCATTGGCTGTTTGTACAGTCCTGCCAAAAGATGGTAAACTACTTAGGTGGATAGAAATGCAAACGTATCTAGTATTACCATATAATTTTTATAGAGATATTGTTGCTAGCTAAACAACTTTTCTTGGCAGGCCAGATTTGAGGATTTTTTTTTTTAATAGGGATGGTTAAAGGTCTCTCCCAAAGTGACATGGATGTTGGGAACGAGGGTAAAACACGCCCTGTATTTCTTGCAGTCCTCTGCAGAAACCCCACGGTGTTTCCATGCAAGCACACAGCACAGTTTGTTAGGTTATCTATAGCTGTGTAATCAGTCACCCCAAATTAGTAGGAATTACTAAGCCTCACAGGTGATTAAATAACCCACTAAGGCTTTGGGATTTGAAGCTAGCTCTTCAGAGAGGAAATCACCTGTCTTTTCAGATGGTCCGTACAGTAGGCAGAATCCCCAGGCCCTCTTGCACATGCCCTGGGAAATCCCATTGTCTTGAGAAGGGTCAGGGTATGGCATGTGAGAAGATTACACTTCCTATGCCCAAACTCCCAGCCCATGGAAACTGAGAGGTAGTAAGTGTACATTCTTATAAGCCACTAAATTATTCTGACAATCTGTCGAGCCTCCACTGCCCGGTGAGGCATGCCCCCAAAGGTTTCTGTGAGCATCGAGGGAGACGGTGCGTGAGAGCGTGGAATCGAGTGGCCACTCAGTACCTGCTAGCCCCTTGCTGCCTCCCCTGGCCACAGTTCCTTTTAATGCTGTGTCCTTACAAGGAGGCAGGGGGATGCTAGTAACAATATGAGAGGAAAGCTCTGTCTCAAAATTCTGAATTGCGACATTGTGGATCAGGGTGTAATAAAATTCTTCCTGGATGCTAAATTCTCATGCAGTTGCCCAGATAGCTCCTTCTTGCATATTTTATTCATATGTTTATTACATTATTGATTGATTACTTTTCTGGACTGTATTTGTAATGGGATTTAAAAAGCAAACCGTCATCAAGTGCCCAGCATGCTGTCATGGAGCTCAGTCTGGGAAGGGGACTGGACAAGTGAGACATCTGGTGGGGTGGGGTGGGGTGGGCGTCGGACAGGTGGCCCGACGGGGGAGCGTTTCATGGGGCCTGAGTGGCTTGGGAAAGCTTCCTTGGTACGGTGAGATGTGGAGGAGTGAGTGGACAAGTGAAGGAGTGGAGAGGTGGGGTGAGGAGGAGGGCATTCAGGTGGAAGGGCCCCCCAGTTCGGAGACTCAGGGGGGCGCAGAGATGGCCCTTTTTCTGCAGCTGTAAGTAAACGGGTGACTAGGTGATGAGAGGTTAGGAAAAGGGGGGGATGATGTAAGCAATTAGGGGCCAGAACATGGGTCTCTGGAGTTTGAACATCACTGTAACAACATGGAAATGTGTTGAGCTGTAAAGGTTTCTGCAAGGCGTGGGCAGGCGGGAACTTCCACAGGAGCCCTTGAGTTGCTTTTGGATTCATGACTGTTCAAAACTGGGGGGAAGTCAGGGTGTCCCTTGGAAGCGGTGGGCTCCCTGGAGGAGAGGTGGGTAGATGTGGCAGGAGAGGAGGCTGTGCACCAGCAAGGAGACTGAGAGGTGCCCTGGGGTCCTGCCTTGGGAGCCTGAGTGGGTGGTGTGCCCTCCGCGAGGTCGGGATCTTGGAGGACCTCAGACAGACAGGTGGGGGAGAAGACGCATCCACCGTGAGAAATGAACGGAGAGCTGACATTGCTGGGGTTTTGGGTGTCCGTGTGGAATTATCAAAGCGGACCGGAGAATCTGACACTCAGGAGAAAGGTCTGGGCTGGGAATATAAATGTGAAACGTCTAGTTATGGATTATAATGTAGATACTAGTTGAAGGGATGGAGAGTGTGTGAAATGGTAGAGCTCAAGCAGGGGTGATTTTAGTCCCAGGGGACACCCCTAAGGTTTCAGTCAGAGGAAAGGGAGTTCCAGGGCCTAACGGGAGAGAGCACAGGAGCTGCAAACATCCTATGGTGTACAGGACGCCCCCACCGCAGAGAGATGCAGGCCAAAGGCTCCGTCAGCCCCTCGGAAGCTGAGAAGCCCCGGTGCAGAGCCGTGGGAGGGGCAGATGAACGAGCACAGCGTCGTGCTGTGCGCTGACGTGGAAACAAACGGGCAGAACCCGAAGAGGATCCCACAAAGGACAGTGTGAGGACACAGCCAGGAACACAGAAAGTCAGGACATGGCCATGTCATAGAAGCCAGGGAAAGACAGACAGACAACGGGCTCACATGCCACAGAGAGATCAAGTATAAAAAGACCAACAAAGTGGTCACTGGATCACACAGTTGGAAGGTCAGTGGGGGCCTTCGTAGGAAGAGTCGGGCTGGCATCGTGGTGGCCCGGCTGTGTGGCAGTGGGCTTAGGACGTCACGTGAAGATGGAGAGATGGAAAAGGAGACAAGTCTTGTTAGAAATTTGGTCCTGAAGGAGAGGAGAGACACTGTTGGGTGGATCTAAGAGAAGTCAAGATTGAGAGATTTTTTTTTAATGGAAAATACTTTCTTGTAGATAGTCATAGAAAGGGAGCAGAGTCAGTGTGAGTTGAAGATGCAGGAAAAGTGACTCTGTCCCCGTAGGGGTTGGATGGGAAAAGATCCCAGCCATGACAGATGAGCTCATCTTAGACAAGGAGTGGAGCCTCTTCTCCGCTGTGGCAAGAGGGAAGTGAGAAGCTGCTTACGGTGGAAGCAGTGGAAGCGTGCTATCCAGGGGTTCAGGAAGCACTCGGGCTTCCATTCCCGACTCCAGCCCTTCCCCTCTGTTCATCCCGCTTCGAGGAGCTCACCCTGTCTCTACCTCCCTTTCTTTGGCCACACAATGGAAGAATGCGAATAACTCATATGGTTGGAATAATGATCGAATGTGGAAATAGATTTTAAATGTTTCGAACGGCCCTTGGCATTTACTAAGAACTCAGCACATGTTAGGTCGTTCCTTCTAAGCTGAGACTAAGGACAAGTAGAAGGATCCTGGGCCCCGGGTCCCAGTCACTATTCTAAGAGGAAGATAGGATTGCAAGTTTGAGACTTCGCTTTGCCACTTTGTATAAATGGGCCAGTGAATGGCCCGTTCCTTTTCACAAGTAGGTTGACAGCCCCTGTTCTGTCCCAGGCAGAGGAAGAAAAGTAGTGGTCCATACAGTTTTCCTGATAGCACACTGACCACCGAGCGCTGAGCAGACGGGTGTGCAGGGAGAAGGAGGAGGGGTGCTACAGGTCGTAATGATGGGCAATGTGCATAGAGTCTTAGGGAGGGGGTTGCAGCCCTCCTGGCCCTGCCGACTGAGGAGAATCCGGACAGATGGTGGATGTGTGAGTGCTGGCCAAAGGCTAAAGCTTCCTAAGGGTGCCAGTTACAGAGATGCCTGGGGCACAGGCTAGCTGTCAGCTGTCCCCCACCACGTCATGACTAGGCCCCCTGTGGATGCCCTCACTCAGGCGGGCCTGCCAGGACCTCCCAGACATTCCTGTCCTGAGGGATCCCCCTGATTTGGGACCTCTGCCCGCAGTACTACTCCTCCCGCCCCCACAGCCCCATACACATCCTTTCCACTAAAACCCTCTGAGTACGCTGACCCTGCCCACGGGCAGACCTCCAGCTCCAGGGCCCATCCTCTGCATGTGTTTGGGCTGAGGCCCAGACAGACCAGGGAGGGTCTGGATTTAGGATTTGCAGCTTCAGGCTAGAGGAGCTAGGGGCATAAAACGTGTATTTGTAGGGGCATTTGAGAAATAGGATGACACCGACGCTGTTTAGAACTTAGACTTCTGGCCCAATGTATCTCCTAACCTTGGTTCAGGGAATCAGGCCATTGCTGTCCAATATTATGCTACTTGAATAGATTCATTCATTTATATTTACCATGTACTGATAGGTTTAAAATACAGACATGTGTGCCTGGTAGAAAGAAAAATACCAGAGATGTGAGGTCACATTCAGAAAGAAACCTGGAGTGTCATGAAATTGCCCATTGTTTTGTCTCCAACATGAGCAGGTAGATGACTATTGAATGTTTTTTTCCAGTGACCCAGTGGACAGTCAGTAAATACCGTTTCTCTGACCGCTTCCATATTTCCTAAGATTGAAACAACAGTTACAGATCTGCACCGTGGGTTCAGCTTTCACCATAAACATATTTTCTCTTCAGCAACACATGATGGTATTTCATTGGCAAATTGGGATGATATATTGACTCTGATGTCATTGGTCTGGGAGTTGAATCCAGACACAATATATAAAGTAATAGTATACACACGTGGGTGCAAGGAGCAGACTTTTAACAATTATTTATTGTTGTTTTGTTTGTGACAAAGTCATCCAAGTGTCCAGATTTGGTGGTAATAATCACAGAAAGTCAACCTTCATGGTCGGATCATCCAACCTGTTTATTTAGTTTATGCATTTGCCCTTAATCATGTTGAAAGTCTTTCTTCTCTGCTGGTGGATCTCAACAGATGCTGGGTTCACTACTCCGGAGAAAGCCTTTTTTTAGCAATCATGCTTTCTGTAGAAGGCAACCATTGCATTGCCCCAGAGTCCAATTTAATAAAAACTCACTCATAGCAATTCATGGAAGGTGGGATAAACACAGGTAGAACTCCATTTAAACCAGAGATGGCGAGCTACATTTCTCAAAAAAAAAAATATATATATATATGCACACATATCAAAATATATATACGCATATATCACAATATTGATATGTATCTAGATGTGTACCTAGACAGCTCTATATCTATATATATATCGCATGCATACACACAGCATAGTTTTCCATCCTTATCAGGATGACCCTTCAGGGCTGCTCTGTCAGCCTGGAGTCCCTTTCAGGACTCATGTTTGGAAGCCATACGCCATGTCGTGAGGAAGCCCAGGGCGTGTGAAGAGGGCCATGTGGAGGTCTCCAGGTTTCCCCTCAGCTCAGCAAACACACAACTTGCCCCCAGGAGTCATTGTGAAAGGCACGCCCTCAGTCAACCCACTCCAGCCGATGACACCGTGTGCAGCAGAGCCAGCCCTTGTGCATGGTGTCCTGCCGAAACTGGCCCATCAGGAGGCGTAGGTTTTTCTGGTGTGCAGCGCTCTCATGCAGGTCTGAGACCGGCCTGTGCGATGCTGGAGGCCTTGGGGGAGGGACGTCAGGCAGACAGCTAGGGAACTGCTGCAGCTTTTGGAGCCCTTGGGGATCGCTGGCTTCATTCCCACGGACGCCCTTTCACAATGGAAGAATTGAAAAGGCAGTGTCAACGCCCACACTGTTATCCGAAGCAGAAACACCAGCCTTCACTCGTGGTCAGGGGACTGTGGACGATCTCACAGGTTTTATCTCTACTTGAACCAGTCATCACGGGACACAGAGTTCTCAGCATCGTCATTCTTATGTGCCACCAACTTCCACAATGTCTCTTCAAAATACCTGGGACCTGGCACACCTTTACAGTGGGTAGTATGTAAAGAAGCACGTTTGTCTGGAGGCCCCCAAACAGCATCATTTTCAATACGATGTTTCTAAGAAGACTTAGGGAGTGATTTTTGAAAATATATTCCATTCTTATGCTTGAATGGAAGCAAAGTGGATTTAAATAGAAAATATAGGTTATACAGTATGAAGAATGACAACAGTGCAGTGAAATTGTCTGCTATGTGAGGTCTTCCAAATGCGTCTGAATGATACATAGCAGACAGTAAAAATATGAATTGGTCTGCAAGCACAAGTGGAGGGGACCTTTGGCAGAAAGCATGGCATTTGGCCAAAATTTCAAACCAAATGACGTAACTGTTCTGATTATCCTCTGCCTGGGGCCTCACTGGAGCAGCCAATGCTGCCTTTCAGCATCATGCCTTCCCGTCCTGGGGCGGGGAAGTGGCCTGACTGGGCTGATGACCGTCTTTCCCCCACATTCAGCTCAGGGCTGTCCTGTTTTAGTGCCACGGGTTGTAACACAGGCAAAACTTTTTTTTAGTGGTCCTACTTCAACCAAATTTTTTTGGTCTAAGACTGAATACCAGACATTGAAAAACATGGGCAAGGCCTTACTATGGCCATGAAGACTCAATCTCTTTGTCTATCCCTAAAATAGAACTTTAGTCATATTCAGTTAAATGTCATTTTTCTGCTTTCTGGTGCAGCGAGAATTAAGGGCCATCAGGGTGACCCCACGATCTCCCTGACTTAATTTTGTCAGAATAGAGAGCATTCATTAAGGAAAAAAGTAAAACTGTCACTACGTTATGAAAAACACACAAGGAAGACGTTAAAGAATTATATTTTATAGCCTCAGGGCATCGAATATTATTCCTTACCAAATGTGTTCCATGGTATTATTTCCTGGAATGCTCAGAGCTTTTTGTTTTTGTTTTTGTTTTTATTACCCAATGACTAAACCACAAACATGCAGCTCATACAAGCGGCAAAGACAATATGTCAGTATTCTCCCCTGATGAGGTTTACCTGTGGCCTCTAGCACGGTTAGCATGCAGTGTCACATCTGAACAGATGACCTCTCAAATAAAAATGCCTTTCAAAGTCTGTAGAATACTGTGTAATCTGCAGAGGGCTGATAGCCCTTCCACAGTTCAGTGACACGGGGGTGAGAGCTCACCGCTTGAAATGCAAGTAAAGATCAGCTGTCAAACAGAGGATGTTCCTGCATGAACCAGAGGCGGGTTCCAAAGTATTGTCTTCCTCTCTAAGTTCCTACTTCCTGACAGATGCCCTTCCAAAACCAAAAACCCCATGGTGGTTCCTCGCCAGTAACGATAACTGAGTCTCTGCCCTTACGATGCAGACTCATCACATCCGTGCCCGGGTTTGGCTGGGGGCTGACACTACTGTGCATTCTGAATGCGGTCTCTGATCTGCACCAAAAAGTGGAAGCCAAACCACTAGGGTTTGCGGTGTGCAGTGCGTTTCGGAGTACACGCATTTCCTGAGGCCATGCAGCACTGCCTCCCCGCGTCTCCTTGGTTGAGGAGTTTGGACTGCCTGAGGTGGCGGTGGTGTACTCGTGCAGGAGTGAGTCAAAGAGATGGGGGACAGATGGGTGGACAAATCTGACATCCCTTACCTTTAGGGGCAAGAGGAGTGGCTCTAGGAGGAAAAACGCAAACTTTTCTTGAAAATATCCAGCCTCCAACATGCAATGTGATGTATAGGATTACCTGGTACCAAAACAAGAAAAGTGTTCTTTCGTTTTAAATTTGCCTGAGGCACTAAGGAGACACTTCATATCCTGAGAAGCAAATGCAATTAATTAATTAGGAATTGCATGTTTATTTTCTATGGTGCAGAAGAAGCAAAAGGAATTAGAGTTCTGGTACCTTCCTCATGGGTGTTTATAGGGCAGAAGGCAGACGATGTTTCCACATTTGTTACTTTAAATGCATCAGCTTGTCTAGTCTTTGGTTTTCTTTTATTGAAACAACTTGTTTATTGGTTTGCTTTGGAAGTTTGATTCCTTCCCCAAGAAAAGGCAACTCGCATGAACCATTCTGAATTTACATGATCTAAAGCAGCAGGATATTAGGCTTCCTGTTTCACATGGCATGGGATTCTGGAATCTATGCCGTTTAACTGGAAGACTCAATGTAGATGAAGGTGTAGACGTAGTTATGTCAAAGCACTCACCTTTCAATGCTTAAGCATAAGGAAGGGAGACAATGTCCGCATACTTGACTCCTGGAATTCCTTACCTGTTTTTACCCTCAAACAACTCTGTCCTGGTTTTAAAGGAGGGGACATAAGTGCACCAGTTATGAGCACAATCTATGGGACGAGATTGTATTTGCATCTTATTCACTGTGTTACCTCAGGCAAGTTTCTTAACCTCTCTGTGCCTCAGTTGTCTCATTTGCAAAATGGGGTTGATGACAACACTCCTATGCATGGGGTTGTAGAGAGAAGTAAACCCGTAAAATAAGAGGTTACTGGGACAGTCTGTCTGCAGCATATAGTCAGAGCTGTAAAGTGTTACCTACTCTTATATTATAGATGAGAACAATAGTCTAAGATTCCAATTAGTGTCCCTGGGTCCAAAACGGCAGGATGTGGCTTAAATGCAGGTCAGGTTCCAGATTTCTCCCCTAAGGACTGCTTTGCTGAGGGGTTGAGTGTGATGCTCTGGATTCTTGTTCCTACTCTCTCAAGCCTGCACTCCATGAGCTGACTCGTGCATGGTCCTCTTAGACTGAATTGCCACACCTGTGGATCACAGGACTTTCCTGATAGAATCCCTAAGCCCCTCAGTGTTAGGGCGAAATCAGGCAATCTACAAGCAGTTAAAAATTGCAGAGGGCTAGAAAGGGTTCTGTGGTATTATGACTTACCAGTTTTCAGTAAAAAGTCCTCAGTATACAGATGCAAACATGTGATGGAAACACTGACCAAATTTAGGTCCTTAAGACAAGGAAATTAGACATCCAAGGAGATCCCTCAGAGGGGGTCCAAAAGTTATTAAATGTGTTCTGGTTCTTTGTTCCTTACATTGAATTCTTATAGGAATTTCTGTTTCTGGATTGATTTGATCTTTTGCTCATGTTTTTATTTTGTGTTGTTCACTGAAGTTACAGATCCCACGGAGAGACTGCTAGCTACCTAGAAAAGGTTTTGAAAGAGAAGAAGAATTGATTAATAATGTAGGGACTACATCAAATTTTCCAAGCAGGTATACTTTGTATAATTTGGTATATTCCTGGCAAACATGGTCTTGTGTCTGTAAAATCAGACGTGCACAATTTTTGGACATTAAGTAGCTTATAGAGGAAAATATTTGATGAGTTGAGTAAAATAGCCATACGGTTCAAATTTCCTGGAGATCCTCTAGAGTTTAAAGTAAAAGGAATTTTGACTTTGGCACCATACAGCTCAGAGTTGGCTGAAACATATTTCTGAGACAGTTTGAGGTCTCATTTGAGCCTCAGACATGTCTTTTTCCACAAGCCCTAAAACCATGTCTTATTGTATCCAGAAATGTGAGTTCCTTACATCCTGAGGGAAAATGTGCATTTGGACACACACAGCATGGGCACGGCGCTGTCCAGTGTCAGGGGTTTAGGGACCGTGGGGGTCATGTTGGGAGGGTGCTAAGGGACCTGTCTCTGGGGCCCCCCTCCTGTGCTTCTCTCCCTCCTTGTCTCAGGGTTGGTCCATGTGACTGGAGGAAGGGTTTCTTCTTTCACGTTTCCCTGTTCTGTTCTGGAGGGGAGCTCGTGTCCACGCCATGGGGAAATGTTTCCACGTCCGTGCGCACAGTACCGGATTCCTACTGTACAGTCTAAATGCCAGAGACTGCATATAGAGAAGAAAGACAAAGAGAAACCAGCTCTTTGACTAAAAAAGAAAGTTTGACAACCTTATTCTTGCATAGACTCATGCATAGCACATGAAATTTCAATGTCTGGAAAATGCAATCTGCCTAAATCTGTTGTTCCTCTCGTACAAATGTTAGAGAACACTGCCCCTTAAAATGGCTATTCCTTTCCGCATCCTTTATGTTTGTTAAGTTGGGAAAGATGTGAAGACACATACGTAGCAAAACAGTGTTTTATCAGAAGAAGCCAGAGGGAAGTCCGAGGTTTCTGTTCATAAATACTGCCTAATATCTCATAATCACCCCATCTGAAACAATCTTCTGTGAAAATACTTTATTTGGTAGAACTTGAATAAACAGTGTAAAAGTCTTAATCCACTTCTGTATAATGGGGATCATATTTTTTGCTATGCAGTCGATCATTTTCAAGTTACTGGCTGGCAGCAAGATGAAAAGGTAACATTTTTACTTAAACGACTCTTTGTAGAAGTGAATATAGCCATTGTCTTCTAGACTTCAAACACATGGCATAGTTTTTCTCTGCCTTTGAAGTCAGACTGATTTTTGGCATCATTTACAACGTAGCCACTGGAAAAGTTTTCAAGGTCCTGTAGACACAGCTATAATATTTGAAATCATGGTTTTCAGCAGACCCAATTTTCTTGGAACTAGGCTCCCACAGCCTCCTTCAGGAAAGGATTGTGAATAGCCGCATCTCTCATTTCCTAACAATATTCTCCCCGTGTGTCCGAGTTGCCATTAGCTCTTAGGCAGGTGGAGTGTCTTGCTGCCGTCTGCTTTCTCATTTGCTAGAACATTCTGTTGGCGCTCTTCAGTAATGAAAACCAAGTTTTTCACTTTTACTCTGGCAAATCTCATTCACCTAACTTGCTCATCATAAAACTTACATCAAAGAAAATCTCATTTAAGACAGTGAAAGGTTATATACATTTTAGGAGGTGGCACAGAATGAAGTCTCAGTATTTCAAGGATACTAAATTTTAAGTGCCTGCTTTATTTGCTTATTAGGTGAATAATTGAAACTCTCTCCTACTCAATTTTATTATCTTTTAGGCTAAGAGGAGACCCGAAGGCTCCACATGATACCAAATTTTTCACACTAATAATATCCTTCCCAGCAGGTGAAAGCTACTCAGCCTTACATACTTAGGTACTTTATTTTCATCATCAAACAGATAGCTTATATCCCATCACTATAAAATATGTATATAAGGTAATTTAACTAATAGGTATTCGCATCATTTTTACATAAAGGTCCCAATGAATATTTTAAAACTTACCCCGCTGAAAACCCACCGACACGATAATCTGGAAATAAATTATGTTGCTCTTCAGACAACATTATCCTAATTTGTCCATTTTTTGGCCATTGAGCCAAACTTAATGCCACTGTTTTTGATATCTGTCAGTCTCCAGGCAGAGGAATTACTCCTGAAAATACAGAAAGGTCTGGCCAGGTAGATACTGAAATTTCTTTCAATAGTTATTTTCCAATCGCATATTGGAGAAATATTTTTAAGGTTTTTTTTTTCAGACACACAGTAATTTTTTGAATATATATTTATGTCACTAACCAGTCTTTTTGTTTGTTTACATCATTAGAAATACTTTCCTTCTGCCCCCTTGATGCGTGGCTTATGCAGAAATACGTGGAAGGTTCTGTTTGTTTCTCTGCTGACTGTGGTCTGCTCCTTCCGCCTGAGACTGAAGCAGAGCAGAACGTCACAGACTGTATTTCAGTCTGTGAAGTGGCACATGGCAGGTTAGACACACCCCCCTGGGGGTGTTTAGATGCATCTGCTGGATGGTGTCACTGTGGCCCCGAGGACATTCTCATCAGACCTATACTGATATTTATACCGTTTCATCAAAAAACTGTTCTGTAGTGCAGCTGCCCCACATTCGTTACACTGCCCCGTGGGGTCTCTCTGTCGTGCTGTGTGATTCCAGCTTCTCTCCCTTAGTGTGAATCAGCACACCTGGTCATTTCATCATGAAGGTTTAGGCCTTGTGTTTCGGGAGGCGTCTGAATATGCAGCTTTGCCTAGCACACGCTTTGCATCAGTGTATGGCCAGTGGAATTGTGGGTCATAAACAAATCATCATGATGGCTGTGGTCTCCTTTTAAAAAGCCGTCTAGTGTGCTCCGCAAAGTGCTCTTTTGGCACAAAACTCTGTCCGTAAATTTCATTATATTAAACCAATATTTAATATCACCGATTCCCAAGTGTTGGAAGGCACATTTTTCCAGGCACGGATGTTCCTGTTGGAAAGCTGTCTTGAATAGAACCCACATCCCACTTCACTCGTCAGCAGGAGTTCCTGCCCGGCATGTGGTCGTGACAGCAGTTTCTGTGGGAAAACCAGTGTCAGAAAACAGAAGAGAAAGAAAGCATCCCTCCAACCTGGTGTGGTGAAACAGATTACTTCCTGTAGAACCTGGCATGCTGTTCCGCACAAACCATGATTCTGGACCGAACAATTCGAAGTTTGGATGGATGGATCACACTGTCGATGTTCATTTCTCTTCATTCTCTTTGGGGCAGAGGCAGAAAGGCAAGGAGGAACAGGGACCCAAGTCCCCGCAGCGTGTGGCCCCCCGAGGGAGGAAAAGCTAGGGACTCTGGGAAAGGGGCATTTGTGGGGAGGTCTGTACATGACTTGACGGATGCAAACGATCCGGTGGATCCATAGTTGGGGGAAGCCTCTCTGGAATCATCGGTTGTATTCAAGACGTCTCACTTTTCCAGAAGAGGAAATCGAAGAACCATGACAAATTTGTAACTAAAAAGCTAATGAGCAGAAGAGACTGCTGAGAATGAAGTGGCATAAATGTTGGTGATACTTCTCTCATCCTTCTCCCGCTCTCAGAGGCTGTGCTACATTTATAATAAGGAAAACACACAGGGAATCCCATTTACCAGACAATTTAATGTTTTTTTAAACTCAGGGTTTAGGCTGATTTAAGCAGTTTTTTTTTAAAGAAAGAGCACATAGCTTATGGATGTTTTTTATCAAATTGAGAAATGCTAGGCATAGCATGTAATTCACCCTTTTAAAGCCTACAGTGCCATGTTTTTAGGTCTATTCAGAAAGCTGCGTGTCCGTCACCCTATCCAATGCCGACACATTTGCATTACCCTAAAAAGAAACCTGTCATTTTTAGCTGTTGTCCCCCACACAGCCCGCCACCCCCAGCTGCTGCTCGTCCGCTGCTGCCTCTGTGGGTGTGTCCCAGCATTCCTCGTCAAGGGGGTCAGACCTGCTCCTGGAGAAAAGCAAGTCTGTATCTAAAACTAGGTACGAAGGCCACGTTAGAAAGCTTTGGGCAGTGGTGACAATTATTCTGCCTCACTTTTGGAAAGCAGCTCCCTTGTGGATTCCATCAGGTGAATGTTCAGTGCGACACTCACTGCCCTTCTCCCAGGATCTCGTTATTTCCATAATTAACGAAAGGATGCATGAGGCACCAGGGAGTCAAAGAGCTGCTCGTTAATATCGAGCTGAAAGAAAAATTGGTAGAGTTCCTACTTCCTTAGGTCAGGTTGACTTGTAAATACGGCGGTTGAGAGGTGATGGTAGCCCCGATGGTGGACTTTCCTGAGGGCACCGTGCTCCCACTGATGAAGCCATATGTCAGGAGTGGATTAACTGTTGTGATATCGCTAGACACGTGGACTGGAACTGAGCAACACAGTAAATGGATGGTTTACTGTGAATGGATGGTTTACTGTGAATGGATGGTTTACTGTGAATGGATAAACTCATGTACAGGTTAATGTAGATCTAGACATTTACATGTACAAGTACTTCTAGATATCTGTCCATGGGTTACAATGCCTTAGAAACATTTATATAAAATTTAGATTCGATGTAAATGAATCCGTAATGCTACAAGTCAAAATAGAGGATGTCTTTGGTGCTGGAAACAGGTGAAGAAAGGACCTCACTGACGTGAAGAAGATGCTCCGTGGTGACATAGGTGATGTCCATCCAGGGGTATATGTGGGTAAGGATCCTAGAGCGGTACACATAAGGTCTGTACAGTTTCAGGGAAATTCTGCCTCTATTTTTAAAAGGATGATTAAGTCATTTCAAACTGCAGAAAGAATATCTGATTTCATAGCATGTGGAATATTGTCTGAAGTGTAGAAGTCTTAGCAGATCTTAAACACTCCTTGCATCCATGATCATTGACCGCGTGAGGCAGGCATTGAACCAAATCTGCATCTTCTCCCCACCCTCCTGAGCTGCCTAGAAGAAGTGTGATTTGAGAAATGCTTTCCTTTACTGGGTGATGTTTCAGTTAGCCCTCGACGTGTAAAAGGGAAACATAGACGTGAAAAATTGTGCTTCTGCCATTCCCGGCTGGGATTTGGGGCTTCATTTACCTATAATCATATGCTGGGGCTGCCCTGTACATCCCCTGCCTGACTTCCATTCACCACCAGCAATGGGTGAAGAATAAATCCTAGCAGAATTGTGCCTTTCACTGTTGCTACAATCAGTAAAAGTTCTTCCTATCATTTAGTTTATTACTGAATTGTCTGCATTGAAATTCAAACTAAGCTTTCTGAGTGGTAACCCTGACAGTAAAGCACATGTGTAGAGGAGGACAGGAAGTTGCATTTATTTCCGGTTGCACACCTGGCTTTTGTTCACAAACAGCATAACGGCCAGGCTGCAGGAAGTTTGCCCCAAGCTTATGCACAGATGTAGTCTCTGATGTTCCATCTCTAGCCTCCATCCTTTGGTCTGAAACCAAAGTGCCCTTGTAAGAAGAGAAAACAAAACGGAAAAAGGTCCTCACTTGAAAAATGCGAAGTACTAGCTTCCTTAAAAGTTCCAAATTTCATCTCAAAATTCTTCCAACACAGAACCATGAGCCGAGACCTGAGAGAAGAGACTGAAGCTTGGGGGAACTGAACAACCGAGTTGGAAAGGAGCGTCTGGAAGAGAGGGTGCAGGGTAGACCTCAGTGAAGGCAACCTTGCCTGGTGACAAGAAAATGCAGGCTTCCAAACTCTAGGGGTGGAAATGACTGGCAGTATTTCTGCAAGGACGGGGCAGCAGGGGACTAAAAATGTTATGGCGGGGACTGCTCTGGGTTCTCATTGGCTCCTATTTTAAAACAATTTTGTTGACAAATGAAAGTTCAGACAACATATCTTTCATAGCTGCACCAAGCTGTGTGATATGCAAAGCTCAAATTTTGATATTATTCTTTTCGTGTTGAGCCCAGTGCTGTGGCCTGTACAGTGGAAGATATGAATTAATTGTTTTTTGAGTGATGGGAATCTCTCATCACTACAGCATGCTGTCAGAGGAGAGTGCCAAAGGAGCCCCTGAGTGTACGGGTTTTCCAAAGTGCCTTTGGGTGCCTGCCTCTGCTCTAGGACAGATCCAAAATTCATGTCCAGAAGAAAATACTGACTGGCACTTGGTTATTATTTCTGCCTTTCAGCTGCCCAACCAATACTCCAAATCTGAAAGCAATACAAGGCAGAGATGACTGGGGAGGCCTTGCAAGCCAACGGGTGGGTTCTAACAAAAGCGATGCATTATGTAGGAGCTCGATAGGGGAAGATGCTGTGTATCATAGGAGAGGCATTTTAAAATTATATTCTACCATCAACTAACCGTGTCAATTTTAACTCTAAATTATCATTCAAATGCAACTCCTGTCCAACTTCCTGTCTACCACCACTTGGCAAATAATTTCTCTGATTCCACTCCACCACCATTTTGCAGTCCTAATGATTTTTTCAACAGGTATTTTTAGAGCAGTTTTAGGTTTATAATAAGACTGAGGGGAAGGTCCAGAGATTCCCCCTGCCCCCAACACATGCACAGCCTCCCCCATTATCTACATCCCCAGCAAATGACCCATTTTTTAACCAAGGTAACCTATGTGACACGTCATTACCGTCCAGAGCCCATAGTTTACATTAGGGCTCACTATTGGTGTTGTATGTTTTATCGCTTTGGACAAATGTACAGTGACATATATCCCTCATTATTTTATCACAGAGAGTATTTTCATTGCCCTAAAATCCTCTGTATTCATCTGTATTCATGTCTCCCTCTCCCGACAACTCCTGGAACCACTGATCTTTTTACTGTTCCCGTGGTTTTGTCTTTTCCAGAACATCATGTAACTGCAATCATGTAGTGTGTAGCCTTTTCAGATTCACTTCTTCCACTTTAGGAATAGTCATTTAAAGTTCCCCCATGTCCCTAGTGATCTTTTAAAAACATTCATTAGAATATATGACCCCTGCCATTTTAAATTAGCTATTAACTGCCATTGAAAACTTGGTAGTATGTCCTTGGAATCTTGCAGCTTGTTTCCCAGAAAATCTTGTCCTGTCAGACCACACCCTAGCATTACTGGCCACCACAGTGTGTCCCACATTGGAAAGAGGTGGGATTTTAAAAAATTACTTGGAACTCAAACACCTGTAAGATTCTAACCCAAACATGAAGATCTTGTTTTTATATGTAGAATTTATTATGTCATGTTTGTATGTCCAGGCAACATATGGACCCCTTATAGACCCTTCAAATGCCTGTGAAGCTAAATTTATCTCCACACTCCTCTTTGATCATGGTTTCTCTTTCCGGCAACAGCCACTGTATTGAATTTCTGTGCTTTTTATCTTAAAAAAAATGGAATTTTATTACATGTGTACTTATCCCTAAATAGATTTCATTTTGTGGGTTTTTCAAATCAATTCCATGTATTTGGGGTTTTTTTGAGTTTTGTTGAGGTGATTTCTTGTACAATGAAATGCATCTATTTTTTTAAGTTTTTTTGAGGTATCGCTGATATGCAGTCTTTTACTGGTTTCAAATATACAACACGGGTTTAACACTTCCCCATATTATTAAATCCTCACCCCCACTAGTGCGGTTACCATCTGTCAACATAGGAAGATGTTACAGAATCACTGACTGTTCTCTCCCTGGTGTATTACCATCCCATGACCAACTTATATTATGATTGAGAATTTTTGTGCCCCTTTATTCCCTTCACCCTCACCACCCATCCCCCCAACTCCTCCCCCATAGTAACCACCAGTCACTTCTCAGTGTCTATGAGCCTACTGCTGTTTTGTTCATTCTGTTTTGCTTTGTATTTATATTCCACAAATAAGTTAAATCACTTAATAAGCCAGTGGTACCTGTCTTCCTCCACCTGGCTTATTTCACTGAGCATAATACTCTCTAGATCCATCCATATTGTGGCAAATGGCAGGATTTCTTTTTTTATGGCTGAGTAATATTCCATTGTGTACATGTACCACATCTTCTTTATCCAATCATCTACTGATGGACACTTAGGTTCCTTCCATACCATGCCTATTGTAAATAATGTGGTGATAAACATACGGGTCCATGTATCTTTCCAAATCACAGATTTTGTTTTCTTCAGGTAAATTCCTAGGAGTAGAATTACTGGGTCAAATGGCATTTCTATTTTTAGTTTTTTAAGAAACCTGTATACTGCTTTCCAAAGTGGCTACACTAATCGACATTCCCACCAACAATGTAAGAGGGTTCCCATTTCTCTGCATCCCCACCAACACTTCTTATTTCTTGTCTTTTCGATAGGGCCATTCTGACTGGTGTAAGGTGATATTTCATTGTGGCTTTGATTTGCATTTCCCTGCTGATTAGCAATGTGGAGCATCTTTTCATGTACATATTGGCCATCTGTACTTCTTTGTAGAAATGTCTGTTCAGGTCCTCTGCCCATTTTCTAATTGGGTTATTTGCCTTTTGGGTGTTGAGGTGTGTGAGTTCTTTATATATTAGATGTTAACCTCTTATCAGGTAAATCATTTATGCATATATTCCGCCACACTGTAGGTTGTCTTTTTGTTCTGCTGATGGTGTCCTTTGCTGTACAGAAGCTTTTAGTTTGATGTAGTCTCACGTGTTCATTTTTTAAGTTGTTTCCCTTGCTGAAGGAAATGTGTCCAGGAAAAAATTGCTCATACTTTTTTCATGAGATTTTTACCTGTATTTTCTTCTAAGAGTCATGGTTTCGTGACTTACATTCAGGTCTTTGATCCATTTCGAGTTTACTTTTGTGTATGGAGTTAGACAATAATCCAGTTTCATTCTCTTAACATGTAGCTGTCCAGTTTTGCAAACACAAGTTGTTGAAGAGGCTGTCTTTTCCTCATTGTACATCCATGGTTTCTTTTTTGTATATTAATTGACCATGTATGTGTGGGTTCATATCTGGCTCTCTATTCTGCTCCATTGATCTGTGGGTCTGTTCTTGTGCCAGCACCAAATTGTTTTGATTACTGTGGCTTTGTAGTAGAGCTTGAAGTTAGGGAGCATAATCTCCTCAGCTTTTTCTTCTTTCTCAGGATTTCTTTGGCTATTTGGGGTCTTTTGTGGTTCCATATGAATGTTAGAACTGTTTGTTCTCATTCATTGAAAAATGCCATTGGTATTTTGATAAGGATTGCATTGAATCTGTTACTTTATGTAGGATGGCCATTTTGACTTCCTATCCATGAGAATGGGATAGATTTCCATTTATTGGTGTCTTCTTTAATTTCTCTCATGGTGTCTTTAGTTTTCAGGGTATAGGTCTTTCACCTCCTTGGCTAGCTTTATTCCTATGTATTTTATTCGTTTTGATGCAATTGTAAGTGGAATTGTTTTCCTGATTTCTCTTTCTGCTCGTGTATAGGAATGAAGCAGATTGCTGTGTGTTAGTTTTGTATACTACCACTTTGCTGAATCCATCTATTTTTAAGTTTGATGGTTATACACTCGTGTAACAACCACCATAATGAGATGGAGCATATTACCCCAAAATATTATTTCATCCCCCTTTGGAATTAGTTGCCAGTATTCCCCTCTTGCCTCCAGGAAACTGTTGACTAAAAAATCTCATTCTCATGAGTCAGTAGAAAATGCAAATTAAAAACCATAGTCAGATATCAGTGCACTCTGATCAAAATGATCAAAATTTAGAAGACTGGCCATAGGAAGTGTTGGCAAAGTTATGGGGCAACTAGACCCAAACTGGAAGTGATAGTGTACCAACAAGAGAAAAGGAAGAAACTAACAAACATTGATGGATCTCAGAATAAAAATGAAGAAACTGTTGTTACAATGCAACGATATGGATGAATCTCAAAATTAGAATGCAGAGTGGAAGACACCACATAAAAACAAGAGCACATACTGCATGATTCCATTTGTGTTAAATTCTACAATAGGAAAGACTAATATATGGTAACACTGAAGCACATTGGTTTTATGTGCTTCTGTGCTTTATAAAAAAAAGATGCTCAAGATGCAGTATTTAGTGATTTTTTTTCATTTAGTATCATTTCTTAAACAGTGTTACATGCTGCTTTTGTTCACTCTCGTTCGTTTATTCTCCTTGTTGTGTAACAGTTCACTGGGTGAAATGATGAGTTTTGGCCCGAGGGTTTGGGTGGCTAGTCCCTGCTTTGAGCTATTATTCAACTGCTTAGGACCCCAGACTCTAGATACCTGGACAACATCAGCTTCTAGAGCAGGGATCAACACACTACAGTCTTTGGTCCAGACCTGGCCCACCACTTGCTTTCTAAAGAAAGCTGTATTGGGACACAGTCAGATCCATTTGATTATGTATTGTTTATGGCTGTTGTCGTGTTACCATGGCAGAGATGGGTAGTTGTGACAGAGACCCCATATCCTGCAGAGCCTAAACTGTTCACCATCTAGCACTTCACAGGAACTTTCTGCAGAAAAACCCCTGGACTAGGGCATGAATAAAGATCTTAACTTAAAAGTCTGAGCTGAACAAATGTAAGCAAAGAGACCCTTTATGAGACTAGCTCAAAAAAGCAAAGGAAAAATAAATGACATAAGTTACTTAAAAGTGAAGCTATTAGAAATAGCCAAAACTGAGACTACAGGCCACATTGAAAAACATTGCACCATATTAAAATAATTAGATCTCTTCAACCTGTTTGGCCGGGGTGTCGTGGCGTTTTGACATTCACACCTTTTATGGGCCAGGTATAGTCTTGACATGAACTGCAGCATGTGATGGTTTTGCCTGTCAGCTCAGGGTAGCTCATGGCATCGATGAAGTCAGAAGACACCACATAGACCTTCATCACTTTGACATTGGCTTCCAGGAAGAGATGTGTTCCAGGGTTCAGGCACAGAGATGCACCCCTAACCCCAATGTGGTCATATTGAATGCTTAAGTTTACTGCCGACAATTAACCTATCCAGACCATGCTTTTCTTTTCTTTTCTTTTTTTCCCTTAACCTATTTTCACACACTCTCTTCTGCCTACCACTGACTATTTCCATGTTCTGGGGCCATCTTCCTGGAATGGGAAACTGTCCACATTTGTTAAGGTATAAGGGGGATTTACTTTCAGCTCAGCAAACAGGCCTCTTTCATTTTCTTAAACCTTTTAAAGTTATCCTTAAAACACCCTCCTTTTTCTGGCATAATAGAAAACCACCTTCTACACACTCATTCCACTGCCCCAAGAGAGGCTCCATTCTCTAAGAAACTAGGCGGCTGGCATTTTTCCAGAAAAGTCCTCAAATAAGAACCAACGACCCCGAAGACATTCTTCTCAAAATTGCGAATCCATGGGCCAGTGTCTCCTAGGAAATATGTAGAAGTAGCATCTTTCTATTCAGAAATCCTTTCCTTGAACATAACCCAAAGAGATAGCTTCTGAAACAAATAATGTTTTGACAAAAAAAAAAAATGTGGGCTCTTGTTTGAAAACCCTGTCCTTGGCACTGTGCCAAGCCCAAAGTGTACAAAAATGCATATCTTGATTTAACTTTATCTCTACCAAGTGATTCCCATCTGCCCAGCATGGTGGACCCTTACAGCCAGGAAAACTCTCAATTAAAGCAGCTGGCTGTGTTTGCTGAACTGAAAGGGAATGGAGATTAAGAGGGGAAACTATGCCAGACTTTCGTGCCAAGAAGACACGGAAGAATGTGTCCGAGTTTCTCGAGTCTCCTGATGCCGGGGTGGGGGCCGGCACTGTTGAGCCTGTAAGCTGAGAATGGGGTGGCCCCACAGCAGGCAGACTTGCTCACTGTTGCCGGCTACCACTTGGATCCCAATAACAAAAATGCTGGCAGGTGTTGACATTCTCAAGTTATGGGCCACAGCTTTTTGAATTTTTATTAACCATCATCTACAAGTTCCAAGGGTCATGCCAATAAAAATAGGAATCATCCCTTTCTGTTTGGATGGAGCTTTCTAGGTGGGCATTTTAGCCCTGCTATCTGACCAGAAACTCGCAGTGTACCTGTGAGTTAGGTAGGAGATTTATCTTTCACAGAGGGAAAAAACAGACATGGAGAAATGGAGAGCTTTTCTCCATGTCAAGAGCTGCAGAATAAAGATCGTATTCCTCCCGGCTCCGAATGCAAGTGGCTGAGCAAATGCAGGCCTTTCCCTTGGCAGGAAGTTTTCTGCTTCTTGTGTGTGTAAGAAAAAGTTTGTGAAATGCTAGCTTAGCTACTAGAAGAAAGGGAAAAGCCACAATGATCATTCCCCTTGCTTCAAGCTGAGATGCAGCATAACTAAACTGATAATTCTTTAAAGAGCCCCAGGGAGGGAGGCATTCATCTTGATGTAACGAGGAAGATTTTATTTATATGTTGAGGTCAGGAATCAGGGGTACATACCATTAAAAGATGATTTAGTGCAATATATGCTGTATGCCTAAAGATTACCATTGATTCTGTCTGTCAGTGATTTTTTTTTCTCCTTTAAAGGAGTTGTGCCTAGAAGTGGGGACTACTTGATGAATACCGACCACTGAAATCATAAAGCATAACTCTGCCTTGTATAGTTGCTGTTATCACTTTCACAATTATCTTGTGACTGTGGAACATGTCCTGTAAATAGAGTATTTTCTCTTAGTCTTTCCCGAGAGAAGTCAGCCAAGCCTACCTCCCAGCCTGTCCTAGTGTCCCCTCGCACCCCAGGCAGACAGCAGCTCCCTGTTTACTTCTGCCATGGCCCATCTCACCGACTTGGAGGCAGAGGGGGATAGGCAACAGGCTGCCAGAGCCTCCTGGCTGCAGACTTGCGTCCATCAGAATGCCATCTGAGCTGCTTCAGAAGGAGGCGTTTAACGTGAGCGTCTTGAACAACACACAAACCGAGCAGTGTTCCCGGGTGCTCGCGTGTGAGACTCTCCTGGTTCGCTAGCCGCCTAGGATGGCTTTTCCCTTCGACTCCCCAGGCTGTCGTTGGGGTCATCCCTCCCATGTCTCCTCAAGCAAAGGAAATTAGTACAGTCATTCTCTGTCAGGAGAACTTTCATCTATCAACTTTCCTCCCCAATAATGTCTCCTCACCTTTTACATGCAAACTTAGGACAACTTAAAAAGACCCTAACATGGCAAGTGTTCATTCTGTACCACATTTTATCCCCCGTCTGGCACGTCCAGGAAATTTCCTGATGGGCCAGCCAAAAAAAAAATCCACATATATGTTCTTTCGGTCAGCAGAGTCCATTGCACATCTGGATATAACCTGAAATTGTCTCTTTAAAGCATTTTCATTACAGAGCTTGCCCTGTTATCATTTTGGGCCTTGAAATACAATAAAATCCAATAGCAAGAAATCTGCTTCAACACCTTCTAAATGTCCTCAGTTATCAACAGATTTATTTACGTTCATATTTTTGTTACTTCAAGGCCCAAAATCAGACCATGGCAGCATTTAAAAAGAGGAAAATATGTCCCCAAGAAAGATGGTTGAGAAATGCAGATGTGAAGATTCACTATTAAGAGACATGACACCAAGTTCCGGTGACTCTCTGCACTTTCTGAGATAACTCTTCTCAACAAAGAACCATCAGTTAATTGAAAGGAATTTCAGAATCCAAAAATATTCACAATCATCTCCATAGGGTTCGCAAGAGGAATTAAGCTCCCTGAGACATTGAATGTTCAGAGACTTATCAAAGTGCTGAGCAAAGTAAAAGCCAAATTTTATGGAGGAATAAATCTGGGTGTGCTAAAATTCTATGTGTGTGCATCGAACTAGCAACACACACATGAATGAGAGCGTGTGGAGCTGGGGAGATCTGAATGAGGTTGGTGGATGCCCATGTCCAGGCGGTACCCATGCAGTGAGTTCTGCAGGGTGTTACCCCACAGGGAAGCGGCGAAAGAGACCTGAGATCTCTGCATGATTTCTTACACTTCCCTATGAATCCACCATGATCTTAAAAATATAAATAAAAAATGTAACTAAAGAAGCGATATGGAGGAAGGCAGAAAGACAGCAGCAGAAGGTGCATGTCCCTAAAAGCATTTGTAATTTTCCACAAGGGGTGTGAGGGCACAAGGTGGCTGTGATCTTTAGGGTGCAAAGAATAAATCATAGAGGACTGAAGGGAGGCTGGGGAAATTTTATGTGTTGCTGAAGAGAGAGATCAAACGGCAGGGCTTGATGATGACTAAAAGGATGTCAGCTGGGCTCCCCCCTTGACACGAACACACAGACACACCATGGCGGCGCCCACACCGCCTAGAAACCACCAGCAGTTGTCCTGGCTGTTAACACCAGCAGGAACGTGGAAGCATAGCCTCCATGCTGCTTTCTTTTACCACCGTCGAAGCTGAAATCTGGCTTGTGAACTGATGAAAACAATGTTCGAGGCTGTGGTTTGCCATGTAGTTGGAAGAACCCACCCTTGGGTCAAAATGCTAATCAGGCTCTATTTTAAATCATGAAAAACATGGGACAAAAAAAGAGACAGTCACCATAGCCGAGCTGACTAATTTATGTTCAGTGATATTTCACAGCCTGGCGGCACCGTTTTGCTCCCGCCTTGGGGAGTCTGACATCTTGGATCTCCTTTTTCTACAGAGTTTCCCTTTGTCAACAAAACCCAAGTGCTGGAGAACTCAGGTTTTCTCTGGGCAATGTCCACCTGCTCCCTCCCTGAGCAGGACTGCAAGAACAGGCACTCTTTCTAACAGGACGGTTTTGAGACTCTCTCCCTGTCCTGCTTCTGTCAGCTTTTCGTGTTTATTGTTGCTCACATCCCTGCCCTCCGTGGTAGGAGCGGGCACCACGTTTGGTTCAGCCATTTTCCTCTGCATGGACACTTACATTGCATTTCAACTCTTAAGTACATACACTCAAGAGAAATGAGAGTGTGTGTACCTGGACAACTTGTGTAAGAATGTCCACACAAGCTTTATTTATATATGTATGATAAAATAATAAGAGGAGGCATGAAGGTTAATAAAGGAAGCATCCGTGGAGAAAAGAGAGGTAGGAATTGTGAGATGATAAGGCAGACACTTTGGAGCAGACGCCCAAGAGGTGATGTCAGTGCAAGGAAGCATTTTGTACGAGGCAGGCTCTGTTCCCAGGCAGTGTAACATCCTTCCCCTCCTCTACTCCTCCCTGCTAAGATTATGTGTGAAACACCAGTATGCGTGGTGTTGAGAGCAGTTACTTTTATCAGCACGTGTGGCTGGGTTAAACTGGCTGACTCTCGTTTCTAGAGTTAAATTACAGCCCATTCTAAATTATTTGTCGATAAAGAACACATTCTTGGCCCCCTCTTCCAAAGTACTGATGGCGTGAGCATCCAGGGGTAGGCAGATGAGTAGAAGCAGTGCAGCTAGGAGAGATGATGTCAGGGTAGCAGGCATAATCCCTGGTGCCGGCTATAGCATCTTGAAAAAAACCCTTCCCCTTGTTATAGCAGTTCTGACTAGAAAATAATGGCATTTGGTTATGTGGCCTTAAGGTTCTTCAGCTCCAAAACCCTACAAAGTATTTGAAGTTCTCATTGCATAAATCAATGCTTTCGTATCGTTTTATTTCGCTGTTTGTCCTGCTGTCTCCGGAAGGCCATCCCCAGGGCTGATTTATTAACCATTTCAGGATTACATACATCACGCTGAACCAAGTGGTCGGTTTCATCACACATGTACCAACACTTCTCTGTGTGTGTTTCTAAGGAAAGACCCAAGGAGGCGGCTTGATTCTCTTCCCATGAGTCAAAGCAAAAGGTGGGCTGCCGACATCTGACCTTAATGGATGCTTGGCAACTGTAGTTATACAGAGGAAATGCAATGCTTAAGGCCACTTGCTGGATGTTTAGGGGGAGTTTTCAATGATTGATTCCGTGGTAAAATCTCTACTTCCCTGAAGACATTTTATGCAGATTTATAGCTTCACTATTGTTAAGCTCACCTCTACAATATCATATCTGTATAAATGAGCATTCAAGCAGAGAAGCAGAACTCCCAGGACAGATAGATACTATGTTGTTATATTTATTATTATTATATTATTATATTTGCAAGGAACTTCAGATCCATTTTAGGCACAATTTTTACTTATCTTCACAATATTTCAAAGAAAGACAGTAATCAACCTGATGAGAAAATATAATAAAAGAAGACTTCATACCACTTGAAAATACATTTATAAATTTCTTTGTAAATAAAAAATGTAATTACAGACAAATGTAGTAAATTACTAGGATTGCAATAAAAACCTCCATTCTCAAGGTAAAGGCTTACTTCTATAATGTTTTAACATGAATGATAAGATGCATTTCCAAATTAGCAATTTCTCAATATTTTCAAATGCATTTATAAAGTTCAGTAAGTGGGGCAATTAATCATCAGGGAAATGCAAAATAAAACCACAGTGTGATAACACCTCACACCCATTAGAATGGCCACTGTCCAAAAGACAAAAAATAACAAATGTTGGCTTGGATGCAGAGAAATGGGAACCGTCCTCCTACACTGTTGGTGGGAAAGCAAATTGGTGCAGCCACTGTGGAAAGCAGTATGGAGGTTCCTCAAAAAACTAAAAATAGAAATACCTTTCAAGCCAGTAATTACACTTCTAGGAATTTACCTGAAGAAAATAAAATCCCTGATTTGGAAAGACACATGCACCGCTATGTTTATCACCACATCGTTTGCAATAGCCAAGATAGGAAAGCAACCTAGGTGTCTATCAATACATGAATGGATAAAAAAGAGGTGGGACATATACACAAAGGAATATTATTCAGCCATTACAAGAAAATAAATTCTGCCATTTGCAACAGCACGAATGGACCTAGAGAATATTATGCTCAGTGAAGTAAGACAGGCAGAGAAAGACAAATAACATATGATTTCACTTATTGTGGAGTATAAAAACAAAGCAAAACAGAAGGAACAAAATAGCAGTAGACTCATAGACACTGAGAAGTGACTAGTGGTTTCCAAGGGGGGGACGGGGATAAAGGGGCACAAAAATTCCCAATCACAAAATAAATTGGTCACAGAGATGGTAGCACAGCATGGAGAACACAGCCGATGATTCTGTAACATCTTCCTATGTTGACAGATAGTAACTGCATTAGAAGGGTTGAGGATTTAATAACATGGGGAACTGTTGAACCACTGTGTTGTATATTTGAAACCAACATAAAATTGTTTATCAATGATACTTCAATTTTAAAAAAAGTGAAGCATTAAGTTGTGAAGCTCTAATGTATTATTAGGTAGTCCACTGATAAACATCATGCATCTTCAAGATATGTGATCTTATTCTAGAAGAATGAAATGTATATTAAATAGTAGAAATGGTCACTTCTCTTAAAAGTTTAGACTGTGAAACATCCTATTCCTTGCATAATGACAAGTGGACGTGTATTGCCACACAGGTACCCCTGCCAGTGTGGAAAATTGCCAAGGTGGTTTGGGATTGATCTGAAATCGTTCATGACGTCGATCTGCAGAAGGATGGCCCTCAAGAAATAGATGACTGTACATGTGTTGGCTTCTGCCTCTACACCTAGAAAGGCCCAGCTAGTGGCGTTAGGAGGGCTTTTCTAAGGAGTACTGTTTGTAAAGCTTGTTTTTGAATTCCTAAATTTGAACTCATAAAATCACTGCCATTTTTCTTCCAGTCTGGGATGTTCTTGGCAGTAGGAATGAAGTACCACTGGCTCACAGGAGCCGCGTCCCTCCCTTTCCCTCAGCTCCCTGTCTCTCGGATGTCTAGGCCGGACAGCAGGTAATATCTGCTGTGGTCACAAGGGACCATGAGACTTTGTCCATGTTCAAATCCTTGTCACCAAGTTTCCCCAAATCCTACCTTTTACTCTCCTTGGGACTGAAATTCACAAACAATCTATACTTTAAAAATGTGCATCTTGGAAAGCAGAGGACCATGCGTGAACCTGCAGTTTTCCAGAACGTCTGACTAGCCCATCAGTCAAAACGTCACCCTTTCTCCCCCTTTGTTTTGTTTTGTACTATTTTTAGATTTGATAGGATGGTCTCATTGGAAGGTGCAAGAGTGAGAAGCTGGGAATTTTAAGCAACAGACTGAAGGGAAGGTAGATATCACTGAGTTGTTCTGAGTTGTAGAACAGAGTGGCAGCAGGGCCAGGGTGGGGTCCTTCTGAGGGGCCCCGATCCTGAGGCAGGAGCAAGTCAGGGTCTGGGCAGACAGGGTCCCAGGAGCAGGGTTGGGGAGACGGTCTCCCTGAATGAGCAGTGCCAGGGCCCACAGCAGCCTGCGGGGTGCAGGAGCAAATAGACATTGGCCAACAGTATTGAGTACCTACTGTATACCAAACATGTGCACATACTTGCAATAGAGAAAAATGGAAAAAACCTTCTACATGATCAGACTCAGATCAGTGTGGGGGACGGGGCTCAGAACTAGTCACCACCACATGGTGCCCTCAGTGGAATGACTCATACACACGCAGGGCTGACCTGTTGTGGAGGCCATGTGATTGACAGTGTAGGCATGTGGAGTACCTGTGGGCTCCGGGACCTCCCGTACCCCCAGTAGGGAGGGGCGCAGACTTCAGGACTGAAAGGCTGTGAGCTCTGACCTTCGTTTTCCAAGGCCTGTTGTCTTTCGATCTGTTACCCATGACAATATAGCTAGCTCTCTAGTCTTTCTCCAAAGGCATTTATTTTAGCAGCATGAATCTCCCAAGGCTGGAAAAATTACCTGAGATGTTAAAAATGCAGGGCTTCCTTTCAAACATCCTTCTGCTGAAATTAAAATATCTGCAGAGGAACAGACTAATTTTAATTAAGAGTCCCCAATGTGCTGAATGTCCAAACTAAACATGAAGATGCATCTTTCTCTCTTTAATTGCACAAAGCAGCAGGATATAGGCTGTTTTTGTGACTGAGGAAGCAAAAATTAGATACCTTGGGCATGGCAATGAATAGTACAGGTTGACTTGATTTTTCTCCTACCAGTCTGCTTTTTGCTTCAAAATGTGTAAACACATGTGGCAATATTTTCTTATGATATTAGCAAAATTAAAAACAGATCATTAAAGGTTTAAAATTTCTTCTCTTTCTAAAGGAACATAGGAGCATGCCTTCAGGCTTTTAAATTTTTTTTAAGTTATCACTGAAAACATGGAGATGCCGCATTGTAGACAAAGCTTCACAGTAGCTGATCCCCAAGCCTTGGAAGCCCTTTCTGAATTCAGTTTAATGTTTAATATTTTATTTGAATATCTCTCCTAGAGTTTCCTTCTACAGTAATGTATTATTGTCTTACTGCTGCTGTCACAGCTTACTAGAAATTTCATTGTTTGAACTTGCAATCTTGCGATTCCGAGTGGTTAAATCCAAAAGCAATCTCACCGGGTTAAAATGGACATGCTGGCAAGGTTGATCTCATGGAAAATCTAATTTCTTGTTTTTTCTGCTTCTGGGGGCCACTTGCATGCCCGCATTCCTTGGCTTGTGGGCCCTCCTCCTGTCACTCAAGCTCTGCTTTCCTCCTTGCATCTCCTCTTCTGACTCTGACCCTCCTGCCTCCCGCTTCGAAGGACCTTGTGATGACACTGGACACGCCTGTATCATCCGGGACCGTCCGTCCATCTCAGGGTCCTTCCCTCAATCACCCTTGCACAGTCCCTTCTGCCTTCCAAGGTGACCCAAACGCATGTTCTGGGAACCAGGATGTAGGTGTATTTGGGGGCCATTATTCCACTACCACCCTTAGGATATATATGTAGACACCATATATACATGAACTGTATCTGTATCTATATCTAATTGTAATGTGTGCCTTTCATATATGACCAAAAAAGGACAACAGACTAAAGTTCCAAAATGACTATTTATTACAAAATTATTTATTTATGGAAATAAATACTTACCAAAAATGTAGCTTTGTTGCGTTAACTATTTACCTAGTACTTAGGTAATTAAGTGTTTTTATTTCTTACTGAGCTTAAAGCCAGCATATAAAGCATGTTGGTAGATTTTCTCCTGTTATCGTAATAAAAAGGAAATGTTTGCTTTTCAAATAGAAAGTACATGATCATCTGACACTGGTGCTCATGGCCAGGACTGTTACTCACCCAGGGGACACTTTTGAAATAGCTGGAAAAGAGTTCTAGGGAGTCACCAGTTTATTGAACTGTGGCCTTCACATTTCTGAACTTAGCAAGGTGGGCGTCAATGTCACAGAACATATTTTATTAAAAGTTGGGTCCGTGAACGAGCTTCTCAACTACTCTACTGTGAGCAACGCTTTTTGAGATGTGTGTGGACATTGTCTTACACAATGCAGACGTAGATGACAAAAGAATCTTAAAACGTGCTTGTCATCTTTATGAGCAGGGCTCTTGATATCGTGGGATGTGGAACTACCGGTTTCATTATTGTCTACAATTCCAGTAGGTTAGCCTTATCAGTGTGTGTCAAAAGATACAGCTTTTAATCAGCTTAATCAGAGTAACATTATATATTGGTTCAGCAGGCAATTTGCTCTAGAGTAACATTTTGCAAACACAATAAAACCCTGAATTTCCATAAGTCTCTACAATATAATCGCGGTTGCTAATAGGCTATGTCAAGAGAGCAGAGAAAAATCTTGGAACTTATAACTGAAACAGAAAAGGCTGGTTTCTTCTCCAAAGAGTTCTAGAGAAAAACCTTACAAGAGAATTGTGTTATGCTACACATTTTTTTTGTGGTGAACCTTGATTTATTGTTTCTCCAGGATCTCATTTATTCTCATTGTTTCAAATAGCTTAGGCCAATCTCCGCTAATTTGGGGAGTATGGTAAAGCAACCCATACTAATTCTAGTGCTATACAGATGAGCTGGCTACCATGCTACTATAAGAAAAAGGAAATGATGAACCTGAGTAGCAAAATGACCCAGGAAGCTTAATAGGACATCCCATTTGTTCAAGTAAAATATAACTCTCAGTATAGTATCTGGTATATTGCCCATCAGTCGTATTGGGTTGGTGGGGGAATAGCTTAAATGGAAATTTATCAGATTTCCAATAATGCAATCCTATAATGAAGGCTCTTTTAAACCTCACAGAGGAGTAACAATTTATGGCATCGTCATTTAGGCATTGTCTTGCAGATTATGGATAAACTTTGCAGTTGGACTAACACTAGACTGTGGAAACGCGATGCTCCTGCATCTGCCAGCCATAATGAAGTGATTAGCTTGCAAAAGCCAGACGACCTATAAGAAAACAGACTGGTGGGCAAGTGATTGGAAGCTCCCATAGCCTGTGGTTGAAATGAGGAAATCTGTAGCAATGGTAGAAAGAAAATGAGTTGGTGGCCTCGAGTCAAAGGCTGGGCTTCCCCTGTGTGTGTGTCCCTGACTATCAGAGAGATCCCTGCACTGTCCTCTTCTGGACACCCACAGGGCAGCTGTCCCTACTGTGCTCTAAAGCAGTGAGGGAGGCAGTGCCATTCCCTGCACCGAGGAGAGTCACGCCTCCGTGCACCGGAGCTGGTGTGGACTTCCCCTGACTCCCAAGAGGCTCAGCTCTACTGCACATAGAGACCCTCAGTGGGACCTTTTCCACCACCTGCCTCCTCACTGAGTTACTGAAGTGGCTCCGTAACTGGCCCCGGACTCTCTCCCACCCGTTTACTCCACACAGCACTCAGAGATGCCCCTCTTGGCGTGCGTGGAGTAAGGTGAAGTCCAAGCATGGCACTCTTCCATTCAGAGTCAGCCACTGCCTTCCTGCCTCTCTTGCAACAAAACGCAGTCTTTCCCATAGCCAGCAAGGCTCTGGAGTGACAGGTGTCCAAGAAATTAATAGATGTAACCCTAAGGGTTAACTGGGAGTATCTGTTGGAGAGAAAGAAAATACTGTTGGAATTAATGAAAGGGTGGCATTTATAATGTGGCAGCCTGAATTGATCATCCTAATATATACACTGTTATCGGCTTACTGGTGTCCCCCTAAAATTCATATGTGGGAGCCCTACCCTCCAGTAGCTCAGAATGGGACTGTATTTGGGGACAGGGCCTGTAAAGGAGTAATTAAGTTAAAATGAGGTCATGAGGGTAGGCTGTAATCCAGTATGACTAGTGTCCTTATAAGAAGAGATGAGGGGGCACATGGAAAGATGCCAGGGATGTGTACCCACAGAGAAAGACCACGTGGGGACACAGCAAGAAAACCTGTCCACCCCCCATCAGGATGGCATAATAAATACGGCTTTCGTTTATGGAGTGCTCGCCAAACCCAGAACCCTGTGCCACAGATCGGCCGCACGCCTGGCCGTCGGGATCTCGTGATAACTTAGTAAGGCTGCCTTTGTTATTGGCCCCATTTGCCCCAGGAGCCCAGGTTGAAGTCTGCTCAAGGTCCCAGAGGTGGTAAGTGGCAGACCTGGAAAGAACACCCGGGTTATTCTCATGCCACGGCCTTGGATCTTGACTGCCAGGCCATGCTGCCTCTGGATGTTAATTCAGGGAGAAAAAAAAAAAACAAATTAAAAAACGACCCAGAGAGACATGTGTTCAAGTCTCAGCTGTACTTCTAATACTAATGTTGGCCCACGGTCAGCTTGTCTGAAGTGCCTACACGCAGGAAGCACTCCACATCATCTGCTTCTTTTAATATCAAATTATTTTTGTTAAAATGTTGAGATGATGTTTCTACATGGCAAAAGCTTTATGGAATACACTTACACAAAATCATTTGGAACCAAGAACTGCTGACCGATGGGAATTTTTCAAGGATGGGATTGCATTTTTTACATCATTACTTACATGCTCTGGATTGGTGAAACTTGAATCATGTTCAAATATGAGCCTTTAGATCAGCCTGAAGCTTTCCATAAATGTCATTCATTATACACCAGAGTGGAGAAAAAGTGTGTCTATTAAAGTGAATTTCGACCTATGTATTGGAAACTTATGGCTGCTATTGTGAATTTATTCCAGTCAAAACTACCCATCTTTGCAAATTCAGCACAGAGTCTCATCTGTATTACCAAGTTATTTCTTTTCCAGAGATAACTGTATGATATATTAGAAATGAAATGAAAGAAGGGAATGGCCACATACAATGTAATTCTATTGGGTAACATTTCTTTTGAAATACCGCTACATAATACGATCAGGACAATCATTTTATAAAAGAACATAGTTTCGCTTTTATGCTTCTGATCATGCTATGCTTCTTAGAGCCTCGGGGTTCCTTTTTGCCTAGTAAAGTGAAGAAAATGTATTTCTTCTCCATTGTTTTGCTGAAATGCATAATTTGTGAAACTGTATATGTGAATGGGATTCTGGGGGGAAAAAATGAACCAGAAATCTGTTTTTTGCCTCCTTTCTGAAAAAAATGCCTTCACCATCATGTTTTGTTAAAACTGAACATTTTACAGCACTGTAGGTGAGGGGAAAAAACAGAGTTTTTAAAATCACCATCATGTTTCAGGCATAATATACCTGTGCTGTACATGTTGTTAAGGGTGAAATTCAGTGATATTTTACATACGGATACACCTATGTTACCATCTACTCCTTCTCAATCGGTTGACACGGCCAAATGGTTCTCCGGATTGCTTGCAGCACTTTGCACACCCACAGCCATATAGTTAGAATTCTGTCACTTCCTAGCCACGTAAATACTTGAGGGGGTCAATCTTTCTTTTACAGTTTTGTCCATTCTAAGTAGCTGGATAGTGGCATATATTCTGGCTTTTATTTGTATTTTCCTGATGACTAATGATGTGGAGTAATTTTATAAGGTTATTGACCTTTTAGGAATCCCCAGTTGGAAGGTGTTCAAGTCTTTTGAAAGTGTTTAATTCAGTTGTCTTTTTTGTATAGATTTGTAGGAGCCCTATATATATTCTGAATAGTGGTCCTTTGGGGACAACTGTATCTAGGTTATCCTTTAACTTTCCTGCTGATGTCTGCTGATAAACGTAAGTCCTTAATTTTAATGAAAAACAATGTGTCTGGGGTTTTTTTTCCTTTTAGGCTAGTGATTTTCATGCCCTGTTTTAAAACTGTTGAATGAGCATATTCCCCTGTTTTTTTCTACAGTTGTACTATATACATTTTACAGGCGGTCTATGATCTATTTCATATTTATTTATTGGAGGTAGACCTAAAGATTCCTTTTTTAAAATACTGATGTCAAATTGGAACCAAAATGAATTGTTTGATTGGCAGTTGTTTTCCCCAGTGAACTGATCGTGGCATCTTTTCACAAATATGTAGACTTTATATTATAAATGGGCCGTTCCCCAGCTTCTACACTGTTTTCCACAGATTTTTTTTTTCTTTTTGTCTAAACTGGTGCCACTGTCTTTTTGTTTTTTCTTGTTGTATGTGTTTTAGAAATGCTGTGCTGGTGTCTTGGTTATTCATTGTATGTCTTGATATCTGGTAAATTAAGCCCTTGATATTTCATCTTCTTCTCTAAGAAAAACTTGGCTAATTTAGGCTCTTTGACTTTCCATATAAATTTCAGGTGTCAACTGCTTGGTTGTCACCAAAAACCTCGTGAAGTATTAATAAGAATTGTGTTGAACCTATAAATCAAGCTGGGGAGAATGAATATCAAAATACTTAAATATACTGATTCCTATGTATAAAATTGATATATTTCTCTACTTAGGTCTTTAAATTCTCACAGCAGTTTCTGTGTTCCCTGTGTACAAGATTCACACAATCAGATTTATTTCTTGCTATTTGGTATCTTTGATGTTGCTATCAGCTATATTTGTTTATTCACTTATTTACCTCTTTCCTTACATTTAACTGTCAAATTCCTTATTGTCTGTATCGGTTCAGGTTTTACTAAATCATGGAAGAACTGTTTGACCTTAACCTTCGGTCAAGCCTGTAGTAATTGAAGTAATCTTTAAACTCTTCCTTCACTGCACAAATATGTATCAAGATCTACAGACAACATTCTACATCCATTTTATTTTCTCTCCTTACCTGTTCGCTTGTTTTCAAGACTGTTGGGTCTTCTGTCATACCTCATGCCAGTCCAACCACACGCACCATTTGGGAACTAGTTACCATGAAGGAGAGCTCCTTGAATGATTGATCATAACATTTTCTTAACAAGTCTTCATAGTATCATAATGTTTTAATTAACTGTCAGGGCTGCCTTTTACGAGCTTTATCGCTGTTTCTTCCTCTGTGTATTATTACTTCAGGCAACAAGTCAAACCGTCCACCTTAACACACCTTAGGTGCGACCTTACTCCTGAGGTCTTATGCTTACGGACACTCCATGCTTGTGCCTTCGAGCATCCCTCCGTCAAGGTCACTGTGTGGTTTTAAATAAGATATTTTAAGAACTATCAACCAGATAAAATCAAGGGCTTCTTTGAAATGAGATAATGCTTTTTGAAATAATGTACCCCTAGGTCCTTAGAATCTATAGACCACTAGATACATAGAGGAGATACTTTCCCCCAAACTTCTGACATTTTTAGTCCATCTTTGCATTCCTAATAGTAGTCAGTGTGGTTGGGCTCATGGTTGATACCAAATAAATATATATGTTGATATAAGTTTAATTTTAATAAATGTAAGTAGAAAGCCATAATGCGTTGTGCTTTTCTGTTTGTCAGCCATGGGATGCTCAACAAACATTTTGCAGTGCTGAAGTGAAAAATAGACCAAACTCCCCCCTACCCTGGCTAGAGTGCACTAAAGAATTCTGAACCCTCTGTTTTTTTTTAAAGCACGTAATGTATGTGCATTACAAAACAACCCTTTGTTTTCACAAGTCAGCATTCTGAATGCAGTCTATCCAAGCACATTCTCAGTAAAGTGCTTTGTTGAACATGCCGGCCCAGCCACTTTCTTTTAACAGGGTGAGAAGAAAGAAAGAGAGAAAAAAAACTTTTGTGGCAGCAAAAAAAAGAAAGTAAATAGAACAGGTCTAGACTTTGCTGCATATTTTTACATCCAAGGTTGCAAATAATTTGGCTTAATGCTCTCTTGAGCCGGGATTCTGCCTCCAAATTTGCAATTCAGAAAGCCTTGTTTTTGTTTTATGACAGATACTCCGTGCTGATTCCTGGTTCTCCACAGAGTCACCCATTAACAGGTCCCGAGCATGCAGATAATTGATATACTTTTAAATATACCGCTAAGCAAGCAACCCTCAGCTTGACAAGCTTGGGCCCAGGCCCTTAGAAGTCTGTAAATCTCTCCTTCCTAGAGACCCCCATGGACAAGACCTCACCTGGGAGATTTCAAAGGCTGGCTCCCACTGAGTCAGCAAATGACTTTTCTGTAGGCAGCAGTTGGAACAGCTCACAGCACCTAGTAAAACTTCTGCATATATTTTCCTAAAATATCTAAACCAAAATTCTTAGTTTCCCTCCCCTGCTAGAGGTGGTGGTGTCTCTGTTAAAATAGAGTAGCAGACAGATCCATCTGCTGTCTGTCTTAACGGGAGCTCTTGGTGAATTACGTTTAGCCTAAAAAAGATATCGTCCCATTATGTGTCTTTATAAATGTGTGTGTGTGTGTGTGCAAATATTCACTCCTAGAGAACCATACATTTAGAGAAAATGATTTGCATCTGACTTTACTACTAGCAAACTGCAGAAAGGCTATCACCTCATCCATTTAGGTCAGGTTTCAAGGAACATTTCTTGCTTTGAAAATTCTCCACACGTCCTTTGAATCATGAGTGGTCTCTCTTGGACAGAAAGACGAAAATAAGGTCTATTAGAGAAAGCTACAAAATTCTTACATAAGACAATGTCAAATAGAGTGAAGAAAAATCATCCGTGACTATTTCTGTATGCACACAATTTGTCACCCGTGATTTTTTTTATACTTCATATCTGGATATCCGCGTCAACCCAATATTCTTTATTTTTTTTCTGCAGGCTTCCCCAGGGTAAAAAATGCCCTTCCAGTAAAGCGGCTGTCAGAACGTCCTTGTTCTGGGTCTGAAAGCTATCGCTCAGGCTTTCTTTCAAACTTGTAGGAGTGGCAGCAGATTGATGACCTCTGATTTGGTGCATGTCAGGAGGAAATATGGCGGGAAAAAGTGAACATGGGATGCAGGCTGGAGGAAGGAAGTGGAGGCCGTGGCCTCTAAGGGGCCTCTGGGAGCCCCATAAGACAGGTTGGTCACACCTGGTATCTATTCTCATCTTCCACCTCTCTTTCCCGTGAACAGACCCTTCCACCAGCGTGGTCAGCCTCCTGGAGCCGGCTTTCTGGCCTCCAAGGCTGTTATCATCTTATCCCATGTACGCAGCATGACTCCCGCACCCCTACACCAAACCCAAGCCCAAGGACTCCTCACCACACAGGGTAAGAGCCTCTTCTTTGAATCCAGCTCACCCCACACCATGAGGGGCCCACTTTCACCTGAGGCCATCAGAGCATTTCTGCCCTCATCTGACAATCCCACCTTTTCTATGTTACTTGAATTACACCTGTTTTATGAATATTTCCAGGCTAATCCTCAGTCCTGAAGACAGAGAAGCCCAAAAGATAGGATTTAGTCTGGCAGAGTAAAACTGGCTGAGTCACAGCTATGTGATTCTGCAATGTGGATTTTTTTTTTCAAGAGGATGTTGCTTTTCTCAATGTAAATATAAAATACATGGTGAATATAAAATGCAAGTGTTTGATTACCATAGTCCAGCTGAGTGTGTCCCAGAGTGAACAGTTACTTCCAAAGGGAAGACTTGACAGGGACATACAAGACCAGGATTCCTTCCCCCTTTTGGCTTTATGGATTTCAGTGGTGCAGAGACATATTCCAAGGGAACTTCCAGTGGGGATAGTCTCCTCTTCTTGGCAATAGGTGGCTAGCTGCCACTGTAATGAACATCAGCTGGGCCAGTCCCACCACTTACCCAAAGACTAAGTTAGTCTTCAGAAAAGTAAGGTCTAGACACTCTGAATTCCTTTCCCTATGCCCGAGCCCCATGCAGATTGACTCACGCCTGTCTGCGCTTTGTGTCACGTCCAGCTTATTAAAGCTTCTTCAGTGAGCCCCATCCTTCCTTAGATGCAGACCCCTAAAGGGGTCATGGTGTATTCCTTGTGCTCCACAAGGCCTAGTCCAGACAGACCTGCCCTAGCACACATTCATATGTTTCTGTTTTTTCTTTATTTAGGTTTCATGGTTGGTGGGCCATGGGCCCCTTTTCCAACGAAATTAAGAAAATGCGAGACTTCCTACATCGATATTCAATTCACAACCAGTATGTCCACACACGGCCGGGTAGGTCCCTGTTACTCGTTTCTCAAAATACACATGGGTTACTTGGGTGCCAGTTTACCTAGACTCGATCTATCATCTGATGATTTGACATCTCAATTCTAAGTAATCCTTCATGGGAATGCTAAGTCCAGTTACAGTATGCCAGTAAAGCTTTGTCATAATCCCTTCCACGGGACGAGGAGGGAGCCCAGGGAGGGAGTGGTTCTCATGAGAAAAGGAATCTGTGGACCATCTTCGAAGTCCACAGCTGTGGCATGAGTTTGGGGAGCCTGCATACCTTATTTGATAGCACAGTCAAGTGGGGCTAATATTTATCTTCTTCAAGTTATGCTCTCTTACATGCTCCACATACTCATGTGTAATTACTGTTTGCAGCATGCTTTAAGTTCCTAAGATTCCTGCCCAAACCAGAATTGTAGCGAAGGATAGTTTGAATACAGTGAGCTTCAAGAGGACTCTGCCATTGACGTCTGGGGAACACTTCAAAGGCATAGCTCGTAATGCACACATCTACGTTGATTGGAAAGCTCTCTTGGTGTCTCCTTTTACATCCATTTGCTAGGGATTTTGTGTAGATATTATGACTCATTCATTTCCAGGGGTCTCAGATCCTTAAAACTAGAAGGATTGAATGAGATTATCTTTAATATTGCTCCCAGTTTATGGATTAATGACTTGTTTGAGAACAGTGAAAAATCCTAAACTGGTTTGGAATATAAAGCATTCGTTCTTATCGGATGATACACCTCTCCCTCTGAACCCCATGGTTTCAAGAACTAATCTGAATATTCTCCCTTTTACAGAATATTTAAAAATGACATACGACTTTAGCCAATCCAATATGGTCGACATTTGACACTGCTATAATACGAAGACC
>JAVSCE010014770.1:0-20282 GCA_032199065.1 Smutsia gigantea
TCAGTGCCTCTGTGTCTTTACTTATTGTCTGTCTGGTTGATCTGTCCTCTGGAGTGAGTGGTGTGTTGAAGTCTCCTAAGATGAATGCATTGCTGTCTATTTCCTCCTTTAATTCTGTTAGTATTTGTCTCACATATGCTGGCGCTCCTGTGTTGGGTGCATATATTTATAATGGTTATATCTTCTTGTTGGACTGACCCCTTTATCATTATGTAATGTCCTTCTTTATCTTTTGCTACTTTCTTCGTTTTGAAGTCTATTTTGTCTGATACAAGTACTGCAACAGCTGCTTTTTTCTCTTTGTTGTTTTCATGAAATATCTTTTTCCATCCCTTCACTTTTAGTCTGTGTATATCTTTGGATTTGAGGTGAGTTTCTTGTAGGCAGCATATAGATGGGTCTTGCTTTTATATCCATTCTGTTACTCTGTGTCTTTTGATTGGTGCATTCAGTCCATTTACATTTAGGGTGATTATTGAGATATGTACCTATTGCCATTGCTGGCTTTAGATTCGTGGTTACCAAGGGTTCAAGGGTTGCTTCTTTACTATCTAACAATCTAACTTAACTTTCTTGTTAAGTTATTGTAAACACAGTCTGATGTTTCTTTCTTTCTCTCCCTTCTTATTCCTCCTCCTCCATTCTTTCTATAATAGGTGTTTTATTCTTTGCCTTTAGTTGGTATTTGGATGGTCTGCTTTCTTTGCTATGATTTTTTTTTCCTCTGGTGACATCTTTTTAGCCTTAGGTGTGCTTCCATCTAGAGCAGTCCATTTAAGATATCCTGTAGTGGTGGTTTATGAGAGGCAAACTCTCTTAACTTTCGTTTATCTGGAAATTGTTTAATCCTCCATCATATTTAAATGATAATCGTGCTGGATACAATATTCTTGGTTCGAGGCCCTTCTGTTTCATAACGTTAAATATATCATGCCATTCTTTCTGGCCTGTAAGGTTTCTGTTGAGAAGTCTGATGATAGTCTGATGGGTTTTCCTTTGTAGGTGATCTTTTTTCTCTCTCTAGCTGCCTTTAATACTCTGTCTTTATCTTTGATCTGTGCCATCTTAATTATTATGTGTCTTGGTGTTGTCTTCCTTGGGTCCCTTGTGCTGGGAGATCTATGAGCTTCGGTGGACTGCGAGACTACTTCCTTCCCCAGCGAGGGAAAGTTTTCAGCACTTATTTCTTCAAAGACACTTTCTATCCCTTTTTCTCTCTCTTCTTCCTCTGGTACTCCTATAATGCGAATATTGTTCCGTTTGGATTGGTCACACAGTTCTCTTAATATTCTTTCATTCCTAGAAATCCTTTTATCTCTCTCTGCCTCAGCTTCTCTGTATTCCTGTTCTCTGATTTCTATTCCATTAACAGTCTCTTGCATCTCATCCAGTCTGCTGTTAAGCCTGTCGATCGCTTGTCTGATTTCTGCATTGTCTTTTCTCAGTTCCCTCACTTCCTCCTCAGCTCTTGCACATTTCTCTGTAGGTCCATCAGCATGGTTATGACTTTTATTCTGAATTCTTTTTCAGGAAGACTGTGCATTTCCATCCCTTCAGACTCCCTGTCTGGGGTTGTCTGGTTGATTTTGGTCTGAACCATATTCCTCTGTCTTTTCATGGCTGTATAATTTGGTCACTGATAGTTGCCACGTATGTCAGCTGGGCTCTTTAAGACCGCCTCTTGGGGTGCCGAGTCCTCTCGGGTGTAGTTGCACGCTGTGCGCTTTCCTGTGTATTCTCGTCTCTCTTTTAGGAATAGATGTATTTTCTGTGTTTTCGTAGATAAATATAGTGTTGGGAGGAGATTTCTGCCGCCCTGCTCACACCGCCATCTTCCCGGAAGTCCAGCTCATCTAATCTGCTTTTAAATCCCTTCATTGTTTGTTTCATTTCAGTGACTGTGTTTTTTAAGGTATGTGTCTCCCTCATTAGTTCATTCCTTAGCTCTTGAGTATTTCTCTGTAGCTCCATCAGCATGCGTATGAGTTTTATTTTGAATTTTTCAGGGAGACTGGTGATTTCAGTCTCACCGAGCCTTCTTTCTGGTTTTTGAGGGATTTTGGATTGAACAAGGTTGTTTTGCCTTTTCATAGTCCTGGAGCGATGGAAGTGGTCACAGCGAGCAGCACGGGTGTTAGCTGGGAAGACAAAGTCCCTTCCAGCTTCCCAGTCTCAGTTCCTGTGTCACTGTCTATGCTGGTTAGCTGTGCACAGGGAGCGGCCTCTGGGTTAATCCCATAAACTGCCATGGGTGGGGCTGCCCTCCTGCTGGCCTAGGCAATGGCGGGGTTCCCTGGCAAGTGGCACGGGTGTTTGCTGCAAGGGTGAAGCCCTTTCTTCCTTACTGGTCGCCATGCCTGTCTCCTTTGTCAGGGCCAGTTTGCTGCGCGCAGGGAGAAGCTTCTGTGTTAAGCGGTGTAGTTGCTTTAGGTGGGTTTGCCCTCCAGGTGTTCTGCAACAATGGCGGGAGCAGCAAGTTTGCACACATGTGCTGGTGAGGAAGTAGGTGTGGCAGGCTGCTTATCGCAGTGAAAGACCTTGGGGCTGCATTGCCAACCATGGGGATGGAGCACCTGAAGCTCCTGAAAGTTCTCGCCTGCTGGGCTGAGTGTGCTGGGATGATTTTGTCCACCTGTTCCTTCTCCTAAAGCCTTGCTCCTTTACCAGCCCTCTGACTGTTGAGAAGTCTTTCAAAGCACCTGCTTTTCTTTTTTCCCAGGGCAGCTGTTTGTGGGAAGCTCTTCACAGTCTTAGTCTCTGCCTTCGGTTTTCAGCCCCTCTAATCTCTGAGCACCATGCACTGTGGGACTGTGCTCCTGGAGCAGATTTCTAGGGCTGGGTATTTAGCAGTCCTGTGCTTCCACTCCCTCCCCGCTCTTGATTCTCTTCCTCCACTGGTGAGCTGGGGTTGGGGGAGTGCTCGGGTCCCGCCAGATCGCAGCTTTTTTACTTTACCGTTTTCCATGAGCTGTTCACTTCTCCCAGATGTAGACTGGCTGGTGTACTCTTACTTCTGGTCACTTTTTTAGGAATAGTCGTATTTGCTGTATTTTCAAAATATATGTGGTTTTGGGAGGAGATTTCTGTCACACTTCTCACATCGCCATGTTTTTTCCTCCCACCTGTCCTCTTTCTTTTGTTGTGTGGAAATAAAGGAATTGAAAACGAGTTGTAGAAAAGATGAACTAATAGGTAAAATTCAGTGATTTGAGTATTATAGGTATGTTCTTTGATAATGTATTAAGTCTTTTTATTTCCAATAATAGGAATCTTGGGATTTGGAGGAAAAGCTGCTTGATGTTAGAAAGAAGAGATTGCGTATGTAGAACAATTTTTTTTGTTTACTTTTTTTGTAGAACATATTTTCAATTATTGTGGAGACTGATAAGGCCAGATCTCTAAGCCACTGAGAAATTTAAGTTTCTAAATTTTCAAATTTTCTTAAAACTTTGGTCATGGCAATTTGAAAATAGTATATAAAATTCTTTTTGCTTGATTGATTTTTGTTGTTTTAGAACTTTAAATCACAAAGTTAATACTTTATTTGTGGGAGTGGAATCAATTATATACAGAATAGTTTAATGTGAAAGTGATGCCTTCTACCTGTGTGACCGCAGTTAATCATGTATCATTCCAGGCCCTTTTCCACACCTATATAATGATATTTATATGTACATCATTTTTAAATGATCAACTGATACATATGGTTCTATAGTTTTTTTAACTTAATGACCATGAAATGATTTTTTTGCACTGAAATTGTTGAAATGTTTATTTTTAAAGTAATACACATTCTCTGTAGAAAATTTGGAAACAAAAAAGTATACATAGGAAAAGTTAAACTTTCAGTTTTACCATCAAGAGGTAATCTTCAATGCTTATTTCTTATAAAACTGGCATCATTTTATTTTGTGTTATCAACTGCTTTTTCATTTAATAGTACAGGCATGATTTATCGTTTTTATATATTACACAGATTTGCCTATTTGTAAGTAATCTCAGAGTCCGTAGTAGTCTTGGTCATCTGATTTAATCACCCTTTGGATGTTTAATTTTTTTCCATTGCATTCCAACCTACTTATGATACATAACTGTCAAGGAACCAAGGTGCTGAAACATAACCCATTGACTTCAAGTGGTTTGTTTCTTAGAACATTTCAGGAACTACAAAAAAATGGTTGATGACGTTTGTCCCTGGGGAAGAGATTCTTACTTTTCATTGAAAATTTATCTTGTTGATATTGCATTTTGCAAATAAAAGGGGAAAAAGTATTTCCTTACAGGTATCTCCTACCTGTTTTTTCGGCAACTCAGAGTAAGTACTTTGACATGATGCCACTTCAGACATTTGTAGATGGCTATCATTTTCATACATATATCCCTTAAACATTTCATGGAGAGCATTGCTAAGTATAAAATTTAAATATTGGTATTTTTCACAGGGGAGTAATTTTTAGATCAAAGTGGAATAGCACCCTAAACTGCTGCTTATTAAAAATTTTCTCTTGACTGAAATAACGAGGAACTGTTTTGCTTCATAATTTTTTAAGATTCTTTTTTGGAGGAGTTGTCCTGTATAGTATATTATTTTATTTTTAACCTAATAGAATTAAAACAAGCTTCAGAAAGTAAGCTTTTAGAAATACAGACTGAAAAGAACAAACAGAAAGATGAGCTGGACAGTATGGAAAATTCAGACAAGATAAAGACCATGCAAGAAAATCTACAGATGGAGATACAAATTACTACAGTTATTCAACATGTGTTCCAGGTAACATTTATATATATTAGGAAGGAAGTTAAAGAACTTTTTTTTAATGATTGATTCTACTACTTTCAGACTTAATTTCAGTTACTCTTTGATCTTGACAAAATATTCAATTCAGTACCGAATATTGATATGTTTACATGTATCTGTGTGTTTAATTCATGTGTCTTTTAATGTTGAAGGCTTTGATTTCTCATTATGGTTAGACCTTAAGCATTTATAAATGGAAAGATTTTAGCAGCTCTGTGGAGGCAGAATGGTATAATGGTAAAGAGCATTATACTCTAAGTTGGGAAGTAGGAGAAAACATGGTTGGAGATTATGGGAATCTAGAATTAAGATCCTACCTGCTACAGTGACTGTAATGGGGTTGGTGGGGGGGGACCTGAAGAAGGGGGTAGTTTAATCACCATAATATTGCACATGTAATTGTAGATTAATGATACCAAAATAAACTATAAAAAAAAAGGATCCTACCTGCTACTTAGTAGTTGCTGACCTTGGGCAAATTATTTAATTTTTCTAAGCATCTGTTCCCTTGTTTAGAAAGGTTGGTTGTGAATCTAAAGAAGGTAATTGATGTTAATCTGTTTAGCTTAGTGACTGGTCCAAGTAAATTCTCAGTAAATTTTGGTAATTAGATTATCAATTTAAAATTTTTATGTGTTCCGTTATTCTGGAGGTTTTTCACTACTTTTTGAGTTAACAAAATGGCCCTGGAACTGTTGAGATGAAATACTTAAATTACCAAATTTCAGTTATGAAGATACACAGTTAAAACTGCCTACTATATATAAGTAAATGTCTGTGATGTGTAAAGTATATCCTTGTAGAATATGAGGTCTTACATCTCACTGTAAGAAACTCTTCCTTAGGTTTTACGTCTACTTTTTAGTAGCAGTGAGTGATCTGATTAGGAGTGATGAAAGCGCCTAAGCTAACCTCAAGTGGAGGATTGCATCCTGAGTACAGAACCATTTTAAATTTCTTTGGCATATTTTCCGTCCTACTGCTTTGAATAAATGCTATTATTATGCATTTCTTAATTTTTATTCATAGCTCCTAAATCAGTGTTAATTTTGATTTAATGAACTCACTGCTTTGCTAAAGAGAACATAGCTTTGTCCATCTTAGGAGCTCTCTATCCCTAAAGGAAGATTAGCTTTTACGGGTTCAGTCACGCTTGAATGCTTGCTTCTACCTGCCTTTGTAAACAGGACTAGATTTATATATACAAGACCTTTCATTCACTTACAAGAATGTGCCTTATAGAGGCCAAAGTTTTAATATTTTTATATATAACAGGCTAACACTTATACTCTAAAAATCTGTTTTAGCAGCATTTCAGTTAGTAACTCAGTATCATTGAGCCATAGTTCTCCAAAGAATAATAACCAGAATTTTCATCAATTATGACCCTAATCATTCCTCTGTTGTCTACCACAAACATTCTGCACCTTTTTCAGGGTCTTGAAACTTTGCAAGTCCTGATAATTAAGCTTTTCTTCTACGTGTCTTTAAAATTGGACATACATTTAATAAGGTATATAACTGCTGAGTCACTATATTGTATGCTTAAACCAATGTAATATTCTATATCAACTATACTTCATTAAAAATAAATATTTGGATTTAAAAATACAAATAGAACATATTATTATTTTTTTAACCATAGAAGTGCAGAATGAACTCAGAATCATAGCTGCAATCTTTTTCCTTTAATCAAGGATACCACTGCAAGTATCCTTAATAGGTTAAAAACTATCCACAAAAACTGATGAAGCATAAAAATTGTTGTAGTCAATGTAAATATTCCTTTCCATCATGGGGATCAAGGCTGAAGCCTTACTGAAAGTGGAAATGGGGATACAAGAATGTATTAATATTTTTTCTCTTGATCACAGAGTAAATATTCACTCCTTTGTTCAGTAAATACTTAATGAGAGCCAGTGAAAAAGGATTAAAAAAAATTTTTTTAAGTACTTATAACTTTAATTAAAAACTTTTTTTTAATTATAGAACCTCATTTTGGGAAGTAAAGCCAACTGGGCAGAGGATTCTGCCCTTAAGGAAACAGTTCTGCAGCTTGAGAAGAATCTTACCATGATCTAAAAAGAATTCTATCTTGGCATTTTTTGTTTCTGTTTTTGATATGTCATTTAAATAGCAAATTTCAAGTGAAATGTTTTTCCTGTGTTTTTGGAACTATTCTAATATTGCGATTTTTTTTTAAGCTTGAGTTAACACTGTAACATGGAATCTGTTGTTTTAAATATGATAATTAAAGTGACTGTCATACTGTAAAAGAATCTTAAAATCTTAGCCTTGGAAAGATCCCAAAGAACATCTAGTCCAACTTTTCACTAACATGTATATTTTTTGTACATTTCTGCAATCCCAAATCTCATTTGGAATACCTGTGCCTTTGTCAACCAAAATATTAGAAAAATTAGAAAAGCATGTGCATATCTTTATTTTTTTAACTGCCAGTTGTATTTTATTCAAATAAATCTTTTTAGATTTATCTCACTACAAAATTTTTTTTTTGAGATATAATTGACATATGACACTGTATAAGTTTGAAGTATACAATGTGTTGATTTGGCCACCATGGCATTAGCCAACATCTCATCTCCATAATGTCACTTAGTTACTTCTTTCTTGTCATGAGAACATTTAAGATCTAGTACTTAGCTCTTTGAAGTACTTAATACAGTATTTGTTAACTATAATTACAGCACTGTGCATTAGATCTTCAAAACATTCATCTGCTAACTGCAGGTTTGTGCCCTTTGACAGGTATTGCCCCATCCCCCACCTCCCATCCACATCTCTGAACAGAGGCCCAAATAAAGCACCTCAGCCTTGAAAAAGAAAGAAAAAGAAAAGCATATCCCAAGCATTAACAATTGTGTTTATTGTAGAGGAATTATGGCCTTTTTTCTTTTGTATTTATTTATTTTCATGCATTGCTTTTACAAGTTAAAAAATAAAAGAATTAATGTTAATGTTATTAAAAAATAGAACTTGCCACTTTTTGTAGCATCCCATTCCATTTTTGGAAACCTTTAATTTGAGCTCTTTATTAATTTGGAACTGTTGATAATTTTACACACAATGTAGTATTTTAACATTCTTTTAAGAAGGACTTTAAACATGAAAAGATGCACTACAGGGGATAATAGCATTTGAAATCCATTCTCTAGATCGATAACAAATACAGAGATTTACCTAAATATGAATTCTAAGCTCTTTTCTTTGGAATATTTATAGTTTTACTTCATTTGTTTCTCTTTGCCACAGTATATTTTTAGAAACTGCTTATTACATAAATTGTTGTACAAGTTATATTTTTCTTACAGAAAAACAGTAATCTGGGAAATACCTTCCTGATCCAAAGATACAGCATTAAATAAATTATAAATGCACACACTATTAGAAATCCCAACTCTATGGGTTATGAGCATCATCTGAAAACCTCTTTGCATTTTCCTGGGATTTTATTGCCTTGTGTGTTCCCTCTTAAAGCCCCACTCTGAGAGAGAAGTTGTATTAATCAGCTTTTCCTGAAATCATGCTGAATTACAGTCCTAGGACCCAGGCCACATCTGAAACATATCCTCACAGTTAACAAGGCCAAGTCAAATTACACAAGCACATTTAAAGTTTCTACTTGGAAGAAGTGTAAGTTTTTCCACCCAGGTTCCATTGACCAAGCCAACATCACTGGGGCCGGAAAGTATACTTCTCCCACAGCAGGGGAGTACTGGGTTTCAGAGTGGGGAAGGAAAATATTTGCTGAAAAGAATACAGTCTGCCACAGTCTGCTATCTTGGTCTTAAATATATTGACTTCCCTTTTGCAAGTAAAAGACACACTCCTCCCCAAGGAAGATAAGCTAACATGTCATCCAGTCATAAGTTTCAAAGTTCAGGCTCTTATGATAGTCTTCCACACCAAGTACAGATTTGACTTTTCTTGATCTGGGACCTATGAACTGGAAAGACAAGTTACATTGCTTTACACATCCGGGAAGCAACAGTGGGCAATTCTATCCCAATTCCGAAATCATGCTAGGCAGATGAGAGGAGGTGCCTTTCCTTGGGAAGAAGGAACACCACTCTGCTCTTTGGGAGGGTCTCCCTTCCATTACTAACCTCAGCCTTATCTGAAGAGGGTATTAAGAGGGTATGCCCTTCAGGGCAACTTTCTCAATTGGAGATCCAAAAATCTTTTGTTTTCATCTATATCAGGGGTCAGCAAACCATGGCCGACCAGTTGTCTGTTTTTGTAAATGAAGTTTACTTGGAAAAAGCCGCACTGTTTCTGCGTTATCTGTGCTGCTTCCCCTCTACAGTAGTGTAATTGAATTGATATGAGTAGTTGCAACAGAGATTACTGGTGCACCCCCCTTCCATTATTCAAGTCATTGACTTGAAGAAACCAGTTGCCCTGTAGAAAGTTCTCTACTGTGATTTGTCTGATTGCTTCTTAGTAGTTTATGTAGTACTCCTGTAAACTAGAAGTTAGCTCTAACTGCTTTATTAAATGTAGTTTCAGATTTTTTTTTATCAAGAAAATTCTCAAGAAGTGCTGGGTACTTTATATTGCATCACATCAGGAGTGTCGCGCATGCGGAGTTCTGCCTAACAGATCTACAGCCAGTGTCAGGAGCAGGGTACATGGAACAAGAAGGAGTCAAAGGCAAGGTAAAATGGGAACATGAAGAAGACAATACACGTGGTACAATCAGTGTTCTCTGTAATAGCCATGTAATAGCACTGAAGATACAAAAAAATCATGGGACCTGAGCAGAGCGAGTAATCAGATGATCTGATGGCAGGAGGCTGATTGAAACAGCTTAGGATTTGGGGATTGATGCAGTTTGCTGCTTCAGCCTCAACTACTTTTATCATTTTCATACTAGAGAAAACTAATCCAGAAGGGGTCTGGATGGGAATTCTGTAAAGGAGTATGAATGACAACACTTAGAAATGACCCATTAGTAGAGAAAAGTCAGCGTTTTGCTGGCAGACTCCCCTCAAATAAAATCCATATTAATATGGCCAGTAATTTACACTGTGTTTGATAGTTTCTGCATCTATCATCAGGTATTCCCAGGAGACTTCTTTGTATTAGAGGACTCGGAACGTTTAACAAAAACTAAACCATAGGAGTTCTTTGCCCATTTTCATCTCTTTCTCAAATGGAAATGAAAAATGTTTTATATAGAAAAGAAGCCAAGAAAGTTTATCTGTGTCTTCTAAATGACTTCAGAATGAAAATCTAATATCGTAGATTTTCACATGGAAACTTGCTGTAAACACAAAGTCTGGGTACTGGGAATCTAAGCCGTTGCTGCTTTTGATCTTTTTCTTCCCAACTTTACTGAAGTCATCAAAAAATAAAATTGTAAGATACTTAAAAGTGTACAATGGAATGATTTGATATACATACACGTGAAAAGATTCCACAATCAACATTTCCATCACCTCAAATATTTGCCTTTTTTTAATAGGAACATTTAAGTTCTCTTAGCAAATTTCAGTTAGACAGTAGTGTTCTCAACTATAGTCACAACTTTTGGGCCTTAAGAACACAATAGTGTATCTGTTTTCAGCAATGGTGACTTAAAATTTTCGTGTTAAAAATAGGTTTTATTTTTACAGCAGTTTTAGGTTCACAGCAAAAAGAAAGTACAGAGTCCCCAAATACCCACTGCTGCCAGATATACCCAACTTCCCGTACTCAATCCTCCGCTAGGGTGGTATATTATAAATGAAGCCATATTAACATGTCATTATCACCCAAAGGTTGTGTATTCTATGGGTTTTGACAAATGGACAATGACAAAAATATTTGTAGCCACCATTGTATCATACAGAGTGGTTTCACTATCCTAAAAATCCCTTGTGCTCTCTGCCTGTTCATCCTTCCCTCCCTCTAACCCCTGGCAACTACTGATCTTTTTACTGTATCCATAGTTTTGCCTTTGTAAAATGTCATGTAGTTGGAGTTGTTCAGTTGTGTAACTTTTTTCAAATACCATCTTTTACTCTCATCAATGATGTACATGAGTGCCTCTTTTCCTACAGCCTCCCCAGAGTGTGTTGTCCAAATATGTGGGCCAATTTGATGAAAACAGTGTTTCAGTGTAGCTTAAATTTTTCTTAGAATGAGTGAGGTTTAATGTCTTTTAATATTTTTAAGGCCCTTTGTATTTCTTTTTATGTTAACTGTTCATGTCCTTTGCCCATCAAATCATCTTATCAATCTGATTTTAGAATACGTGCTACTAAAACAAGCCTTGAAAGCTTTTTAAAAATAGATTTCTGGTTTCCTCCAGAGATACACTGAATCAGAAGGGACTATATACTTGGGCTAGTAACTTGTATTTTCAAACTCCCCCACATTTAGAAACTGACCTAGAACATCAAAACAAATTATCACTCTAAATACTTACAGTAGCTTAAGGCTACATTACCTTAAAAGTTATGTTAAATGGCCACAACCGATTTGTATTAAAAATTATGATAATGTAAGCATTAATTATTCACCATGGAATTTAATTTAATTTGGGGGTAATGATGTAGAAGCCTTATGTGTCAAAAGAAAAACTTGAATTCTCTCAAACTTGAAGCAAGCAGCAGTTTAATATCAGGACTAATGGTAGAAAACAAAACACCAAATCTAAGCAATGACAATAAGTAGGGGTATGTGAAGTGGCCTTGTATACACCCGGAAAAAACCACTCTTTCTGAGCTTGCCACTCCTCAGGTTGTAAAATGATGGTTGATTTTAGGAAGCCACGAGAGTTTGTATTACTTGGTTTCAGATTAAATTTTGTACTATAATTGATAGGAAAAAATTTACGAGGACAGCAGTTTACAAGGACAGCAGTCTAATCCAGGTGACTCCCTTCTGTTGCTCTTAGCACAAACAGAAACCCCCATAACCCCCTCTCCCCTTCGCTCCCGGCTCTGCCAGGCACTTACTCCCTAAACTCACTCCCCCTTGCCTGCTCGCTTGCTGTGCAGGTAAGAATGTAACAGATACAGAAGCAGAAAGATATATATTACTCCCTTTGCCTTTGTTCAGGGCTCAGACCTTGGGGGATTACTCCCCTCTGAGCCCGCCGGTGTGAAAGCCTCAACACTCCAAGACCTCCGAGTGCCGCTTGGTTCTTCCGTCAGTGATCCAGTCCAGGTTTTTTTCAGTATTTTCCGTAACATACTGAAATTAGAAACTATCTTCCTGGAGAGGAAGTGGTCTTGGATCACTTATAGACTAGTGAGTAAAATAAACCCAGCATCACAAACCTTAGTCCCCAAAACGAAACAATGGCAAACATGAGTGGACTCCTTCCTACCCGGAGACAGGGGCCAGACAGTCTCTGCGGTCAGAACGCCCGTTCGCCCCTCCCCGTGACGTCGCAGGCAGGCCCGCCCCCAGCTGCCCGCGACTCCCGTTATCGCTGCGGCTCGCCAGCGCCCCGGAAGCTGCCCCTTCTCGGGGGTCATGATGGGCAGCAAGATGGCGTCTGCCAGCAGGGTCGTTCAGGTAAAGAGATTCAGTCTCCTTCCCACACCGTGGGCGATAGGGATGGTGCTGACAGTAGCCATCGCGCTGGGGAGAAAAGACGGTAGCGGAAGCAGCGCGGTGACTGCGGCCCTGAGTAGGGCCAGTGGCGGCGCCGGGAGGGTGTGTGAGAAGTGGACCTTGAGCCCACTGGGTCGGGCATTGAGCCTGGGACCGCAGCTGAGGGTTCGAGCCAGGACGCGGGAGTGCTGCCATCTCAGCAGGTAGGCGCATGGCTGCTCCGGTGTCCCTGGACTGTCCTCCGCCAGGACCTCCTTAGCCCTCCTAGGAGTCTGCGAGCTAGGCAGGCAGTAGCATGGCCAATCAGCGTCTACTATTGTCAGTGATGTCCAGGAACAGCCAATCGGAAGGACGGCGGTAGCTGCGAGTGCCGGGAAGGGAACCCTGTATCTGACCCAATGTCCCTTCAAGGTCTTGGGAATGGCCTGAGAACTAGCCCCGCGGGTAGCGTCCTCGCCCGAGCCGGGTTCTCCCTCACTAGTGTAAGCGTGGGGTCACAGGCCAGATGAGGGGAATAGAGAGGAAAAAAAAATACTAATATGTAATAGAGCTCAGTGTTAGAGCCAAGCCCTCGGGAGTGCTGAGCAGGGAGGCACATTGCTGCTCTGGTGTCTCTGGATTGTCCTCTGCCAGGATCTCTTTAGCCCTTTAGTGTTGGTTTTGCAAGTTTTTTTCTTCTGAGTTTAGATTGACTGCTAGAGGAGCTTTATTGTTAATCCACACATCAGTTACTAACTCCTAATAGCTTTTTGTATTTGCTTCTCTAGCTGTGGTCTCTAGCTTGAATAGGAGAGGTAAAGTTGGCATATAAAGAGACAAAACCTCCGCTTTTGTGTTTGGTTTACAGTCTCCTCAACTCTGAAAGTGTATTATGATTAACTTCTGTTCACTGTATGAGTAACTTTTAACTTTGATATGAGAGGTCTTTGTATGTTGCACAAATATAGCTCTTAAAAGACCTTTTCTTAAAGTTTGTCTGCAAGATAATCCTAGATTCCAGTCTTTGGTCCCATTGCACCAAATGATCCTCACTTACTCATTCACTGGGGAGTTACTGAGCATTAACTAAAGATTCTGTGAAGACAAGAACATCTAACAGAGGACTGGCATCCATAATATATGGCCCAATTTTAAAATGGGTTAAAAACTTGATACTACACAAAAGGAGATATCCAAATGAGCAGTAAGCCTGTGAAAAGATGCTCATTACTTGGCAAGAAAATACAAATTAATACCAGGAACTACTACTACACTCACCAAAATGATTTAAGTTAAGAAAACTGACAATAATACCAAACAAGTGATAATCAGAATGTGAAGCACCTGAAACCCTCATACATTGCTGTTACGAGTATAAAATGGTATGGCCACTTTGGAAAATTGTTTTGTCAGTCACTGATAGTTAACATACCTATTCTGTGACCCAGCAATTCTACACCTAGATTTATACCCAAGAGAAAGAAGTTACATATACCTATAAAAGGACTCATATAAAAATGTTCATAGACATCTTATTCATAATAACCCCCAAACCAGAAACAATCCAAATGTCCATTAGGAGGACATACTGTGGTGGATTTGCTATAATAGAACAGTACACAGCAATAATAAAGAACTAACTACTGATGTTTTAAAAAGGAACTGTGAGATATACAATAAGGAACACTCTTTCTCCTTCTAACAGAGCTGCAAAGACTTGTACTCAGATATTCATAATACAGAGCAGTATGTTCTAACATGTAATAATTACATGTTACATTACCAAAATTTATTGAGTGCTTTTGTGCCAGAAGTCTATTCGGTGCTGGAACTACAGTGCCAACAAGACAGACATGGTGCCTCCATAGAACTTAGAACATGGCTGTGGATCCATCCTTGAAGAAAGAATACTATTTCAACAGACTGCCTGGCACAAACTGATGGGAATTCATAAAGCATGGTATCTACATTAAGTAGAGGAATTTGGCTGGACTATGGGATATTCTGAAATAATTTTAGAAGATTAAGTTACAGAAATTCATGCCTGCTGAATGCTAAGCAGTATATATTTGATGTTGTTGGGCTGATGGAATAGCAGAAAGTTGATTTTATCCTTAAGGAAATCGTTTGGCTGTATGAGACACAGAAGATGGATGATTGGATTAATTCAGGATTTGCGATGTAGACGTGAGGTGAAAATAAGCTTCCAGCAAGGAAGTTGAGTGCAGGTAAGAGAATGTTGAATGGACTGTGGGTTCTAGGATAGATAAGAAAGGAAATCAACTCAGGATGGAACCAACTGACTAGGAGAAAAGGGAATGATAAAGGAAATGAAGAGCTTGATGAAAACAGTAGTGGGAAGTAACAGAGAAGAGAGTTATAGGTTAGAAGGTTGCAGGAGAGGTTGGATTTTAAGTTAAAAATTTAGGGATGGTTATGAACTCCTTAAAAAATGAATTGAAAAAAAAAGAACCTTTAAGAAGTAAACACTAAACTAGAAGGAATATAAAGGTAGGTTGGCAACTCAGAAGTCTTGATAAAGGAAACAGTGGATGAAAAGGGAAAATTGTTAAAAAATCACAGGTTAATGAAGAAAGATTAAAAGGATTCAGAGAAAGTCATAGAAGACGGGAAAACACAACTTTTGAATAGTAAGTAGTCTCTGAAAAAGTAAAAGCAAATAGAACAAATTCTAAAACCTATTCCATAAAACTTTCCTGATAGAAAAGTTAAACCTGTACCTTGTACTTGAGAGCATTGACCCAGTATGGGTATATTCTAGTAAATCATGAGATTTTAGAGAAAAAAGAAGAAATTCTTTGGTTATCCAGGCAGCAAGACCAAACACTTAAAAGAGAATGAAAGCTATTAGAGTGTTCAACAGTAATTCAGAAAGGAGGACATGTGGATAACATTTAAGGTAGTTAAGGAAAGAACGTGTGAACCAAAAATTTATCCAGCCACATTGAACTTCAAATATAAAGGACACAAACTTCTAAACCTTTAATAACTCAGGGACTATTACTCCCTAGAGCCCTTCATACTAAATCTCCCAGAGAATGAGCTTCAGATGACTAGGGAATACTTAATTGTATGTGGAGTTATTTCAGTATAAGAACTGCATATGAACACTGGATGTATTTAACTGTAGAACCAAGATTTAAAAATAGAGATAAGGGTAAAAGACATTTGGTAATAGTATTTGTTGTGATAGTATAGATTTAATATAACTTTAAAATTGGAGGAGTAAGAGGGAGAGTATACGTAAAGTAGAATAAGCTTTCTAATTGTCTCTGGGTATTATCTGGTAGTGAAAGATGAGGAGGGAAGGTAGAAAAGAGATTACCATTATCTACTTTCATTTTTTTCTCATAATAATAAACCAACAGAATATCTTAAGAAGAGACAACTAAGAGTATTATTTAACGGTAGTAATAGAAACATTATACAAAAGGATAAACTAAATTTCACACAAATGAAAGCAAAGAAAAAGATCATATGACAAAAGAATTTATCAAACTTACAGAAATATACCAAACTTGTGAGTTATATCTGTAAATGTAACTGGTCTAACTCCCCTTTAGAAAGTATTCTCAAATTGGCTAACAAGTGAACATCCGATGTTATGCTGCATATAAGAGGCACGGCTAAAACTAAGAGACTTTGAAAGGTAAAAATAAAAGGATTGTCAACTAATCTTTGACAAAGGAGCAAAGGCAATAAATACAATGGAGAAAGGTAGTCTTTTCAATAAATGGTGCCAGAACAACTGGATATCCACTTGAAAAAAATCTAGACCTATACTCTTTACAAAAATTAATGCATCATAGAACTATATATAAAATGCAAAACTATAAAACTCCTAGAAGATAACATAGGAGAAAATACCAAAGGTATAATCCTTGAAAGAAATAATTGATAAGCTGGGCTTCATTAAAATAAAAAACTTATGCTATGCAAAAAACACTGTCAAGAGAGTGAGAAGACAAGCCACAGACTGAGAGAAAATATTTGCCAAAAACATGTCAAATAAAGGACTATAATCCAAAGGTGTACAAAGAACTCTTCAAACTCAACAATAAGAAAAAACCTGATTTAAAAATGGGCAAAAGATCTGAACAGACCTCACCAAAGAAGATACAGAGATGAAAAATAAGCATATGAAAAGATGCTCAGAAATGCAAATTAAAACCGCAATGAGATATCACCTCACACCAGTTAGAATGGTCAACATCCAAAAGACAAACAACAACAAATGTTGGCAAGGATGTGGAGAAAGGGGAACCCTCCTTCACTGCTTAGTTCAACCATTGCGGAAAGCAGTATGGAGGGTCCTCAAAAAACTCAAAATAGAAATACCATTTGACCCAGGAATTCCACTCCTAGGAATTTACTCTAAGAATGCAGCAGCCCAGTTACAAAAAGACATGGCACCCCTATGTTTATCGCATCACTATTTACAATAGCCAAGAAATGGAAGCAACCTAAGTGTCCATCAGTAGATGAATGGATAAAGAAGAAGTGGTACATATACACAATGGAATATTATTCAGCCATAAGAAGAAAACAAATCCTACCGTTTTCAACAACATGGACAGAGCTAGAGGGTATTATGCTCAGTGAAATAAGTCAGGTGGAGAAAGACAAGTATCATGTGATTTCACTCATCTGTGGAGTATAAGAACAAAGAAAAATCTGAAGGAACAAAACAGCAGCAGACTCACAGAACCCAAGAATGGACTAACAGTTACCAAAGGGAAAGGAACTGGGGAAGATGGATGGGAAAGGAGGGATAAGGGGGAAAAGGGGGTATTACAATTAGCACACATAATGTAGCAGCGGGGGGGTGGGTGATACGGGGAAGGCAGTATAGCACAGAGAAGACAAGTAGTGATTCTATAGTATCTTACTACGCTGATGGACAGTGACTGTAATGGGGTATGTGGTGGGGACTTGATAATAGGGGAGTCTAGTAACCATAATATTGCTCATTTAATTGTACATTAATAATAGCAAAAAATGTTCATTTAAAAAATTGACATAAAAATATAAAAGGACCTGTAAAAAAAAGAAAAGAAAAGAAAAGATGCTCAACATCATATGTCATAAAGGAATTGCAAATTGAAACGATGACATACCGCTATATACATAATGGAATGGCCAAAACCTGGAACACTTAACACCACGAAATGCTGACAAGGATTTTGGAGCATGCATGGAACAACAGGAAATCTGATAACACTGATGGTGGAAATGCAAAATGGTAAAGCCACTTCAGAAGGCAGTTTTAGAGTTTCTTACAAAACTAAACATATTTGTACCATATGATCAGTCACATTCTTTGATATTTACCAAAATGAGTTTAAATTTCATTTTCACGCACATGCATGCACATGGATTTTTATAGGAGCTTTATTTATAACTGCCAAACCTTAAAAGCAACGAAGATGTTCTTCAGTAGGTGAATTGATGAATTCTCACACATCCAACAATGTAATATTTTATTATTCAACACTAAAGAAATGAGCTACCATGCCATGAAAAGATGTAGAGTTACGTGCATATTACTGAGTGAAAAAAAGCCAATCTGAAAAGGTTATGATAACATATGATTCCGACTATTTGACATTCTGGAAATGGCAAAACTATAGAGACAGTAAACAGATGAGTGATTGCTAAGGGTTAGCAGGTAAGGAAGGGATGAAAAGGCAGAGCACAAATTCTTAGGGCACTGAAACTATTCTGTATGGTGAATACGTGTCATTATACTTTTGTCAAAACCCATAGAATGCACCACACCAAGAATGAACTCTAATGTAAACTTTGGATGATAATGACATGTCACTGGAGTTTCATCAATTGTAACAGATAACTCTAGTGGGGGATACTGATAGTGAGGAAGGCTGTAGGGAGGATGGGTGCCCAGTGGTATATGGGAACTGTGTATATCTGCTGTTTTGCTATGAATCTAAAACTGCTCTAAAAAAATAGTCTATTAAATAAAATAAATGGATAGGTGAAAGTATTCCAGGAAAAACAAATATAAAACAGGAGTTACAGTCTTGGTATCATATTTTTAAGTGTACAAAAGCATTGTTGAAATGGATGCTTTCTCATGTATGTACATTTCTCTTTAGTGTGTGTGTATGTATGTACACACACACACTCACATGCCTAATAATTAGTCCTAATTTAGAAATGGTGTAGTCACTCACTTGGCAATTGCTTCCTGAGCAACAGCATGGCTCCAGAAATGTTTTAATTCTCTGATTCTGACTTTCCAGGAGCTTGGCACCCTGTAAAAATTGGCTTATTGAACTGTCCTCTGCACAATACTCTTAAGATGTTCAGGGTGCCATGAAAACACATGAGTTTTTTAATCAGATTTTGGAATCAGGGGCAACATCTTACAGAGGAGTGATATTTTAGCTGTTTTAAAAGTTAAGCAGTCAGGAGAAAAATGGAGGCATGGAAGTCAGGTGGGATTGGGGACAGATTTCCTAGCAGAGGACACCAACTCAAAGCAGGGGGAAATGGCATGATGAATTAGAAAAATGAAAAGTATTTCAGAAAACCTGGAGTAAAAGCTGCACAAGGCCACATCATGATGGGGGTTGTGAGTACTAACTATGAGTTTGAAACTTATCCTGAAAGCTGGTGAACATTTTTTTTTTTTCTTAAATAATAGCTTTATTGAGATAGAATTCATGTACAATAAAATTCACCTTGTAAAAGAATACAATTCAATGGTTTTTAGTATATTCACAGACTTGTGCAACCATAGCCACTATTTAAGTTCAGAACATTTTCCTCACCTCCCAAAGAAACCCCATATCTGGTAGCAGTCACTCCCCATACATTCCTGGTAACCCCTAATTTACTTTCTGTCTCTGTGACTGCCTATTCTGGACATTTCGTATAAATGGAACCCTACAATAGGTGGCCTTTTGTGACTGGCTTCTTTCATTTAGCATAAAGTTTTCAAGGTTCATCCACATTGTAGCATGTATTAACATTTCATTCTTTTGTGGATGGATAATATTCCGTGGTATGGACACATCACATGTTATCTATTCATCAGTTGAGTTGATGGATGTTTGGGTCATTATCATTTTTTGGCTATTATGAATACTTCTGCAATGAACATTTGTGTACAGGTTTTTGTGTGGACGTGTATTTTCTTTTTTTTTTTTTTTTTAATATAATTTATTTTATTATCATTAATTTACAATTACATGTGCAATATTACGATTATTAAACTACCCCTTCATCAGGTCCCCCCCACCAACCCCATTACAGTCACTGTCCATCAGCGTAGTGAGATGCTATAGAATCACTACTTGTCTTCTCTGAGTTGTACTGCCCTCCCCGTGCCCCCCCAACATTACATCTAATCGTAATGCCCCTTTTTCCCTCTTATCCCTCCCTTCCCGCCCATTTTCCCCAGTCCCTTTCCCTTTGGTAACTATTAGTCCGTTCTTGGGTTCTGTGAGTCTGCTGCTGTTTTGTTCCTTCAGTATTTTTTCTTCTTAGTTCTTATACTCCACATATCAGTGAAATCATTTGGTACTTGTCTTTTTCGGCTTGGCTTATTTCACTGAGCATAATACCTTCTAGCTCCATCCATGTTGTTGCAAATGGTGGATTTGTTTTCTTCTCATGGCTGAATAATATTCCATTGTGTATATGTACCACTTCTTCTTTATCCATTCATCTACTGATGGACACTTAGGTTGCTTCCATTTCTAGGCTATTGTAAATAGTGCTGCAATAAACATAGGGGTGCATCTGTCCTTTTCAAATTGGGCTGCTGCATTCTTAGGGTAAATTCCTAGGAGTGGAATTCCTGGGTCAAAATGGTATTTCTATTTTGAGTCTTTTGAGGAACCTCCACACTGCTTTCCACAATGGTTGAACTAATTTGCAGTCCCACCAG
>JAVSCE010014771.1:0-54333 GCA_032199065.1 Smutsia gigantea
CAGACCATATTCCCTGGCCTTCTCTTCTCCTCTTACCAGCCTGGACTTGCACCTCCCAAATAAATCATAGGTACTCTTTCGCCTAGGCTCTGTTCCTAGCCAAGTTTTCTAGAAAGATCTGCTTTTTGTACAGGGGGTCTTTGGCATTTTTTTCTCCTCTGGGCCTACGCAGCACATTTCATATAATGAAATGATTGACTTTTAAGACAGCGCTTTCCTTTTGACACATACTTCATGTGTGTGTGCAACAAACAGAATAGTTAAGAACCAGGCTCTGGAAGCAGACTGTTTTGAGTCCTAGCTCCCTGGTCCTTGGGTCTTCCTAGCTGTGTGATCCTGAGCAGGTGACTTGGCCTCTCTGAACCTGAGGCCCCTCTACACAAGATGTGGTAAAAGTATCTACTTCTAAATTATTGTGAGCATTAACGACTTAATTCAAATAAAGTGGGTAGAACAGCACTCTTAAAAAACACTTAATACATATTATGCTTAATGACATGAGTGCCCCAACTTTGGCAGGGAAAGTGTACAGGTGTCAGGAACTTACCAAGTCCTTCCCATTGAACCACTTAAGTTTTAAAAAACTTTAGGCAACACCACCCCTTCCAAAATATTTTATTATAAATCATTACAAACAACCAAAAAAAAAAAAGGCACCATAAAACCCACCTCTCTCTTAAATTATGCTGCACGGAGCAGTTTGGTTTCCACCCTATTGCACGTGGTCCGGCCTGGTTATGAATCGGAAGGCTGCTGGGACTGGGGTCCTGCCAAGGATGTGGAGTTCAGCCTGGGGGGAGGAGGCCAGCCTCTCCCACTCCCTCAAGGTGCAAGAGGCAGAGCCAGGGTTTCCATAGCAACCAGGCAGCACATCCCTGTCATCTTTGACAGGCCCAGCTTTATCTTCCCTGAGGCCCCAGTGGTCACAAGGGGAGTAGAAACTGGAGGGAAAGGCCTTAAAAATGTGGAAGTGGGAAATCAGACTCACAGAAACAGAGTCATGTTAAGGCATTGGGAACAGATAAATTAATTCTGGAAGACCTACCTTCACAGAAGGCTGTGGTAACCAGACACACACACACACACACACACACACACACGCAAGATGGTTTGTGGAATCCTGAAATAGGAGGAAAGGGGGCCACAGGCAATGCTTAGAGCCCCCAACAAAACACACACACACACACACACCCAGCTGCGTTGAGATCAAGCCCACCAAGGCTGAGATGAGAGCCCCCAACAAAGTTTTAAGATCCCAGAATGATTTCCATGATGTGATCTAGTTCATTCCACTCCCAGGATCCTGGGGCACAGAAGAGGTTGTGAGGAGGCTCTGGCGGGGCCAGTACAGGCTCCTTCTCCACTGTAGATGTGTCAATGTCCAGAAAGAAGTCATCTAGACCAGAGTCCCCCAGGTACCGGGAGCTCAGAGCTTCTAAGAAGACTGGATCGGGCTGGGGCAGCACTTCATGCTGTGGGGCTGTGGGAACCACTGGATGCTGAGGGGGCTCAGTTTCGTCCATGGAGGTCTCCAGCTCCCTGAGAATAGAGCCAATGGTGGTCGACAGGGAGAAGTCCTCCTCGCCCAGAAATAGGGGCTCAGGGGGCAGAGGAGGAGCAGGAGCCAGGCAAAGCGCGGCCTGGAGCTGCTGGAGGGTGTTGTGAATAAGGACATGTCTGCGGAGGCTTGGTGCTCGGGGGCCCAGGCTTCGCTGGACTTTGTCTAGCGAGATGCGGAGCAGGGCTTGCTGGTAGCTCCGCAGGCCTGCCGGACCCCAGTTCCACTTCTCATCCTCCTCCAAATCTGAGTGTTTCCTCTTCAAGCCTCCTACCATAGTGCCCTGTGGAGAAAAGAGGGCATATCAGACACAGCGGGGTTAGTTCAAATCCTGAATTTCCCGTATGGTTGTTGTTGATTTTTATGATCTGACACTCAGTTTCTTTCTATAAAAGTGATAGTATGAATCCCACAAGGCTAAGGAGAGTAAAAGTATGTGACTGGGAAAACAAGATCTGGATTTAAACACAGCTGTGTTTGAATTCCACTTACTTGCCTGTGTAGCCTCGATTAGTGAATTTACCTCCTTGAGATTCAACTTTTTCATCTGAAAGATGAGGTTCCTAATTCAAGTCTCTCTGAGTTTTAAAACTGTTCTTTCCATAATATTCATTTCTTTGAAAATGTCACACACGACAGGGGTGGAGTACACAGACCTGGACTGGAAGTAGGGAACCTGGGTTTGAATTGTGCCCTTGACACTGCTCAACTCTGTGATCTTGGTAAGTGATGGGACCTTACCTCTCTGGGCCTCAGTTTGCTCATCTGTAAAATGAGGATTATAAAAATTCTCACCATATTGTCAGGGAGATCCCACGTAAAATATGCACAGGGCCCACCCCACAGGAAATGTTTAATGAACAGGAGTTACCTGCCACCTATTCAGTATTTTTCAGTCCCTACTAGATCTGAGCCACCTGGAGGCCTGTTCGGGCACCTATTTGTTGAAATTCTTTCACAGGGAGGATATTTCTGTCTATGCCCTCTTCCTTGAGCGCTCCCAAGAGTAGGGATGGGGCCTCCCTCATTGCCTCCGCTAGAGCCTTCTACTTCCCCCAAAGCACTCTCCTTAGGAAAACTTGCTAGAACGCAACTGACTCCAAGCCCCGCCCCCTCCAGGACCACCTAACCAGACCAAGGCCCCCTGTACGCCCCGCCCCCTCCACGACACGTATTTAGCATTCAGGAACACTCCAATTTGGACCAGGGACTTCTGGGAAATGTGGGCCAATAGCCGGGCAACAGAGGAATAGATTTTGAGAGCGCACTACAAACCCCAGAGGGATCCGCACACCGTAGGGACGAACTTGCTCCGCCCTCCCTCAAGGCATGCGCACGAGTGGACGAACGTAGGAGGGGGAAGGGAACCCGGACGTCCAGCTGCTGGGCGTCTGCCGAGCCCCGCCCTCCGCAGCCTCCAGGGCTGCGGGTCTGAGCTCCACGCCCGTAACACCCCTCCCCCACCCCAGGCTCCGGCTCTTAAACTGCTCTCTGGGGCCTTTGGACGCCAGAAGGTCCTAGATTCTTCCCTCAAACTGCTTTCCGGTCCAGACACCCAGGCTCCAACATATGGTTTAAGATTACAAATGCTCTCCGAGCCACTCCAGACGACTAGGTATCTCAATTTTGAGACTCTCCCACGTCAACTTTCCCCTATTCTTACGTCTTTCAAACGCTCTCGACTTTTATCTCCAAACTCCCCCTCCGGCTGCAAGACCTGAACAGGGAACTCTCCCGATCCCCTCCACTGCATCTGGGAGACCAAGATTTCTTGCTCCTAGTTCTCTCGCTTCTTCAAGTGCCCGGGATCCCAGCCCCAACCTCTCACACCTTTTCCAGAACTCTAGAGCCTCGAATTCAATCCGTCCGAGATCCAACCATCCTAATCTCCAGATTCCCTGTCCCCAAAGTTCCTTCCCTGGTTCTTTCGTCCTCCAAACACCCCATATCCCAACTTCAAACTCCCTCCATCTGACGATCCTGCCCCAACAACTTCGCCTTCCAGGATCTCGAACTAAGTCACCGGTCCCCCAAGTCCCCCCAAAACCTATGATCACCCTTCATCTGCGCCCCCCACACGCAGCCCAAACCTCGCCTCCACAGCTCTCCGTGACGCGCCTCCACTTCCCCAACCCAAGGCAGGTCTCAAGCCCAGCAGCCACCCCTTACCTTGGCTGCCAGGTTCGCGATGACCACCTCTTGGAACGTCCGCTGTCTTGCGACCCTCTAGCTTGAAATAGGAGCCCTGCTCACCTCCCCTGGGCCTCTCCCTCTGGCCTCCGGCGCACCCAGCTCCTCCCCGGGTTGAACCGTGAGCCGCCATTGGCTGGAGTCCTGCCCGCCGCGGGGCACGGATTGGCTGGGCGGAGCCACCCGCCGGTCGCCAGGAGACGCCCGACTAGCCCTCCCCGCCCCTGTAACTCCGAACATTTAAAGGATTCCGACTCGCCAGGGGGCGGGCCACGTCTCTAGGGTGGAGGGTGGCTGGGACATCAAAACTGTTTCCTTCAACTCAGCTCCAAGATCGTCAGCAACACTCTCTGCGATTCCCTCACACCAGGCCTGGACCCCCGTCGCGGAGCAAGGCTGGCTGGCACTCCCGTCTCCACCTTGCTTCCAGGCGGACCGGGCTGACCCCTCGCAGAGGCCGTGCCCTGGGGGTTCCGGGGGCGGACGATGCGAGGCGGACGATGTCGTAGCTGAAGACCAGCCAATACTTTGGCGCGACCCACGTTGTCTGGACTTTCTCAGTCCTCCCCCGCCCCTCTCCTGCAGCCCCTCCCAACACTTTACCCCGCGGCTCCCTTCGAAAGCCTCAGGATCTCTCAGCGCGTCCTCGGGCGGTGCTTGCTGCGTCCTTCTGATGCTTCATCCTCTCAGGACGGCACCTTGGCTGCTGGGAACTGGTTCTGGGGACAGAGTCCAAACTCCTTACTTTTGCTACAAAAGCCCTTAACTGTCTGGTTTGACCACTCTGTGTTCCCCTACTCTCCTCCCACACCGAGTCACTTTCAGTTTTGCTAAAATGGCTTCAAGCGTCCTCGACTCCAACACAGAGATTTTGTTTTCTTCCCTGCCTTCCCCAGTGCCTACAATGCCAGGTATACAGCAAGTTCTAAAAAATGAGAATAAAAGACCTCCCGAGTTTTAAACTTGTCTCCCTATCCTGAAAATACACCTTCAGTGTATTCCCAGACTGCCTCCCATCCGAACTCATCTCAAAAGTTTCCTCCTCTCAGAAGCCCTCCCTGATGCTCCAGGGTGGGTTACGACCAATGCTGGGCTCCCACGGTGTACTGCGCTGCTGTCCCTATCCCGGCCCTGTCCCCTCTGCCCGTGCCTCCCCCTCCTGTCCCTGGCGGTCACTGTTTGGACTGTGGGCCTCCTGAAGACAGGTACCAAGTTTATCTTGTCCACAGCATCACCCTAGCACAGGGCTGGACACAAAGCAGGCACCTAGTGAAGTTTGTTAAATGCCCAATGTGAGAAATAAAAATTTGCCATAGTGCCCAGAAAGCCTCAATCAGTAGTGCCCAAACCCAGACAAGTTTTCACCACGGGGAGGGGTAGGCAGTTTTCTCCAGGCTACCCCTGGGAAGGGATGTTTAAGGCTCCTCAGAACAGTTCTGGCTGGTTGGAATTTGTCAACCAAGTCATCCTGGGATTTGCTGAAGCAGAGTAGGATTGGAATGGATTTTTTTTTCTTGGGGGGAGGAGACAGCGTTGCTGCATATGGCTGGAGGGGAAGCAGGAGGTTGGGAGAAAGGAGTGGCTTGTTCAAACCTGAGAAAGATTCTGGGGAACTTCTAACCCTTCCCCTACCAAACCTAACCCTCCTCCAGGGTCCCTCTCTCAAGATGACCCTACTGTAACACTGTCCCCAGGTTGTAGCCCTAATGCTTCTCCCTGGATGCCTCCTCCCTCATGGACTTGTCCACTGAGGCTCACGCCCATCCTCTCTTCCCCTCAAGGCCTCTGCCTTGGTTCCCTGGGCTCCATCCTCCATTCTTGCCCACCTCTGACGCACCTTCACACAGTAGCCAAGGGAAGTTATATAAAACACAAACCTGACTGTGCCTCTCCACACCTCTCCCTTACTCCACTCAAACTTTTTACAATGACTCTGAACAATTTAGCTTCCATGGAACAGCTTCTTGGGGCCAACAACTCCTCACCTCCAAGCAAAGTATTATTAACTGTAGGGGATGGATTTTGGTGCTTCAAAGGGGCCATGTGTTCTCCAGCCTCCTAGCCTTTGCTAATATGCCCACAATTCCATCATGCCTTAGAACCTTCTCCCAGCTTATTCGTACCAAAACAGGTTTCAGGTGGGATGTCTCCTCTTCCACAGAGCCTTGTCTGCTCCTTGAGCTGGGTCAGGTACCTGCTCTGAGTTACCCCAGCCCTCTATGTTTCCTCCTTCAGAGCCCTGGCCACTCTGCACTGTCACTGTGAGAGGCAGGGCTGTCTTCCCCACTGGACTCTGAGATCTGAGAAGGCAAGGTCACCACCACTGGGACCCAGGCACGGGGCCACGTGAGGAAATGAATGAACAAATACCCAGAAAATCTTACAAAGAGGCAGACGGAGAAACTGAGACACCCAGACAAAGCCAGAGGGAAACAGAGTCACAGAGTTGGGTCTTCTAGAATAATTTGAAGCTCTTGGCCCAAGATTTATTGCTCTCTTCCTTTGTTCTCCATTTCCCAGGATGCCATCCTCTGGCAGAGCCCTATTCATATTGGTGGGAGGGGTAGGTGCTGTGACCATCATACTTATCAGTGGTGAGGCAATGCAGCATGAAGTGGCCCAGGTCGTGTTTGGAAATGACCCTGGAGGGACCTCGTCCATCCAGGGTTACTGAATAGACCCCAGTCAGCGGCTGGTCTCCTGCGAAGTAAAGACAGAGAAGCCTGATGAAGCAGATGTCCCTTCTCTCCCCCAACACATGACCACTCCAATGACTGTCCCAGGTGTGTCCCTAGGGTGCCAAGCCCAGATGGTCTAAGAGCCAGCAATGTATGAAACCCTTCCCATGTGCAGGGTGCTCATCTATACCGTCTACATCATTCATTTGACAAATCCATATTGATAACCTATTATATGTCAGGTGCTGGGCACCCAGCAAGGGACAAAAGTAGACAAGAATCCGTACCTTTAGCATGCAGACATTCACCAGGAAAAGGCAATGATTAAGAAAGTAAAATAGGCAATATGTTAGACGGAGAAAAATAGAGAATAGGCTAGAACTATTATTGACTTTATTTTACAAAGGGGCAAAATGAGACTCGACAGAGGAAGTCACTTGCAAAGGGTCACTTGCCAGCGACAATAGCTAGACCTACTCTGGGTCTGGAGGCATGATGTGGCTGTTACGAGGGCATCTAGTGGCTCTGTTATGACAATTAAAAATAATATCTGACAGTGACCAACTTAACTTCGGGATCAAATGCAGGGACAACGTGGAATCAGGTGCAGTAAGAAACACACACCTCATCCATGTGGCATTCCTGCCCAAAATGTTTAATCTGAGTCTGTGAAAAAACAACCAGAGAAATCCAGAATGTGGGATATTTCAACAGACACATGGCCTGGTTAATGTTATGGGAAATATTAAAAAAAAAAAAAGATATGGAGGATTGTTCCAGGTTAAAGGTAACATGGTAACTAAACACAATGCATGATCTTTGATTGGATCCTGGTTTTGGGGGAAGGAGGAGATGGAAAGATATTTTTTAATAATTGGGGAAATTTGCATATGGAGTGGATACTGAATAATGTGATAAAGTTAATGTCAATTCCCTTGGTGCTATAATGGTAATGTGGTTCATGCCCAAATATTTTTCTTCTTGGGAAATGCCTACTGAACTTCTGGGAGTGAAGTGTGATGATGCTGGAACTTACTCTAAAATGGTTCAGCAAAAAAAAATATATATATATATATATATATATATATATTCATATATATTTTTTATTTCATATAATATAATATTAGATGCATGCATAGATGATAGCTAGATAAAGCAAACAGCAAAGCAAATGTTAACAACTGAACCTAGATGAAGGGTTCATGAGTCTTCATTAACTTTTAATTTTTTCAGCTTTTCTGGAGGTTTCAAAGTTTTTACACACATACAAAAAAAGAAAAACTGAAAAAGAGTAGTCAGTGTTAAACAATTGTTAAGTATGATCTCTGGGTTTCACGTCCAACCTGGGAGCTTCACTTCAAGATGTAGTATTATGAGCCCTGTTTCGAGATAAGGAAACGGTGGCTCAGAGACCAGAGGCCTGAAGCCCACCCAGCGCTGGGCTTGGATTTTTCACCCAGCTTCTCCACCATGTAGTTTCAGCACCGATTCAAAGCTTAGCGTTCAGGTTCCAAGACGTTCCTGAACTGAATCTTATTTGAGCCTCTATAATGTGTGGGGGCCTCCTCTAGTCAGGAGCCCCAGAAGGCGGAGGGCAAAGCAGAACTGCCCAGTGGGCAGGCAGGCGTGAAGGAGACAGAAGCAGCTGTCACACCCAGACATTCACCTGACTCCCTCAGGCACCAAGCCACCTCCTTAAAGAGTCTATGCTCCATAACAGCACTTAGCTCCCATCACTGCTTTACCTTTTCATTATTCACCATAGTATTACCCAACAGCAAGAGTGATTGTCTATCTTTCGTTTGTCTGCCCTGCTAGAAACCTAAGCCTCATGAGGGCAGAGACTATTTTACCTGACTTGAAATGGTGGCCAGGTGCATACTTCATATGCAAGATGCATTTGCTGGATGAATGTACCTCTCCCTTTGTCTGACTGTGTCTCTCTCAATGTGGATTCCAGACCGGGAGAGGAAAAGAGGGTTAGATGTAGTTTACTGGTTCATTCCACAACACCACCGCGAGGTGTGAGTCTCTGCATTAGTTTGCCTGACAAGTATTTACTGAGCATCTGCTACATGCTAAGCCCTGCTCTAGGCACTGGGAACAAAGCTACGATCAAAAGACAAAATCTGTGGCTTCAAAGAGTTGACAGTCTAGTGAGGGGAACACACGGGAAATAAGATAAAGAAAGCAATGTTATGATGTGTGTGGTGAAGTGTGATTCCCTCTCCCTTGAATATGCACCAGCCCTGTAATTCACTTCTAAGGAACAGAAAGCAGCGGAAGCAGCCCTGTGACATATGGGACACTAAGGGGGACGCCATGCAGGTGTGCCTGCCAGTGACAGTCTGCATCAACCACCAGCCGTCCGTGAGGAAGTCTTCCTCGTGACTCCATCCCCAGCTGTTGAGCAGCCACATGGGAGCCTCAGCAAGCACTGCCCCCCAAGCCTCGCCGCTCCCGCTCCCCAGGAAGCTGATCCAAACAGATGAGGGTGGTGGGTTTACATTGACAAATTTGGGGTGGTTTGTTCAACAGAGATAACTGAAAAGTATGTTAGAAAGGAGATAAAATCAAGCAGGAAAAGAGGATAAAAAGTGTACAAGGAAGCTTTGCAGATTTAGACTGGCCAGCGAGGGCCTGGCAGATCTCCCAAGAGGAATGGAGGGAGCAGGGTGGTGACAACCCTGCCACTGGGTCCCAGCCCCACTCACCTATATGGGGTGGCATCACAGCCACGTACTTCAGGCCTGACTCCTGCAGCACCTTGTGCATCCGGATGTGGTCATCGGTCACATCCTGCAGCCGTGGGGGCACCTTGGCAGGGTCCCAGAGCAGGAAAGCTGGGGGGATGGAGGGCAGGGTCAGCCAAGGCTTGAGGACAGCATGGCCAGGCCCACAGCCTGTGTTTTGTGCCAGAGCAAAACCCTGCAGGGGGTCACCACTGCCTTCCAACTGCTGCAGGCTGAAACCTGGGCGTTATCCCTGCTTCCTGTCTTTCCCTCATAGCCACATAAAAACCGATCACTTGTGACTCCACCTAATTCTGTCCACTGTTACCTCCTGCCTGGACATGGCAATAGCCTTCTCCCTCATCTCCCTGCCCCTGCCACCCACAATGTTCCCCATTTGCAGCCAGAGGGGTCTGAGCCCACCCAACTGAGTGGCTCCATCTCACTCAGGGTGCAAGCAAAGTCCCCATCAGGGCCCATCTGGCTGAACCTGATCTGGCCCCATCTGCACCCTGACCCCACCACCCAATTCTCCCCTTCGCTCACCCTGCCTCAGTTATGACCCTCTTCATAGGCTTTGCCACCACTGCTCCCTCTGCTTGGAGTCCCATGACTCTCACCGTGCAGCCTTCCTCATCTCACTTCCCGTCCCAAGGTGGCAACTGGTGTGGTGAATGGTAGACGTGAGGAGTGCAGACCCGAGACAGATAGCCTGGGCCCCCCAGCTCTGCCGGCCTGAGCTGCGTGCACTCTGGTATGCCGATGGGCCTCCCGGAGCCCCCGCTCCCTCAGCTCTAGGGAGATGGCAGAACAGCCAGGTTTACCGAGCATCGACTGTGTCCACCAGAAGTACAAGTGCTCCAAAGTATTTTGTGAGGATTAAGTGGCATCCATCCCTGAGGTACTCAGATGGTGCCCAGCGCACAGTGAGTGCTCAGTAAACGCTATTAGCATTAACTGCTCTAGTTACACGTGTTGCACCCTTTCTTTTGGGTTATTCAGGGCAACCATCTGTCTGATGTCTATCTCCCCATGAATTGGGAGCTCAGTGACGGTAGAGCCGTCTGTATCCACGGCTCTGTTACTTCCTCTAGGAGACTCTCTTTGAGTCCTTCTCAGGCTGAGTCAGAGGCCTTCTCTGGACTTGACAGTCCTCTAGGCTTCCCCCATCTCAGGCCTGACCCCTCTGCCGGTGCCTTTCCATCCTGGCCCTGACTGTTTTGGACTGTCACTGATGATGGCTCTATTTACCACTTCCCTCCCATCTGGTAGACCCATGAGTGGGGCCCAGGGCTATATTGGTCACCACTGAATCTCTGGTATCACCCAGCATGGTTCAGGCACACCGGGGGTGCTCGATTAATACACAATAACTCCAACGCCACCTTGTAGAAGCCCCTGGGCTGCCTGTCCGGTTCCTAAGCCCCACCCTTCAGCCCCACCCCTATGATCCCACCACCCACCCGAGGTGCAGGCCACGACCTTGGCCACCCCATGGGCCTTCATGGCTGCCACAATGTTCCGGGCGCCCTCGGACATCACCGTGGTAGGACCTTAGAGAGGACAGAGAGCAGCTGTCACTGGCAGGCGGTGGTGGCGGTGGCGGTAGGGGCGGGGCCGGGGGCGGGGGTGGCGCTGGGGGTCGAGGCTCAGGGGGCGGCCGCGGGCAGAGGGGGGGCCCAGTACTGAGGTTATTGCCAGTGCCCAGCAGCACGATGACAGCATCTTGCCCAGCCACGGTCTTGTCCACATCAGCCGCCTTCAGAACGTCACCCACTACCACATGGGCTGCCCGGGGTCCGTCTGCGGGCAGTTTGGAGGCATCCCGCACCAGCACTGTCACCTCATAACCTGTGGGCAAAGAGGGGCAGGGAGGCAGGTCAGCGGGCTTGCGGGCTCGCACTTCTGGGGTCTGGGGTCTGGGTCCTGGAGGGTGCCACAAACTCCAAATCCATCCCCAGACCCCCTACACTGGGGCAGTGGCTTTCAAACATATTTGCAGGCATAACCATGGTTGATATTCAACTGGTTGTTAAAACAGGGCAATACCTTTACGTTGGTTCATAAACAACCTGCATTGATGCCTCTCCCCTGCCCTCCTCACCCAACTCCCCACCCCGCCCGACTTCTCTAACCTCCAGCAGCTAAAAGGTTAATGCCTGGCATCACACTGGTCTCTGCTTCCCATCCACAGGTCCCGAGGAAACTGAGGCACAGAGGAGGATATGAGTTGCACAAGGGCTGCCCAGTGCTGGAACTGGTTCCCCAGGCCTTCTGAGGGGCCGTCTCAGTGGTCACTAAACATTTTGAATGTTGCCTTGGTATGTCCCCTCCCAAAGAATTTTGGATAACTGTGTCCCACCTCCCACACATACACATTTTAAAGTTCACAGCTAACATATTTCTTGCTGTTTCAAACAATGGCAAAGGATGTTAATGTTTGGGTGTATTGCAAATGATAATATCAAAACAAATGATTAACTGTGGTCTCTGTTATGGATGAACGTTTGTGTCCCCACCACAATTAATATGCTGAGCCCCTAACCCCCACCCAGTGTGATGGTATTTGGAGGTGGGGCCTCTGGGAGGTAATTAGTTTTAGAAGACGTCATGAAGGTGGGGCCCCCCGTAATGGGATTATTGTCCTTACAAGGAAAGGAAGAGAGACCAGAGCTCGCACCCTCTCCACCACGTGAGGACACAGCCAGAAGGCAGCCATGTGCAAGCCAGGAAGAGGGCCCTCACCAGAAACCCACTCTGTTGGTACCTCGGTCTTGGACTTCCCAGTCTCCAGAACTGAAAGAAATAAATGACTGTTGTTTAAGCCACCCGGTATATGGTATTTTGTCATGTCCCAAGTTGACTAACACAGCCTCTAAACATCATTCTTGTACAAAATGAACTAGAGCGCATTGGAGAAGTGGCTGATGGCTGGGCTGGGGCAGGGAAAGGACAAGATAAGCCTGGACTATCTTGTATTGTCAGTTGGTAAGGCAGTGCTTAAAGACTAAAGGGGCCACTTGAAAGGGTTCTCACTGGACAAATCAGGGACAACCTGATTTGTCCAAAAGATACTGATGGTAAAAAATTGAAACACATCAAATATATAAAAATCCCTGAGTTCATAGTAACACTAACAAAGAAACCTCATTGGTTGTCATTGGCAGCTATCAGAGTAATCCTCTGAATCCGTCATTCTGAAAATGATAAAGGAAAAGGAAAAACAGTAACACTGTTCCATTTCTCTTGATAGCTGTCATCACATGTTGCAAAAACAAATGATGGGGGATTTGTATACTCTGAGGCAATAATGATAACAATGATACATATTTTTGGACCACTCACTCCATGCCAGGTACCAAGTGCCTTACATATATTAATCCATTTGGTGCTGAAAGTAAACTAGGCTTTGAATTCTGTCCCTATCACCAGTTAGCCATATGACGTGGGCAAGTCACGTAACCTTTCTGGGTCTAGGGTGTTCATTTGTATAGTGACACTAATAATAGTCTCTACTTTATGGGGTTATTATAGGTTAAATAATACACTTAAAAGTCTAATGTAGCCAGTTGTTTCAAAAAGGGTGCCAAGACAATTCAGTGAGGAAAGAATAGTCTTTTCAGCAAATGTTAGTGGGACGACTGGCTGTCCATATGTAAAAGAATGAAGCCAGATCCCTACCTCACATCATATGAGAATCAACTCAAAGTGATCCAAGACCTAAATGTAAGAGCTAAAACTATAACAGTCTTAGAAAAAAAATAAACATAGGTATAAATCTTTGTGACTTTGGATTAGGCAAGGGTTTCCTCGCTATGGCACCAAAAACATAAGTAACAAAAGAAAAAACAGATACCCTGGACCTCACCATAATCAAAACCTTTTGTGCTTCTTCAAGGACAGCATCAAGAAAGTGTAAAGACAATTCACAGAATGGGAGAAAATTTTTGCAAATCATACATCTGATAAGGGCCTTGTATTTAGAATATAGAAAAACATCCTACAACTCATTAATAAAAGGATGAATAACCCAGTTAAAAACTGGTCAAATTATGCAAATAGACATTTCTCCAAAGATATACAAATGGTTAATAAACACATGAAAAGATACTCAATATCATTAGTCATCAGGGAAATGCAAATCAAAACCATAATGAGATGCCACTTCATACCCACTAGGATGGCTAATCAAAAAGACAGACAATAAATGTTGGTGCACATGTGGGGAAATTGGACCTTTCACACACTGATGAGAATGTTGAATGATAAACAGCTGCTTTGGAAAAACAGTCTGGCAGTTTCTCAAAAGGTTAAACATAGAGTTACCATATGACTCAGCAATTCCACTCCTAGGTATATGCCCAAGAGAAATGAAAATACATATTTACACAAGAACTTGTGCACATGTGCTCACCTCGGCAGCACATATACTAAAATTGGAATGACACAGAGAAGATTAGCCTGGCCCCTGTGCATGAATACACGCAAATTCATGAAGCATTCCATATTAAAAAAAAAAACTTGTACATGAGTGTTCATTGAGGCATTATGTATTATATATTCATAAAAAAATGTCAATAACCCAAATGCCCATCAATTGAATGGAACAATAAAATGTGGCATATCCACGCAACGGAATAATATTCAGCAATAAAAAGAAATGACTGTCTGATACATGCTACAAAGGCTGAACTTGGAACAAATGGTTTTTGCTGAGGTAAAGAAGCCGGTCACAAAGAAAAATGTAGTGTACGATTCCATTTCTATGAAATGTCCAGAATAGACAAATCCACACAGACAGAAAGTAGATGTGTGGTTGCCTAGATTGAGCTGGAGGATGAGTTGAGCAGGAAAATGGGGGGTGACTCAGGATTTCTTTTTGGGTGATGAAAATGTTCTAAATTGATTGCGGTGATGTTTGCACAGCTCTACGAATATGCTCTGAATTGTATACTTTAAATGGATGAATTATATCTTAATCAAGCTGTTATATAAAATGCAGAGCTAACACACACAAATGAAAAGTTAGGGACGCATGGCACAGGAATGAGTGCTATATGGGTGGTGGCTGTTCCTATGCCTTTCAATCTTCTCATAACGTCTTTGCCTGTCCTGGTCTAGCCCTGGGCTCCTGGTACATCTCACCCCTTCCAATCCATATTCCACATGGCAGCCAGACAGAGCTTTCTGCAGTTACGTATATATTTTTTGTGTCTTAAAATATGTTTATTTGTGCACTTTCCTTTATTCCAAGTAACTATATTAGCTGGGACTATGTGATGACTGACCAGAAGGTTAATGTATAAACTGCTAAAGAGGGCTGGCAATTTTGTATAAGTATTGCTATAAAACACTAGACTCACATAAGAGATATGTTTTTTCAAGTGTTTCTTAAAAACTGAGATATAATTGGCATATAACATTTTATTAGGTTCAGGTGTACTGAAATACATATATTTTTTTAATTGAAGTATCATTGATATACAATCTGTTGATTTCAAATATACAACACAGTGGTTCAACAGTTGCCCATATTATTAAATCCCCACTCCCTCTAGTGCGGTAACTATCTATCAACTTCTTAGAAAGATGTTACAGAATCATTGACTATATTCTCCAATGCTGTACTACCATCCCTGTGAATTATTATTCCTCTTTATCCCCTTCACCCTTCCCTAGAGCCACCCTAACCCCTTCCCCCTTGGTAACCACTAGTCCCTTCTCAGTGTCTATGAGTTTACTGCTGTTTTGTTCCTTCTGTTTTGCTTTGTTTTTATATTCCACAAGTAAGTGAAATCATTTGGTATTTGTCTTTCTTTGCCTGGCTTATTTCACTGAGCATAATATCCTCTAGATCCATCCATGTTGTTGCAAATGGGAGGAGTTCTTTTCTTTTTATGGCTGAATAGTATTCTTTTGTGTATATGTACCACATCTTCTTTATCCATTCATCTACTGATGGACACTTAGGTTGCTTCCAGATCTTGGCTATTGTAAATAGTGTAGCAATAAACATAGGGGTGCATATATCTTTTTGAATCAGAGATTTTGTTTTCTTTGGGTAAATTCCTAGGAGTAGAACCTGCAGTTATATTGAACTGCTCTCTGCTCAGCTCCCTCCCCTGATGCCCCAGTGCTTTGAAATAAAGACCACACCTCTCATGACAGCCTTCAAGGCCCTTCAGGATCTGCCCTCTCCTCCCTCCAGCCAGTGCTGGAGCCTCTGCCCTCTCCACCCACTGCACTTCTTTCTGTTCCTCAAATGTATCCTGCTGCCTGCTGCCCTCTGGCTTTGCACACACTGTCCCTACTGCCTGGAGCACTCTTTATCCTCTTTCCCCAGGCCTCTCTGCCACTTGTGCTTCCTCTGTCATGGCCCTACTTATGCTGACCTGGAGTAAAGCAATGGCCCTTCAGGTCCAGACACCTTATCACACTTGCAACCATCCCCCTGACTTTTTATAAATGCAAAAGCATAGGTTTTACTGCCCCACAGACCTGCATTCAAACTCCAGCTCTTTCACTTATTGGCTGAGGAACCTCAGGAAATACCTTCCCTGATTGGACCGCTCTAAAGTGAGGATCACAATCCCCAGCGCCCCCATCCTGTGTGACCACCTTTCATAAGGGAATGACATAAAACCTGGGCTGCCCTCACACTCGTGTGGAAGCAGCAGGGGCTTTCAGGATGCCAATGTGGGCATTGGTTAAATGCCACTGGTTAAATGGACCCTAGTAAATTGTGAGTATTTTGGGGGAGAAACACAGTGAGAGCTCTGACACAGGCCCAGTGCAATTAGTGCTACATTATTGGTGATTAGTGATGTTTTCGGAGACCCTCCTATGTGCCAAGTGCTTTCTATGCCAAGCTCTTTCCACAGGTGAATGTTTTTTCTTTTATCACAACATTTTTAACATAGCCACATTTAAATTTAATAGCCACATGTGGCTACTGGCTACCACATACTACTGTTAGTTTTAGAATTACCAGACTTTACCCTCTACAGAGAACAAGAGCATTTATATTTCCAAGCTTTTTTTTTTTTTACAAATCCTTTATATTTTTCTGTCAATTTTTAACTTTGAAACAAATTCAGACTTATAGAAAAGTTGCAATACCTAGATTCTCATATTTGCTTTATCTTTGTGTGTTTATAGGATGTATATGTCATATAATTATACATGAGTGTATTACATTTATATATACATATGTAATTATATACATATATAAAAATTTTTCCTAAGTATTTGAGAGTAAGTTGCAAAAGTCATGCTCTTTTTAAGTTTTTAAAATCTCAACCCTCAATACAAAATAGATTTCACAGCCTAACCCTGTATAAAAACCCATATACACAGAAATGGAAACAAAAGTTTCATAAAACAAATATTTAACATGTGACTGAAACAGGGACCGTGGGTTTAGACAAAGCAGGGTGAAGGCCTCTGGAAAAAGACCCCTACCAAAATTCCATGTTAAACAATTAAGCAAAGCCAGAGTCACATTAATTCTCTAAAGTAAAAATATCAAACTAGGAATATAAGCAATCTTCAGTGAGATTAGTTAAAACTAAAAAGCCAGGAGCAACTTGGCCTAGAAGTCTGAATACTCCCCAGATAAAGAAAAGTATCTCAGCATAGCCTATGTTTTCACTGTGTCAATTAGAGCATACCATTGTAAGGTTTACTATAGCCTGCTCGAAGGCCCAGCTTATTTAGGAAAAATTCTATCTTAAAGGTAAGATTGCATTTTAATCAAACGAACAATAATTCAGCCCATCTTGGAAATAAGGCAGGCAGTCTTAATTGATATGCTCCTAAATCAAAAAGCGGCTATACTGGGGAAAAAATCGGAGCAGTAAATTTCTTGTTAAGCTAACTTTGAATAATAATCCACTGATAAGAAACTTAGTATCTCTTCAAAAATAAATATTTTGGGACCATCCAGCAGGTCTGCATCCCTAGCTCTTTGTCTCTCAATCGCCTATAAAACCCCCTAGAAAACGCACCATCCCAGACTCTCTTGTCCCCTCCCAGAATGACCCAGGAGCTCTTTCCTCTTACATTATCTCTAAATAAAAGCCTCTCACTCGCTCTCCTACTTTGAGTGTTTGCGAAGTTCATTCTTCGACTCCGTGAACAAGAACCCCGGCATCAATACATTCTGACAGTTATGACCAATTAAATATATTTTAGAAATCACTATGACCTCTATTTTGAAAAGCACCAGATTTTAATAACCCTACAATATAGGTATTTTTATATGCTCCTTTTGAGGATGGGGAAACTAAGGCAATCTTAGTCAACTGGGCCAGGATCACACAGCTATAATCTGAGTTCACTCAGCCAAGGAGTGCGTATGGAGCACCAACTATGTGCTGGACACAGTTCTAAGCCTGTCTCATATAGTATCTCATCTAATCATCATGAAAGTCCAAGGGCAAGAGCTAATAGTTTTTTTTTTCCGGGATTTTTTTTTATTAAGGTATCATTGATATACATTTAACATGAAAAACAATGTGGTGACTACATTCACCCATATTATCGAGTCCCCTCCCATGCCCCATTGCAGTCACTGTCCATCAGTGTAGTAAGATGCCACAGAGTCGCTACTTGTCTTCTTTGTGCTACACTTCAAGAGCTAATAGTTTTATCCCCACTTTACAGATACCTAGGTACACATAAGTCAAGGCACTTTGATCACACAGGTGGGCAAGTGGCAGAGCTGGGGTTTGAATGCAGGCTGACACCAGAGTTGGTGCCTGTCAGGGCTCAGTCCTGCAGAACGACTGACGTACCTAAAGCCTGGCTCATTTAAGCCCTTCCTTTTTCTGATGGGGACAGCAAGGCTCAGAGGCTCACTGAGGGTCTGAAGAAACTGGAGCCCAGATGTTCTAGAAGGCCAGGCCTCCTTTAGGCCTCAACTCTCTATTCCCCAGGGTGCAGTCCCAAGTATGACCAGCAGGGTGAATGAGTGGGGTTCAGTGGAATTCTGGATTATGGGAAAGGAAACAAGGAAATCCAAATCTCAGAGTGACTCAGCACCTCTCAACTTCTCCCTCTTACTTCCTCCCCAGAAATGCTAAGCAGCAAATTTATTTCTCCCCTCCCCACAAGTCAAGATCCTCATTAGGTCTTTTGTGGGAGGGGGAGAAGAGTGGGGCTAATGGGGAATGCTCAGGCAGAATCCCTCCAAGGGGGGTAACTAAACTAGGGGACAGCAGAAAGTAAGATCCTGGCAGCCTGCACCCTTTTGGAGCCCCCAGATAGTCAGTATCTTCATAATCACTGAGGCCACCAAAGGGTGGAGCCCTATATCTGGAACTCCCAGGCCTCACTGGGGGTTGGTGAAGTCTGGATGGTGGGGGCAGACGTTACAGCAAAATGCTTATCCCCTTTTCCTGTGGGCAACTCAGAATTTTCAACCCTCATCCACTTTACAGGACCGGTGTCCCCAAGTCCTCACCTACTTTTCCATGATCCTCTTTCCTCTAGGTTCTCACAGCAAACCCGCCCCTGAGCCTTTTCAACTTCCAGCCTTGGTGCCCAAGCCAAGAGCCAGTGGACTTTAGGCAGTAAGAGCACAGGCTGGGGTCAAATCCCAGCACTACCACTTTCCAGCTGTCCGATATTGGGCAAGAACTCTCTGAGCCTCAGTTTTCTCACTGGCAAGTGAAGTGATACTTGTTCCCACACGAGTTCGGTGAGTATTTAACACAGGTGAAGGGAGGGCAGTGCTGGAAGGCAAGCCGACACCTGGCTTAGTAAGCCCTGGCTGGATGTATTCACCACCACAACTACCATAACCACCACATTTCATAAGAGCACTGGATTTAAACCTATCTGTCACTGGAGTCCCGCAGCCTCCCGGGGCCAATTCCTATTCCTGGGGCTTACATAAAATTGGATTTTACAGCGTTCCCCATTTGTGCCTCCGTGGCCATCTGCTTTATCCCAACACATCAAGGAACTGATGGCCCCAAGCAGCCTGGCCCTGGCCCGTGGATGCCCCTTCCTAATGCTCTGCCTGTGCCCCCCGTGACATCCCCAGCCCGCCCCAACTCATGCCTGCTTGCACCGCCTGCGCCAGAGTAGTGAGCCCGGTCCTCCCGGTGGCGCCGAAGATGGCAATCTTCTTGACGTCCATGCTGCGGGGTCGTTGGGGAGCGAGGCCGTGTAGTCGCACGACGCGCGGGAACGGACTGGCGGATAGGGGCCCTCTCAGTCCTTCTCAAGATGGAGGGAAGGGGAGGGACTGGCACAGAGGTCCACGCCTCAGCCTGAGCCCCGCGGTCAGCCCCATGGGCGGGGCCAAACAGGCCACGCCTCCATCAGGAAAGACTGCGCGGACGGCGCAGGAGTCAGCCGGCCTCCTCCTACTGCCCAGCACCGCCCCCTCCGCCCGCCACTTAGGCTGGGAGGCGTGGCCGTATCTGGCCTACGGGGAAGGACCCACGGCCCCGCCTCCGCGCCGTAGCGCCCGGGGCGGGGCAAGAGGGGATACGCCCACCCTTCTCTCACGCCCCCTTTCCCAGGGTCTGGGACTCACCTGGGACTCACACTACACCCCAGGGCCAAATCGAAGCTACCGGAGCGAGAAAGTGAGGGAAGACACAGTGTGGGTGTGGGGATGTGACCCTCATAACTGCGAATCTGTGTCTATGTGACCCCGTGTGACTAGGTAACCCCAAGGGAGAGCATGATTGTGGGTAACACCATGTGCCCAACTCTGTGTGTAGCAGTGTACAGTGTAAGACTGTGATACCACGTATGGCAAACATGGATGCTGTTCCTGTGTGACCTTGTGGTGACACTGTGGGTGACACTGTGTCAATGTGTAATAAGGTGTGGGACGTGTGATGTGTTAAATGGGAGTGTGCGGCTGTTAGTGACAGTGTGACACTGCATGTGTCGTGTAAGGTTGTGCGACTGTGACACCATTTGAGTGTGTGGCTGTGCATGTTACAGTTGTGATGGTGTTTGTGACCTCTCGTGACTGCATGATGTATGAGTGTGTGGCAGTGCAGGATGTGTGACTCCCCACGTGAATATGTGACTAGTATAAGTTTGAGTGTGCAAAAAAGTGTGACACTGTGTGTGATGTGTTAGTATATGACACCCTGACCCCATGGGAGTGTGCAGCAGTGTGTGGCATATATGTGCTTGTGCGTGACACCACATGGATGGTGGTGACACTATTTGTGTCACGTGTGTGATGCCATCAGGCACTGTGCCAGCGTGTGACTGCGTGTGAGTTTGAATGTTTGACCCTATGTGACCGCATATGAGGGGGTGACACTGTGTGAGTGTGTGCCGTGGATAACGTTTGTGATGCTGTATGTGGTCCTGTGTGTTACAGTGTGGGAGTGTGTGACGCTACCTCTGGCTCCGCGAGCGCAGCGCTGTATCCCACGCCGGAGCCGGGTGTGTGCCCGCGCGTGGGCCAGCGCTGCAGGCGGCCGGGACGACTGGGACCGCCGGCGGGAGGGGGTCCCGGGGGCGCGCCGTGCGCGGCGGCCGCGCAGGGGTGGCGCGGCGGCGGCGGCGCATGCGGATCTGGCCGAGCGGCGGGGCCGGCGGGGCCGATCAGAGCCGGGCCGGGTTGGGCCGGGCAGCGGACGCCCACAGGGAGGGCGGTCGGGCGCGGCGAGCAGCGGGGACAGCGGCGCCGGCGGCCGTGGGCCCAGGTGAGCGGCGTTGGGGTGGCAGCCCTTCCCTGCGGCATCTCCCCACCTGCTCGAGCATCCCTCCCCCTCGCGCTTGGCCTGGCCTGAGCCCCCAGGGTCTCCTCGGCTAGGGGGGTGCTAAGGGTCGAGCGCAGAACGAGCCCCCATCGCTCAGCCCAGTCCAGCCTCCGCACCATGCGTGGGTCTTCCACCCAGGCCTTGTCCTTCCCAGGCCCCCTCCTTGAGAACCGTGACTAGACTGCCGGGAAAGAGGCGCGGCCTTGGAAGGGTTAACGCATCCGCTCCCGCCCTGAGCCTCACCCGCGGGGCCAGCCTTTTTCTGGATCAGCAGGACACCCCTTCCCTCCTCCCCCCTAGCCCTCTTCTCCCTTCCTTCTCCATTCAATCACGTAACGGCCAGGGCTCTTCCTCAGGCAGCCTGACCCAGAGCTCACCAAGTGCTAAGCGCTTCCCATCCCCAACTGTCTTTCCTTGAGGTAACAGTTGTGATCACCATTTAACAGGGATGCAAACTGAAGCAGAGAGAGGCCAAGTTAAAGATACTGGGTTAAAGATACAGCAACACTAAAGCAGGGCTTGAACTAATTTGTCTCTGACTCCAGCAGAGGCATTTTGATTTGCTAAGATACGTGACCAGCAGATGCAAGGACCATGTAGTGAGGGCTTGCAGGTACTAGACACCATGTTCCCTGCATTCTTAACTCATTTCATCTAGGAAATGGGTACCATTATCATTACCATTTTACAGATGAACAAACTGAGGCCCAGAGAGGAGAAGTGGCTTGGCCAAGGTGGCACAGGTGGTAAGTAGCCATGTGCCCACTTACAGCCTTCCATGGAAGAAGGGAAGAGTAACAGTGGGTTTTGGACTGTCCACCAAAAGGGACAGTCTTTTCTATACTGACCAAGACCTGTATCCTGCCTTCCTAGAAGCTGGTGGGTGGGCAACTGGCTGGGTCTTTGGGAAGGAGGACATTGACCTCCTCCTAGTTCCCTCCTTTCCTAGTCTTAGAATCGAGCCTGGGTGCCTGGAAGGAGAAACAGATGTATCTGATGTCTCCCACTCCCTTAAACTTCATATTTACAATCGGGCAGTATTCTAGAGCATAGCTCTGGAGTCGGACAATATGTCAACCAACAATTGCCACAGTAATGTTGCATATGAAACCACCACAAATTCAGTGTCTAAAAACTGGGTATTACCTCACCAGCAAGTCTCAGGTCTGCATCTTAGTCCAGGCTCCACTGGGCAGCTTTTCTGGTTGTGGCTGGGCTCATTCACATGTTGGGATGGTGAGGGACGATGACTGCTTTAGCTGGCTTTGGCTTTAATGACTGGGGCCTTTGACCCGGACCATCCTAAGAGTGTTTTTCTCATGGCTACAGTCAAGCACAAGCAAAAACTTGCAAGGTCTCCTGAGTCCTAGGCTTAGAATTCACCAGCACTTCCATCTAATTCTTCTGGTCACAGCAAGTCTGTGGTCAAACCTAGAGTCAAGGGGTTGGGGGACCACTCTTCCATCCCTCCGACCCCAGCAGTAGAACACTGAAGAGTTATGTGGTGAAAGATGTGGCTATAAGGATGAAAAATCAGGGCCGTTTAATACAATCATTCAATCACAGTACCTACATTTGAATCCTGGCTGCCCACTGGCTGTGTGACCATGGGAAAATGAATTAACCCCTCTGTGCCTCAAATTTCCTCTGTATAAAACAGGCCTAATAATAGCCTATCTTCAAGGAATTAAAGAAGATAATGCATGTAAAGTACTGAGCACAGTGTAAGTGCTCAGTAAATGTAAATTATTATTACTGCATTATAGGGGTTCTATTGATAACAATGTTATTGTTCCAACAATAGTAACTGACAATTTTCTGAGCTCCTACTCTGCCAGGCATTAAGCTGGGCGCTCTAACACAGCCCAGTGAAGTAGTCATGACGAACATTATTGTCATTATTATTATGTCCATTTTACAGGCAGGGAAACTGAGGGTGAGAGATTGGATAGACTGTTAGAAGTGGGAGCTCTGAGCTCAGACTGTTTCCAGCTCTAACCTACCTCTGCCCATCTCCAGGCCTCACCTTCCCGGATGGCGCAGGTATCAGGTGACGTGGACAACATGGAAGGCTTGCCAGCCCCTAACAACAACCCTGCAGTCCGCTGGGAGAGTCCTGATCGGGGCTGGGAGCGGGAGCAGCCTGCTCTCTCCACTGCAGCCGCCTCACTCTTCGAGTGCTCCCGGATCAAGGCCTTGGCCGGTACCTGGAGGAGGGTTGGGGTGGGACAAGGGGAGGGAAGGGAGGAGCCTGCCAGGGGGGTGTCTGTGAGCCTTTGTGCCTAAAACCTTGATGGCCTGGAGGATAGGAACAGAGTTACAGACACTAAGAACTTGAATCTTTAGGCCAGCAGTGTCCAATAGGACCTTCTATAATGACAGAGAAATGTTCTCTGTGTGTAACGTCCAATATACTAACCGCTAGTACTTGTGGCTGTGAAAACTTGAAATGTGGCCTGTGCTGCTTGAGGGACTGAGTTTTTAATTTCTTTTTTCCTTTAAAGTAATTTACATTTAAATAACTGCTGTGGTTTGTGGCTACAACCTTGGAATGTACTATTTGAGAAACAGGGGCTTTTGCAAGCATGCTTCCTTACAATCTCAAAATGCTGAAACATTGGAATTTAGAATCTTAGAATGTCATACTCTGAGATTTTTCAAACCTGAGACCTTTAGAGACAAGACTCTTGGAAACTTAGAACTTCATAATCACAGACCTTACACATTTTAAGTATTGGCCCTAGGATCATAGACCCTTAGAAACCTGAACTGTTATATACATAGATCCTTAGGGCTTTGTAATCCTATAACCTTTAGAATGTGGATCCTGAGAACTTTGAGACAGAGTGACCGCACCTCCCTACTTTTAGCACTGAAACCCTCAGTCTTGGGCTTCCAGGATGGTTGACCACCCTACTTTGATGTTTTAGAACAATATAAGCCAAGACCAGAGAACTGTATAGTTATATAATCTTAGAACCTTAGACCTTCGAAATTGTAGAACCTTGAACCTTGGACTTTATATTCATAAGGCTTTAGAACCTCAGAAGCATTTAATCATCAGCATTAAAACTTTATGAGCAAAGACCCTGAGAACCTTCAGAGACAGGTAACTTCATAATCATAAGCCTTACGCCTTTAAAACATTAGACCCTTGGCAACTTTGACCCGTGGGACCTTAATATCTCAGAAACATGGAGCGTTATAAACATAAATTATAGATTCTTAGAATCATGAAATCATAAAATCCTAAAGTCAGAATTAATTCTCTCAGAATCTCAGAATTTTAGTAACTTGCCATTTGATCATCATGGGATCTTCCATACTGAAATTCTTGGAACTTTATAATTATATGATGCTGAGCAGTGGTATCAAACTCCAAGGCCTCTGGGAAGCAGGTGACCTGAAGGAGAGTGGACTAGGGGTCATGGTCAACTGGAGAACAATGCCCTGGTTACCAGCTTTAGCCATGGGGAAATGTGAGCCCCAAGCTGTTAGCTCCCATGTTTATCTGCAATTTCCTAATTTAAAAAAATCTGTATATGCCACAAAATATGAATCAGATTAAACCCATGGATTGCCAGCTTCTGATTTAGAAACCTAGAATAATATAAATATACACTCATGGAAACTTAAAATCATACTTTTAGACCCTTAGAGCCTTAAAAACTTGGGTACATATTGATAAAATGCTAGAATTTATTATTTCATCCACAATATATTAATTCAATGCCTGTTCTGTGCCTGGCCTGTGCTGGACATTATGAAGGACATAATGGTGACTGAACCAGCTCAGGTGCTGCCCCCTCAGGGCTTCCAGGCCAGTGAGAGGGTTTGACCCGCCAGATAGTGATGACCCAAAGTGGTCAGGGCCAGGATGGGTGAGGCTCAGGCAGGGGGCTGTGATGAAGAACCCCAAGGCCTGTAGGAGCCCAGATGAGGTGCCTGGGGAGTAGGAGTACTTCCTGGAGGTGGTGATGCCTAAACTAAGGCCTAAAGGGTGAATAGGAGTGAAACCTGGAGTGGAGAGTGGAAGAGTATTCTAGGCCGAGTGAACAGCATATGCAAAACCTCTAAAAGTAGGGAGTGGCTTGAATGAGATGGGGAGTAAAAGATATTGGGGCAGGAGCCAGCGGGGGCCAGTTATTGAAGGGCCTTGTAGGCTACCATGCAGGGTATGAGGGCCTTGGAGAGCTCCAGCAAGATTTTAGGCAGAGGTGGGATGTGACAACATGGGGATCAAGGACTCTTTAAATCATAGAACTGCCGATTCACAGAACATCAGAACTGCACACCACAGACAGATAGACATCCAGTCCAGAGAAATTAGAAATCCCCTTTAAGATTAAAAAAAAAAAAGCCTCATACATTCAGTGTCTACTTAAATTATTATATCTATAGTTTTCCTAAATGCATACAAACCCAAGACTCTGTTTATATCCCCTATGCAGTCTTTACAGCTATAACACATTATACTGGGCTCCAGACCCAAACCCCAAAACCAGCCACACTCAGCTTCCTAGTAACTTCCAGAGGCTGTTCTGCTGCGGCTCAAAATGCTAATCTGACTTAGACCGCTAGGGTTCACTTTCTTTTGCATCCCTTTGCCCACTTCTCTCATGTTTTTTCTCTACTCAAACTAAGGCCAAACCTATGAGTAGAGTCCTCCATAACATGCTTTTCCGTGAAGACATTTAAAAAAATTGTCTGGACCCCATGCTCAGTGAGTTCCCTAATCATGCTCCCCAGTGGTGGCTTGCTGTCGCCATCTGTCTGTGTGAGGCCGCCTCCTCTTCATTCATTCATTCTCCGTTATTCCCAATCTCACACCTATGCCTTCTCTGCTCTAGGCAACCATTCTGATAGTTTTGATGCTCCTTCCCTTTGCAATATGTACATTGCTAATTAGTGTGTGTGGATACATATATTTTAACCCTTTATTAAAGTATTATGTGTATGTAGAAAAGCAGATAAATCATGAGTGTCCAGCACTTCCACAAATGAGCACTCTCTGGTAACCAGACCCCAGACAAGGAAACATAATATGACAGTCCCAGAGAAGCCCCCCCGTGGGCCACCTCTCTATAACTACATTCCAAGAGTAAATATGGTCCTAACTTCTAACAGCATACAGTCTTGCTAGTGTTTGAATTTCATGTAAATGAAATCATGCCATGTGTACCCGTTTGTGTCTGGCTGCATTCACTCAACCCTCTGCTTGTGAGATTCATCTGTGTCTACCTGTCCTTGTAGGCTGTTCCTTCTCCTTGCTGTATAGTATCCCACGGTGTAACTACGTCACAGTTAATCTACTTACCTGTTGATAAGCATTTGGATTGCTTCTAGTTAGGGCTCTAATGAACTATCACAAACTGGTAATTGCTAGTATTAGAAACTGTTACAAACAAAACCATTGTAAATGGTTGCTGCTTTAAACTTTCTAGTACATGTTCTTGGCACAAATGCTTATTTCTGGTGGCTTAGAGCCATACAGGAGTGAAAGTGTTGGGTCATATGGTAGGCGTGTATCTCACTTTATTAGAAACTGCCGGTTTGAATCATTTTACATTCCTGCCAGCAGTGTATGAGCAATTCAGTTGCTGTATACCCAAGCCTTAATATGGTCAGTGTTTTTAATTTTAGCCATTCTGACGGGTGTGCATTCTATTATGGTTTAAATTTGCATTTTCCTGATAACTAGTAACAATTAGGAGGACTAATTAGGAAGAACACCTTTTCTATGTTTATTGATTATTTGGATAGTGTCTTGCAAATGAGTTTCAGCCCAGGCAAGTTCACTATAGATTCACTGTGACCAAAGAAATTTACAGCAAAGGGTTTTTGGGGTGAAAAGGTTATACCCAACTATATTTCCAGGTGGCAGGTCAGTCCCTCAGCGCTGCCACCACCAGCCTCCGCTCCCCTCTCCTCCAGCCTTGCAGCCCCGCCAGCAGAGCACTGGGCAGAACTCTTTATATTAACACAACAATGGGTTATTGCCTAAAGGTGTGGAAGCGGTAGCCTAGCAACAGGCCAGTTACATCATCAGGTGATTTAAGTTCAGTGAGGATCCTGGCCATAGGAACCCCACTTTACCCACAGATAGCCTTCTGTGAAGTGCCCATTTGAATCTTTTTCACATTTCCCATTAATTTTCTTGCCTTTTTCTGATTGCTTTGCTGGTGTTCTTATATATTCTGGGTATAAGTCTTTTACAACATTGGATATATATGCTGTGAATAATTTCTTGTGCTATGTGGCTTGTCTTTTCATTCATTTAGTGTTGCCTTTTGATCAACAGTATTTCTTAATTTAAATGCAGTTTAATTTGATAATTATTTAATAATGATTTCCTGTGTGGCTAATATTTAGTGCCTTGTTTAAGAAATCTTTGCCTACTCCAAGATCATGGAGATAGACTTTGATGTTTTCTTCTAAAAGCCTTATGGTATTCCTTTCCCATTTAGATTTATAAGCCAAATGATATTTATTATATTTATTATTGTGTATAGTGTGGCTCAAGTTTCTTTTTTTCCCCCACATGGAAATCCAGTTGACTCCACTTCATTTACTGAAAAGGCTTTCCTTTCCCTACTGAACTGCAATTTCACTCTGTCATAAATCTGGGAGCCCTCTATGTATGGATTTGTGCATGTAGGAATTACTAATTGCTTCAAGTTTTGTCCTATTCTAGATTGCACTTTTTGCATTATTTTCTCCCACAGCACTATGCCTTAAGACCCATCCATGTGGCTCTGTGTACAACTACTGTGTTCCTTCTAACCACTGCATAGAATCTATGGTGTACATTCACCATGTTCAAGTTTCCTAGTGTTGGACAACCAGGCTGTCTCCCACCCCCAGGCTGCCCCAGCCCCCTCTTCACAAATAACACTGCACTGAACATCATCATCATACAGAGTCCTTATAAACCAGTGTGATAAAGCTTATGGGACACATATACAGGGAAAGAATTCCTGGATCATGGGGGCCCACACTAATTTAATTTGACTCAGAGGGCTTTTCTAACGGCTCTCCCAGTCTTTAACTCCCACTAGCAGGCAGGAGGGTTATGATGTCCCCAGATATCCACCAATACTTGGTATTTTCTGACTTCCTAACTTTCCCGAGATGAATAGCCAAGCACAGCATTTATATAGTAAGTCTCTCTCTATTCTTTCTCCTTAACCAGTAATGGATAAAGGCATAGTTACTCCTCTGCTCGCTGAAAGTCTCAGCGAGTTAAAGTTATGAATAAATTAAAGTCTTATCCTAGGGAAAGGTATTTCACTTGTGACTGGTGATTACCACAGTGGAGAAGAATAAATAAATGACAAAATAGCTGAATATGAGCTCAGTGATAAAGGTAGGACACGTGTCACTTGGCTTGGCGTCTTGAAAACCAAAGGTATGCGTGCAGCCAGGATCCTGGCAGGAAGCTGCTGGCCGCCATCAAGGGGCTAAGAGAGTTTAATGAAGGGACTATTTACAGAGGTGTGGGCATGGCTATGGGAGCATGCAAGGGCGGTGGAGACCCCCGGGGACTGGGGCAGGGGGGGCCGTGGTGACAGGGGATGTAGAGAGAGAAACCAGGCAGTGCTGGAAACCGGGTCAGGCAGGTAGGAAATAAATTCCTCAGTCCTTCTTCTCTGCCCTCAGCTCTTGCTAGCCAAGCCCATCAGAATGTTGAAGGCCTCTGAGCGCTGGGGAGTCCATTCATACAGTCCATACCGGCAAGCCTCCCGGGCCCAGAGCAGCTGCAGAAGAGTCAGGGTAGCAGCAAGGGGCAAATGGAAGACACCCTGTATTGTAACCAAACACACTCACCAACACAGTAAACCTTCTGTGGCATCTTAGGTCAGAAGTGGCACTGTGAAACATCTTTGGTTTCACCCCCACTGTGTTTTAGAAAAACATAAATCAGTTGCCAACATTTAAAAATAGGGAGATCTTGTCTCTAAAATGTCCAGACTTTTGGCCCCTCATGGGACATCACATGGCATGGCAACACTGGGCCTGCCCTCCCGCCGCGCTCCAGGCACAGGGGCTATGGGGCTGCTGCCCTCTTTTAGGGTGGCCTCTTTCCCTCGATTTCAGAGCCCGCCTGGCTGGATCTGTGGGCATTTCAGTTCTGGACCCCAGCTCCACGCTAACAAGACCATAATCACAAAGACTAAACTCTCACGGCACAGTCTGTAATGAAATCATCCAGATGGTCCAGGACGTGTTTCTATTAATTTTCTTTGAGTAGCATTGAAAAGGTATTACAAGATTAAAAAAAATATTCTCATGGATCCCTGTCCTCCAAGCATGAGTTCGCAAACACCTAGGGTCCCCCGGAACCCATTGAAGAAACCCCGATCTAGTCCCAGCCTGTCATTTTGCAAATGGAAAGATGGAAGCCCAAAGAGAGATGACCACTCACATAGCTGGTCGATAATAAAGGCAGGCCTGGACCCAATTGTCCTCATTCTGGCATCACTCTGGAGATGCACCGAAGTTCCACTTTGGCTTCAGCATTGGCCAGAACCTGCTATGTGGTGTGGGCATCAGCCTTTGGAAGGCAGAGTCACCAAATATCCAATTCAACACCTTTTCTGTCATTGCTTCCTCATATGTGATTGATATCATGAGTCCACACAGGTCTCCATCTTATCCACACAGCACAAAACCACCTTAAACAAACAAGATGTCTCATGTGGATTTACTTTTAACTTCTGCCTATTCATTTTGAGTTAGAGGTAAACACTCAGGATCTGGCTTGAAGTAAAAAAAAAAATACAGGTCAGTCAGTACACATTTTCTAGCAGTGTATATTTCTACTGCCAGTCAAGAACAAGATTTTAAATAATATTACAAAAGGTAAATGTTATGAAAAAAGAACTTGCGAGATTGCTAATGGTTAAAAAGGGAAACAGACTGGCAACATAAATCTTGATTCTCGCACTAATAGTAAAACTTAAAAGTGTGATGACTAAGTTACTTAGTAATGGAATGCTAAAAATACTGTGCACGCTAAGCTGCTGTAACAAATAGACCCAACAATAGAGTGGCTTGAAGGAGGGAGAAGCTTATTTCTCTCTCCTGGATAGTCCTGAGATGAGCAACCTAGACAGCAGGAAGGCTTTGCTCCAAGCACTCTGTGGATTCCAGGTTCCTTCTACCCTGTGCCCTGTGGATTTTGGTGTTCAGGCTTGTGAGTCAGAGGAAGAGAGAGGAAAGCCAGCTGGAAATCTCTTTTCTTGGTAAAGCTTTAAATTATGACATAATTATGGATTTACAGGAAGCTGCAAAGGTAGTACAGATAATAAAAATACTAACCCAATTTTAAAATGGGCAAGGGATTTATATAGGTATTTCTTCAGAGAAAAGAAGATATACCAATTGGCCAATAAATGTGTGAAAGGATGCTCAACATCATGAGTCACTAAGGAAACGCAAATCCAAACCACACTGAGATACCACTTCATACCCCCTAGGATGGCCATGACAAAAAAAATAATCACAAATTATGAGGAGGACGTGGGGAAATTGGAACGCTTGTACATTGCTAGTGGGAACATAAAATGGTGCAGCCACTTTGGAAAATAGTCTGGCAGCTCTTCAAAAGGTTAAACACAGACTTACCATATGACCCAGCCGTTTCCTTCCCTGGTAGGTGCTCAGGATAATTGAAAACATGTGTCCACACAGACACTTGTACCTGAATGTTCATAACAGCATTGTTCATAATGGCCAAAAGGTGGAAACAACCCAAACGCCCATCTGCAGATGACTAGATAAGTAAAAGGCAGATATATCCACACGATAGAATATTATTTGGCCGTAAAAAAAAAAAAGAATGCGGCGCTGACACATGCCACAACATGAAACCCTGAAAGCATTATGCTAAGTGTAAGAAGCCAGACACATGGAAGGCCATTTATGGTATGTCTCTATTTATATGAAATGTCCAAAATAGGTAAATCCATAGAAACAAAGTATATCAACGGTTACCTAGGGCTGGGAGAAGGGGGAGTGGGGAGTAACTTCTAATGAGTACAGGGTTTCTTCTCGGGGGTGATGAAGTATTCTGATATTCGATAGTGATCATGGCTGCACACCCTGTTAATATACTTAAAACCACTGAATTTACACTTTTAAAAGGGTGCCTTTTATAGTATATGAATTATAGCTCATACTAACGCTGTACATAAGTAAAAGAGAGGCCCCAAACAATTTCTTTGTAAACAAGTGAATCAGAAGTCTCACGAATTCTTCCACTGCCTCCCACTGGCAGTCACATGCCTGCTCCTCGCCCAGGGATGTGGGAAATGCAGTGGCTAGCTGGCAGCCCAGCTGGTACAGAGTGGGGGGTATGTGGTTTCTGCCCTCAAGGAGCATTCAGTCTAGCATATTCCTTGCTCTTCACCCCCCAGCTGGTCAGCTGCCCCATCTTACTTTTTCCGCTTTCAGTAGCTCTCCAATATGCCCCTTCTCCCATTCCCTCAGCTTCTGCCCTCCTCCCTGCCGGTGCCTCTTCTCCAGTCCTTTTCCCAGTCTCCTCCCTAGGCTGCCATTCTTGCCCTCTCTGATCCACCCGCCCCCCCCCCCCCAGCAGCCAGGGATGCTCCTGAAACACATCCTGTCCCTCCCCCTCAACCCTCTAGGGCGCCCTAGTGTATTCACTGTGCTCCCCATCACTAAACAGAGCTCTGTGAGGCAAGGGCTCTGCCTGTATTCAGAGGGCTGTGGTACTCTGTTGTACTTCAACGGTGCGGCGCACATGGTAGGCGTTCAAATGTTTACGGCATGAATGAACTGGGTAGGAAACCGGGAAGGCTCCTTGCGGAAGTGATATTTCAGCAAAAAACTTTCAGGTGGGCAGCGGGGGCGGGGAGGGGAGGGCGCCCCAGGTGGGAAGAACCGCCTGTGCGAAGTTATCGGATTGTTGCAAAGACCTGGGCCTGAACAGGGTCTGTCTGGGCCGTGAAGGGCTGGGGTGAAGTTGGTAGGGGGAGTCCCTGAGGGAGGCGGGGGCTCATCAAGGCCTGTCCTTCAGATGAGCGGGAGGCTGTGCAGAAGAAAACCTTCACCAAGTGGGTGAACTCGCACCTCGCCCGCGTGGGCTGCCACATTGGGGACCTCTATGCAGACCTCCGGGACGGCTTCGTGCTCACGCGGCTCCTGGAAGTGCTGTCCGGGGAGCAGCTGGTGAGCGGGCCGGAAGGGCGGGGCGAGGGGTGGTGGGGTATCTGGCTGGGCGCATTAAAGGACCGGTGGAACGTCCTCGAAGGCGGGGTGTGTAAGGGCCCTTCCACCTGCGTGGGCGGGGCTACGGCACCGAGATGGGGCTTGGCCGTGAGGAGCCCGGGGGCGTGGCTTGGAAGAGATGAGGGATTCTGTTGACCGAGGCCATGGTTGGGGGAGGGACTCTGGGCTTGGGTGGAGCTCCGTTGGAAGGGTGTGGAGCTATTTGGGGAAGGGCGGAACTTTATTCTAACGGTCTGGCCTGGGTAGTGCTATGGCAAAGGGCGAGGTTACAAAACGTGCGGAACAGGGGTCTGTGGATGAAGGTGCGATTATCCTTGAAAGGCGAGGCCTGGGTCGTTAGAGTCTGGGGGACCAGACAGAACTCTTGTAGGGTGTGGCTTGCTGTACCGGTTGCAGTTGTATTTCTGGGCTTGAATGGGGCTTCATCGCCAGGGTGGGATTCTGATGGAACTAGAGATTCGTTGAAGGATCAGACCTGGAGCTCAGAAGTAGTGAGGGGAATGGCTAAAGAATATAAACAAGTAGAGCTATAAACAAGGGAAGAGTCCTGGGGAAGTCCTGGGGAGTCCTGGGGATGGGCGTGGCTCTACGCAAGGGCGTGAACAGGTGGCAGTGAGGGGTGTAGCCGCGGAACTACCGGTAGCTAAACATTGGTAGACTGGGGCAGAGAGTGAAAGAGGCAGGGGTGTGGAGTTCATAGTAAGGGGTGTGGTTATCAGGTTGGAGATGGATCTTCAGTAGAAGGGGTGGGGACAAAAATTTGAGTAAGGCACAAAGGGAGTAAGGAACGGGGCATTCGAAAGGGTCTAGCTATGGGAAGGGACAGGGCTTCTTTAGAAGGATTGAACCCTAAGCGGCTGATAACACTGAAGGGGCGTGGCCTGGGCTTGGACATCCAGGGGGCATGGTTGTGGGGCGGGCTTCTTTGGCCGGGTTGGGGCTGAGGGCACAGTGCTCTTGGCCAGGTCTTCCATGTCCCAACGCCCCTGCCGCCCTAGCCAAGACCCACGCGCGGTCGCATGAGGATCCACTCGCTGGAAAACGTGGACAAGGCACTGCAGTTCCTGAAGGAGCAGCGCGTGCACCTGGAGAACGTGGGCTCTCATGACATCGTGGACGGGAACCACCGGCTGACCCTGGGGCTGGTCTGGACCATCATCCTGCGCTTCCAGGTGATCCCCAAGTGACTCCTGCCCAACCCATCCCCCGCCGTGGGGCTTTAGGAGGGCGTTCCCTACCCACTCTTTCACTCATTCCAAAAATGTTCCTAACCTGCTCCAGAAACCCTGTTCCAGGTGGTGAGGATGAAAATAATGACAGTAATAATTATCACCACCATCACTATGATCATCTTTTTTGTATTTTTTACTTTGTTCCATGCACTGTTGTAAGCACTCCGCATTTAACACACATAACCACAAGTAATACCATAAATGAGGTATTATTTATTTCATTTTACCAGTGAGGAAACTGAAGCCCAGAGAGGTGAAATAATATGCTGAAGGTCACACAGCTGTGTAGCAGAGCTGAAATTCGAATCTACACAATCTTGCTCCAGTTCAGAAACAAAACAGACAAGTTTTCTGCTTTTATGGGCTTACACTGTGGTGAGAAAAACAGACAAGACACGTATAAATACATAAACAAGAGACGTATGGGAAAAAGACCAGTTCTAGGCAGAGAAGTAAAAAGTGCTCGGCAGAGAAGAATAGATTATGGTAAAGCAAGATATCAGGCTGATGGTGCTGAGATTTTAGACTTGGTAATCAGAAGATAGATCTCTGAGAAGCTGATGGCTAAATGACTTATGAAGATGAAGGGAGAAAGCAGTCCAGGCAGGGGGCACGGCAGATGCAAAGGCCCGGAGGTGGGGATGAGCTGGCATGTTTGGAAGTACAGAAAGACCAGTATGGCTAGAGAAAAGGAGGCCAGTGGGAGACAGGGAGGAGATGAAGTCAGAAGGACTGGCAGAGCCTAGGTGATTTGTGACTCGCAGTTCGGATTTTATTCTGTTTGAGATAGAGATTGGAGAGTTTTATCAAGAGGAAAGGCATCATCAGATTTAGAAGGATCCCTCTGGACTGGGGGTGATCTCCAAAATTGGGGGCTGGGATCCCAGAGAAGAGATTGGAGCTGGACCAGGGTGGGGTCACAGGGAGATGAAGAGAGGGGCAAGTAGGAAAGATGCTCCAGGATGGGGAGTGGGCAGCCACAGGGGCAAAAGGAGGAGAGGGTGGCATTCAGGCTGAGACCCAAGGCTCTAGCCTGGGGACTGGGGAATGGTGGGGCCCCAAGACAGGGCTGGGGAGGACGAGCAGGGTTAGAGGAGATAGAGGCCAATTTGGGATGAGGTGGTGCGAAGGGGTCTGTGACATTAGGGGGAGGCATTTAGGAGTCCAGTGGCTCCTAGGAATGGAGCCCAGCGGAGGGGTGGGGCTAAAGACAGGTATGAGCATTACCATTACAGAACCAGGGAATAAGACCATGGGGGGTGGGGGCAGCACCAGTGTCGGGGACCTCCTCGGAACTTAGTTCTCTCCCTTGGAACTCAAACACCATACCAGTTCTTGAATCTAGGACCCAAGTCTCACATACCCACCTGAGGCTCTCAAACCTGCTCTAGATTCTGGGTCATTCAGAACTTTATTGAACACCTACTATGTGTGATGATATGGCAGAAAACAAAATAGATAAAAAACCTGAGGTCCTGGAGCTTTTACAGGTCATGAGTGTATTAGTCTCCTAGGGCTTCCATAACAAAATACCAAAGACTGGGTGCTTCAGCAATAGAATTTTATTTTCTCATGGTTCTAGAAGCTGGAAATTCAAGATCAAGGTGCCAGCAGGTCTGGTTTCAATTGAGGCTTGCTTGCAGACCGTTGCCATCTCTCTGCATCCCCACATGGTCTTCCCTCTGTGTGTGTGTACATTCCTAGGGCCTCTTCCTGCTCTTATAAGGACACCAGTCCCCTGGGATTAAGGCCCCACCCTTATGGTTCATTTAACCTTAATTACCTCCCTAAAGGCCTTGTCTCCAAATATAGTCACACTGGGGGGTTAGACCTCAACCTATGAATTTGGGGATATAATTCAGTCCACAACAGGGAAAGATATTAACCCAGATGAATAAATAAAATGTAGGGGTGGTGGTAAATGCTAAGGAGATGATAAGGTGGGAAGGGGGAGGTGAAATTTGGGTGGACATACTGAGATTTAAAATCAAGTGGTTGGTGAAGGCCTCACTGAAGAGGTGACATGTAAGTAAAGACCTCAAGGAGATGGGGGTGGAGCCATGTGGGGATCTGGGGGGAAAGGATGTCCCAGGCAGAAGGAACAGCTGGTGCAAAGGCCCTGAGGTGGGATGACATCAGTGAGTAGCTGAGGAGGACAGCAGGTCTCTGGAGCGGAGTGAGATTTGAAGATGATGTCAGAGACGTAACAAGCGGAGATGGAAAAGACTTTGACTGTGAATGAGACAGAGCCATGGAGGATGTTGAGGATAGGATGCATGTGATCTGATTTGGGTGTCCACAGAGTCCCAGTGAGAATAGACTGTGGGGGCAGGGGCAGGGAGACCAGCCTGGAAGCCACTGCAGCAGCCTGGACAGGAGATGAGGTGGCTTTGATTGGGGTAGGGGCCCAGATGCCGAGTATTCAGGCTTCCCTGGAAACTGGGACTCTAATCCACAACCGCCTCCCCTAATTGTGGATGTCCTGGCCCACTCCAGAACCCATCCTCGTGCTCCTGACCCCCAGCCCAGCCTGAAGCTGCCTTGACTACCCTCCCTGGCAGCCCTCCAGGCCCCAGCAGCCATGTTTTTTTGTCCTCAGATTCAAGTCATCAAAATCGAGACTGAGGACAACAGAGAGACGCGCTCGGCCAAGGACGCGCTGCTCTTGTGGTGTCAGATGAAGACAGCTGGGTAAGCTCCCAGCCTCCAGGCAGGCCAGCCCCAACCTCGGGGGTGCCTCCCTGGCCAAGAGTGCAGGGGGCAAGCAGCCCAAGTCCCTGGTGTCAAAAGCTACATGTGAAGCTAATGAACTGGTATATAAAATATGTCCACTCTTCCAAGCTTGACGAGTAAACCTGTATGACAATCTAGAAGGCCAGGTTCAAATTTAGAAACTCAGGATTCCCCACAGAATAATGCTGGAAAGTGGTGGACTGTCCACAGCCTGCTCCTTCTCTCCCCAACTCTCAGCCTGCACCCCAAGGGGCCTCATGTGCACTTAGGTGGACCCCCAGCCCTATTCCCCATCTCTGGCCACCCCTGGCCCTGAAAGTAGCCACCCCTCAGCCTAGGAGGCACACACCAGGCCTTGGGCAGCTCGGATGGGAAGATGAGGGTCCTGGGTACCTTCAGTGGGGCTGAGAAGCAAGGCACACAGGTCCCCAAGTCTCTGCCCTGCGGAGAGGTCCATGGCCTGAAACTCAGGTGCCCTCTGCGGAGCAGCCCCTGGGAGGGGGCAGGTGTCAATGGAGCCTGGGCTTTCTCTGACTCAGCCTTCTGGGGCTTTTTGTCTGTTTTGCAATGTTATGTTTGTCCGTATGTCTGTCTTTACCTCTACATCTGCTTTTCCTCATCCCTCTCTCTCCCCCTCTCTCTCCCTCCCTTCTCTGTTCCCTGCCGCCTCTCTCCCCCCTCTTTTCTTTCCCCATCTCTGTCTGTACCGTGTGCTTTCTCTCTCTATCCCTTCCCCCTCCTCCTTTCTCCCTCTCCCCCTGTTCCCCTTCCTCTCTCTCATTTTGGCTCCTTGCCTGTATCTCTCTGTCTATCCATCTCTCTTTCTCTCTCTCTCTCTCCCTGTCTATCTACTTATCTTTTTCATCCATCCATCTATCCATTTTATTCTGTCTCTCCCTGCCTCTTTCTTCCTGACTCTCTGTCTCTGCCTCTGTCTCTCCCTTCCACACGCCAGTTATCCTGAGGTAAACATCCAGAATTTCACCACCAGCTGGCGGGATGGCTTGGCCTTCAATGCCCTCATTCACCGGCACAGGTACCACCTGGCCTGGGGCAGCCCAGCCCTGCCCTGCACCCTCCCACATCCCTCAGGTACACACCTGTATACGTATATATACAGATGACACACGCAAACACAGGACCCACCCTTCACCCCTGTGCACATAGTCATAGTTCCTTTCACACACATGGCCTGCACACTTACACACAGGTGCACATACCCATACAGACCCCTGTCCAGGCCAGGTACCCTTGCGTGCACGGGAACACGTGAGCCCTCACACAGACGCACACACACAGCCTGCACCTGCTGCTTCAGTGCCCTCCCTGCTGGGGAGAGCTCACCGCCCGTGGATGGTCCACTCTGATGTATGCACAGTGCCTCCTCCATCAGAAAGCCCTTCCTCAAAGTGAGCCCCCCAGACTCCTCCTCTGGCTCCCTGCATACCCCAATTCATACTCCAGGGCCTGGAACTGAATGGAATGGGATGGGAACCTAGACAATTACACTCACATCTTGATCATCTCCATGACAGATGGGGAAACTGAGGCCTAGAGGTTGAAAGGGACTTTTCTTTGGCGTGCCAGAAGCTGGAACCCAGCTTTTTCTGCTAGGACACGCTTTCACTCACAATCCCTGCCTGTCACACATACCTACTCATACACACATGGAAAGACTAGCCCCACGTACACACCCAGAAACCCACAAGCTGTAACTGGTGTCAGGCTAATAATAGTAACATCTATTGAGTGCTTTCTGTGTACCTGGCAGTGTTCTAAGTGCTTTCCAATAAGTCATTGAGTAGTCACTGACGCTTTGCGGCAGATGCTGTTATTATCCCAACTGTACAAATGAGGAAACTGAGGCACAGAGAGATGAAATAGCTCCCCCAGAGTGACAGCCAGGAAATGGCTGAGCTGGGGGGTGGGCTGGCTCTGGACCTCACACTTCCAACCACTGCATAATACCGTGGAGACACACAGCGAAGCAGGCTCGTCTATGCCATGATGTCAAATGCACACCCGCCCTCACACGGTTCTCGCACCCACAGACCTGCACCAGCACACACAGCTTCCCCTGCTGGGTTGTGCGCCTCCTGCCCCTCGCCCTGGGTGGGGCTCAGACAAAGATGTCTTTGCACCCACGTGCCCACTGGCTCTGGAGCCTGCTTGCTGCCCGCCAGCTCTGTGCCCCTGCCCAGGCCAGATCTCGTGGACTTCAGCAAACTCACCAAGTCCAACGCCAACTACAACCTGCAGAGAGCCTTTCGCACAGCTGAGCAGCACCTGGGGCTGGCACGTCTGCTGGACCCCGAGGGTGAGTCCTGCGGGCCCCGCCCAGACTCCCAAGCCCTGTGCCTTCCCAGACTCAACTTCATCCTACCGCAACATCATCCCAAGATTGTCCCAGATCCCAAATCCTTCCCAGTCCCCTGCCCTTCCTCATCTCCACCTCCTCCCCTTTCCATCCCCACGTCCCTTACTTTCTCCATCTTCATCTCTAATCCCAACCCCTTCTCAGTCCCTGTCTCTAACTTAACCCCCGCTCCTTCCATAGCCTTCCTCAATCATCTTCCTCCAGACTCAGCTCCCTCTCTCTCCCCAACCCCAAGGCTAACCCCAGCCTGAACCCCATGCCATCCCTAACCCCAGCCTGAGCCCCGTGCCATCCCAAACCCCAGCCTGAGCCCCGTGCCATCCCTAACCCCAGCCTGAGCCCCGTGCCATCCCAAACCCCAGCCTGAGCCCCGTGCCATCCCAAACCCCAGCCTGAGCCCCGTGCCATCCCTAACCCCAGCCTGAGCCCGTGCCATCCCTAACCCCAGCCTGAGCCCCGTGCCATCCCAAACCCCAGCCTGAGCCCCGTGCCATCCCTAACCCCAGCCTGAACCCTGTGCCATCCCTAACCCCAACCCCATGCCATCCTTAACTCCCAACCCCATCTTCAACTCCCATTCCATCCCAAACCCATTTCCAACCTTATTCCTAACCCCATCTCACTATCCCTATCCACAACTCCACCCTCATCCCCAATGCCTTTACCATTTACTGTCCACCCCCAATTCCACCTCTAACTTTGGCCTCATTCATAATTCATGAGCATGGCCAACACCGGTCTCCAATCTCTGGACTAACAGCTGGTCCCTCTTTCTGAGCATCTACTATGTGCCAAGCTCATGACAGGGAATTTTATCAAAACTGTTCTCTTTCATCCTCACACTGACCCAGTTGTTTTAAGTGATGGAAAGGAAGGCTCCGAGATGTGAAGTCACTTGCCCAGCATTGCACTGAAAACCAGTAAACGGGACTTCTGATTCCAGAATTCATGGTCTTAATCGCCCCTGTCTCCTGCCTCTTGTAGCTGTATTCTGTGATCAGTCCCTGGCACATAGTAGGTGTTTAGCAGATGTCTGTTTCATCGGGTGATGAACAATAAGCCCCAAGAATAATGTTGTGCATTCAGTGGATAAATTAAAATGATGATTGGAATTTGTTGAGTTTCTCCTCTGTGCCAGGCTATTCTTTCTATAATTTATGGTGTTCCTAAGTGTCAGGCCCTGTGACTGTCCTTACTGTTACAGTGGGGAAACTGAGGCTTAGAGAATTTAAGTCTATTTTCTAAGGACATGCAAAGAGTAAGTGGTTGAGTGCGGATTCAAGCACACGCTTCCTCCAAAGCCCATGTCCTTGACCTCAAACCTTGTACACCATCCATACACTTTGTAGATATTTGTTGGGCTCCTACTGTGTGCTGGGCATGGTAGTAACAGTGGTTAAGGAAAAAGACAGGCATAGACCTTGTCTTCATGAAGTTCAAACTCTAGATAAGGACATAATCACATAAGAATATTTAATTACAAATTATGATAAATTCTAGAAAGAAATGATAAGATGCTATGAGGAAGGATAACAGGAGAAGACCAACTCTACACAGGGTGAACAGGGAGGCTTCTCTGAGGAAATTTAAGTTGAGGTGGGCCCTGAAGGATGAATGGGAATTAGGCACACAGAAGAGAGAACATTGTTCCGGACAGTGAGAACAGCATGTGCAAAGGCCCTGAGGTAGAGGGTAGAATGTGTGTTCGAGAAATAATTATAGATAATTTACAGTGGTTTATATATGTCAGGTACTATTTAATCCCATGAGGTATATCCCCATTTGGTAGACAACAAAAATTAAAGAATAAAGAGGTTAGTTACCTTGACCAACGTCACACAGCTAGCAAGAGTAGGTTCTCCCTCCTTCTACCCAGTACCTTCATTCCCTTCAATCTTCGTTCCTTCTTACCATCATGCTCCCCCACTCCTTTACTCCCCAGACGTGAACATGGAGGCCCCAGATGAGAAGTCCATCATTACCTATGTGGTCTCTTTCTACCACTATTTCTCCAAGATGAAGGCCCTGGCTGTGGAGGGAAAGCGGATCGGGAAGGTATGAAGAGACAAGGAATGAGGTGGGTGGGAGCTTGGGACCCACCTGGGTTCATATCTGGGATGAACCCGACCCCACTCTCCTGTGCTGCATCAGGTCCTGGACCAGGTGTTGGAGGTGGGCAAGATCATTGAGCGCTATGAGGAGCTGGCAGCCGAGCTGCTGGCCTGGATCCACCGCACTGTGGGCCTCATCAGCAACCAGAAGTTCGCCAACTCACTGAGTGGGGTGCAGCAGCAGCTTCAGGCTTTCACAGCCTATTGCACGCTGGAGAAACCTGTCAAGTGAGGCCCTGCATTGGAGGGAGGGCAGCAGGTGGAGGTGTGGAGGCAGGGTTCCTGAGCCAAAGCCCCTTCAGGTTTCAGGAAAAGGGGAACCTGGAGGTGCTGCTCTTCAGCATCCAGAGCAAGTTGCGTGCCTGCAACCGTCGCCTCTTTGTGCCTCGGGAGGGCTGTGGCATCTGGGATATCGACAAGGTGAGGTCGAGAAGGTGGGGGAGAAGCAGGGTTGCTCTGTGGAGTTGTGCAGGTTGTGCACTGCTCAAGGGAGCCATTCACATTGCAGACATCGTGGACTGGATATTCATTCTGACAGTTTTCTAGCAGGAAAGTGTCATGAGGAAGCAATATTTTTTTTCCAATTTGCACAAAAGTGCCATAAGTGCCAGGAGTGACCTCAGACAGAGAAGCCATGAAACTGTGGGGAGTTGCTGGAGTCTGACTGCCTCTTCCTGTCTCCCCAAGGCGTGGGGCCAGCTGGAGAAGGCAGAGCACGAGCGGGAGGCTGCCCTACGGGCTGAGCTGATCCGGCAGGAGAAGCTAGAACTACTGGCCCAGAGGTTTGACCACAAGGTGGCCATGAGGGAGAGCTGGCTGAATGAGAACCAGCGTCTGGTCTCCCAGGTACAGGCTATAGGGCTTGGCTTCGGGCAGGGAGGGTGGAGCTGGCAGCCCTGGGAGCAGAGGGAGATTTGATCTCCTGAGCAACAGCCAAGTGTTGGGTTACTCTCTTAGGTGGCAAATGAGGGTGGGAACAGAGAAGTGAATGGTGGGGGAAGGGAGCGGGCCTGGTCTCCAAGGTAACAGGGGAGTGAGGTTGGTCTCCAGGGTAACTAAAGAGGACAGAATTAGTCTCTTCAGGAATAGGGAGAGTATTTAAGTAGACTCAGGTGACAAAGGAGGTTGTATCTGGTGTCCAGGGTAACTTGGGAAGATAGAATTGGTCTCCTAAGTAACAGGATAGGGTAGGCCTCATCTCCAGTCTCTAGGCAATGGAAGATCAGGGTCTGTTTCCTGGGAAACAAGTTTAGGGTTAGAGGTGTAACAGGGAGGAGTAGGGCTCGTCCCCAGGGTAATGGGATGGTGGGGATGGTCTCCAGGGTGACAGGAGTTCCCAGGGTCACACAGGGTCCAGGTAACAGGCAGACTGCTGAGGCAACATGGGTGAGTGTCTGTGGCCTGCCCTGCCCTAGGACAACTTTGGGTATGAGCTGCCAGCAGTGGAGGCAGCCATGAAGAAGCACGAAGCGATTGAGGCGGACATTGCAGCCTATGAAGAGCGGGTGCAGGGCGTGGCAGAGCTGGCCCAGGCACTGGCCACTGAAGGCTACTATGATGCCCGGCGGGTGGCGGCTCAGCGTGACAGTGTCCTGCGCCAATGGGCCCTGCTGACTGGGCTGGTAGGTGCCCGGCGGATACGGCTCGAGCAGAACCTGGCTCTGCAGAAGGTCTTCCAGGAGATGGTGTACATGGTGGACTGGATGGAGGAGATGCAGGTGAGGGCCAGACCAGGGTCCAAGGGTGGGCATGGAGTGTGGGAGGGGAGGGGGGGAGATAGACAATGAGAATTGTCAGAGAGATGGAGAAGGAAGAGAGACAGAGAGAGCTCAAGAGAAAGGGAGACAAAATGAAAGAAAAAGATACACAGAGAGGTAGAAAAAGAGTAAGAGAGAGACTAAGACAGAGAAATAGATAAAAAGACACAGAGATACAGAGATAGAGCTACAGATAGGCAGGGACAGATAGATTAAGCCAGAGGAAGATGATGACAGGTTGAGAGAAGGAAATCAGAGAGAGTGGTGGGGGGAGAAAGAGAAAAGAGAGAGAGAGGAAGGCACAACGTGAGCAATGGAAATCTGAATGACTGCAAAGAAAGACACATAGGAAGATGGGATCCATCTGAGAGAGACCGACCAGAGATGGACAGACACACAGAGATGGAGACAAGAAAGACGGAAACAGAGAGAAATGGAGAGAAAGAGACAGGGGTAGAGATGGAGACAGAGGGAAAGATGGAGACAAAAAAGCGTAAATGAGGTGGAGGAAGAGATAGAAGAAGATAGAGATGGAGGCAGAGAGAGGGAGACACTGTGATAGAGATGGAACCTAGAGTGGAGGTGATGAGAGATGGAGCCTTCAGAGAAAGACAGAAAGTTCTCTCTGTACAGAGAGATGATGACAGAGACAAGGAGACCAAGACAGAGATCAGAGTTCAAGTGAAGAGGAAGAGAGACTGTCACAGACCATGGGAGGAGGGGGGCACAGCCTGACAGCCAAAGACAAAAACGGGCTCCATGTCTCCCCCTCTCGTAGGCTCAACTGCTGTCCCGGGAGTGTGGGCAGCACCTGGTGGAGGCGGAGGACCTGCTGCAGAAGCACGGACTGCTGGAGGGGGATATTGCTGCCCAGAGTGAGCGGGTGGGGGCGCTCAACGCTGCTGCCCTGCGTTTCTCTCAGCTGCAGGGTGAGTCTAGGGTTTGGGGGGTGTTGGGGTGGAGACTTTCAGGGCTGGTGCAAATAAGAGCAGACTGAAAGACAGTAGTAAGGAGTGAGCTCCCTGTCTTTGGAAGTATCCAAGCACAGACTAAGATCAGGGATAGCACAGGGAGAATTATTGCCTTGAGTGGGAGGTTGGACCACACGACTTTTTCCTTCTTTGAGATTCTGCAGTAATGGGGCACATTTATTGCACATTTGTTATGTGCTAAGGCTTTCATAGCTCAATGTCAGTGAATACCATAAAAAGACCATGGAAGGTAATATCCAGTCAGGGCCTGTTCAGTAGCAAGTGATGGAAACTCAATTCAATTAGCTTAGGGAGAAAGGGGAGTATATTGGCTGATGTGACTACAGTGTTCAGGGAAAAGTGTGTTGGCTTCAGGCATGGCTGGATCCAGGGATGGTTCGATGATGCTTTTAAGACTCCATCTCTCTCTGACTCTAGTCTCTTTGTTTGTGTCCCTGTTGTGCATCCCTTCCCCTTGGGATGTAAATCTGGGATCATTCAGCCCAGTTTACATTTCAGCAGGTTGGCAGACCCAGCAGAAAGAGACAGCCCCCCTTTTCCCAGTAATTCTCACAAAAGGTCCAAGGAAATCTTTCATTAGCCCACTGTGGGATCCGTGCTCAGCCAAGCACCCTGACCCCCTGTTATACAGTGATCAAACTGGCCACATCTATGTGTCATGGCCGCCTCAGGACCAAGAGTGGGATCAGCTCCAGCCAAAGACATGAACTAATAGGGGACCACCGGACACTTTTAGCAGAGGCAGGGCCGTGGATGCTAACAGGCAAAACTGTGACTGGCTCTGATGGGGCTCTCATTTTACCGATGTTAATGCCCTGCAGCCAGACCACCAGGAATCCTCCTGGAGTCAAACCAAGTTGGGTTTGTCGGCCCTTTGCATGCGTCATGGGGAACCGTGGGGCATCTCAGTAAGAAGGCGTTGAAGGGCTTGTTACAGGATGTGGGCTTGCATTAGGCGACGTGGGGATGGTTTGTGCAGTGTGTTTCGCTGCATATTGGACTCTGTCAGGAAATGGGGTAATCAGATGATTGTGCATCTTAATCATTTTTATCCAGGTGGTGGGAGGATCGGGAATCTGCAGCAGTCGTTTACTCAGCCGGCTGATGGGGATGGGCAGCCGTTTCTGTGGTTTGCAGGGACCTTGTTTTCGTGTGGCTCAGACATGATTATGGAGAGGCCTTGCTTTTGTCCACCCCATCGTGGTCACAGGGCGGCCTTGTCTGAAGCTGTGTTCTGTGAAACTGTGTATTCTGGCTGTGGGAGCGCTGATGGCCGTCAGGACTGCCTTTCATTCTTGCTGGTGGGGAGAATCAGGACCATGGAGCTGATAAGAGGGTGTTGAGGCTGGCTTGTCTCACTCCTTTATCTGAAGACACGGCACTTTGGAACCCCTGAGCATTGTTAGAAAAGTGGAGCCTATTGGTTTGGAGGATGGTGGGGGAGTTTCTCATTGTCCTGTGCTGGATCACATCCTAAGAACAAGTGCTGAGGTCCCCTTCCAAGCCCCAGTACGGATATCCCCATCCTGGCTCAGCCCCCGTCACCCACATCCCAACCCCAGGAGAGGCTGCTGGGACCCTGTCCTTCTCCTTATGGCTGTTTTCCCCAGGAGGCCCCCTCTGTCTCTGCTTGTGAGATCATGGTGCCTGGTGACAACTGTCACACCGCAAAAACAGCCAAGAAGCTAGTGTGGGGTGTGTTGTCATGGCGATGGGAGGCAGAGCTGCCTGGTATGTGGTCCCCAGTGTGGCCTCCTGATCCTCCAGTTCTCAGCTGATCCTGGGCGAGTGGCTTCCCTCCCTAGGCTCCAGTTTCTTCATCTGTAAGATGGGGCTAATAAGCACACAAGCCCCAGAGGATGGTTGTGAGGACTAAATGGCATTGTGTCAGAGGAAGGACTGGCTACATGGACACCATTCAGTTGGATGTCTTAGTATTTGGGTCAATTTCAATGTCTAGAGTTACAGAAACCCCACATTCCATCTACGGCAGTGTCTTTTACATTGTTTTGACCCAGTAAGAAATACTGTTACCTTGTGACCTAGAGTTCACACACCCATACACACATGCATGCACACCCATTGACATAAAGGTTTTATGGAACAATACTCCGCCTTGCCTCATATGTTGCATTCTGATGTTTTCTATTCATTCTGTTCTGTTGCATTAATGAAATGCTGGCTGTGACCCATTAAGTTAATTTCACAGTTCTCTGGGTACAAATTAGAGGTCTAGGAGGAAGGTGAAATATTTGAAGAAAAAGAATTCAGGTCATCACTGGGATTAACGGATAAGAAGGCAAAAGAGGATGACAGTGGGAGTCCCCAAAATGGCTTAAGAGTAGAGAAGTTTCATTTGGTCCAGTTCTGAAGGAAACAATAATTTACACAAAAGTATATGGAGTCTAGGATTCTCCAGATCTCAGTTTCCATCCATCATTCAATCAGTAAGTCACGCCTTTCATTAGGTGGCTGCTCTGGGGTCCACCCTATGCCTGGCTATGCTGGGGACAGGGTGTGACAAGCCCAGGCCCTGTGTTCATGGGGCTCCAAGTCCAGTGGGGGAAACAGAACAGGCAGTAATAGGTCAGAGGGGTCAGGGCTGGAATGGGGGAAGCAGAGAAGCCTGGGAGAGCCAGAGAAGGTGCCTGCTTCAGACTTGGGGTGTCAGGGACAGCTGCCTGGAGGAGGGGACGCCTAACCTGGCACCTGATGAAGCTGAGCCAAGGACCGGTTAGATAGCCTGCACCACTCTTTCGTGGTGCCCCCTGACCCGTACCCAACCCAGGATCTTCCCTTTCTCCTGGCCCAGGCTACCAACCCTGCGATCCGCAGATCATCTGCAACCGCGTGAACCACGTGCACGGCTGTCTGGCGGAGCTTCAGGAGCAGGCGGGGCGGCGGCGCGCGGAGCTAGAGGCCTCGCGGAGTCTGTGGGCACTGCTGCAGGAGCTGGAGGAGGCCGAGAGCTGGGCCCGTGAAAAGGAGCGCCTCCTAGAGGCGGCGGGCGGCGGCGGGGCGGCGGGCGCTGCGGGCGCAGCGGGCATGGCGGGCGGCGCGCACGACCTGTCCAGCACCGCGCGCCTCCTGGCGCAGTACAAGATCCTGCAGGGCGAGCTGGGCGGGCGGCGGGCGCTGCTGCAGCAGGCCCTGCGGCATGGCGAGGAGCTAGCTGCGGCCGGCGGCGCCGTGGGCCCAGGCGCCGAGACGGTGCACCTGGTGGGCCTGGCGGAGCGGGCGGCGAGCGCACGGCGGCGCTGGCAGCGGCTGGAGGAGGCGGCCGCCCGGCGCGAACGGCGGCTGCAGGAGGCACGGGCGCTGCACCAGTTCGGCGCTGATCTCGATGGGCTCCTGGACTGGCTTCGCGATGCTTACCGTCTGGCAGCCGCGGGCGACTTTGGCCACGACGAAGCATCCAGCCGCCGCCTGGCCCGGCAGCATCGTGCCCTCACTGGGGAGGTGGAAGCGCATCGCGGGCCGGTGGGCGGCCTGCGGCGGCAGCTGGCCACACTGGGGGGCGCCAGCGGCGCTGGGCCACTAGCAGTGGCGCTGCAGGTGCGCGTGGTGGAGGCCGAGCAGTTGTTCGCTGAGGTGACCGAGGTGGCTGCCCTGAGGCGCCAATGGCTTCGAGATGCCCTGGCTGTCTATCGCATGTTTGGCGAGGTGCACGCATGCGAGCTGTGGATTGGTGAGAAGGAGCAGTGGCTGCTGGCCATGCGTGTGCCCGATTCACTCGATGACGTCGAGGTGGTGCAGCACCGGTGAGCACGCACTTATGGGACCCCCAGGTCCCCTTGCTCATGCACACAGCCTCGTTTTCACAGCTTCAACACTTCCCATTCTCGTTCAGGACATTTTACTGGAACCAGGAACTCCAGTAAAATGGGAATATTTGTTCCTACCTCACAGGCTTGTGGTGACCAGTAAGTGCATGAATACTGCAGAACACTTAGCAAGTGCCTGGGAGCAGGGGGCATTCCAGGAATGTTTGCTATTGTTATTATTAGGCTTATATTCACCAGCCACGAAGTTAACCTAAGTTCCTCCAGAGATACCCCAGCCTGGTGGGTGCTCTAGGATGCCCACAGCCCCTTCATGAATGTCATCTCCTAGCTGATAAAATAGCCCTGGACCTTGTCACTTTCTTTTCCCTCCCCCGACTTGGTGTTTCTTCACTGCGCTTACCATGCCATGGCATGTTAGATGCCGATCTGTCTGTTGGCTAACTTCGTAATGAGTTGTCAAATTAGTGGGTGACCCCTTCACACCTCTCTCTCTGAGCATCTTGTTCATTGATTCATTCATTCAACAGGTACTTATTGAGCTCTTGCGTGGTTCTAGGTTTTGTGCTGGGCATTGCTGAAACCCTGGCCTGGTCCCTGCCCTTATTGTACTCACAATTATCCAAGCCATAGCCTTGGGCATTGCTTTAAAAAAGGGAGGACCATGCCCAGCTTTCAAAAGATCTCCCTGGCTGCCATGTGGAGGGTAGGCTGGAGGGGGTGAGAATGGTGGGTGGGAGCCCCAAGAGGCAGCTGGGGTGGGGACAGGACTGGACCAGGAAAGCAAGTGGACAGGCCATGGGGATGGACAGGATGGGGAGAGACATTGTCCAAAACACAGCCTAGGGCTCTGGCCTAGGAGATGGTGAAGCTGTCCTTGAGATAGGGACCCAGAGGAAGAATGAATCTGGGGAGAGGTGCTGAACCCAGGTTGAGTCACAGTGGACGTGAAGAGCCCTAAGGAGGTACATAGTAGGCTCTGAGGTTGGAGACAGGTTCAAAAGAAGCAAGGCTGGGGCTGCCGTCAGATGTGGGGACCATGAGTTCAGGGTCATGAGGACTGAGGCTGTGGGGCTGGATGAGGTCCAAGTAGGGTGTGAGAGAAAGTGGACCCAGGATAGAGCCCAGAAGAATCTAACATCTCAGTGGCAGGTACAAGGAAGAAGAGTTCGGAAAGGATGCCAACAAGGTGAGGCTGGAGAACTAGGAGGAGATTCAGAAGGCAGGTTCATAAAAGCCAAGAAGTGGGTTGGTCCCCAGGTTCTAGGCCCCTCTGAGCACGTCCATCTTCCTTCTGCAGATTTGAAAGTCTGGACCAGGAGATGAACAGTCTGATGGGCCGTGTCCTGGATGTGAACCACACAGTCCAGGAGCTGGTGGAAGGAGGCCACCCCAGTTCAGATGAGGTGCGCTCCTGCCAGGACCACCTCAACAGCAGGTAACTGGAAGCCCTGGAAAGCTCCACTGGACACTAGGGAGAGAAAGAGAGTGAAAGGCACTAGTGTCTTAGCATTATTGTGAAGATGGTTTTGATCCCGCTCAGATTACATTTTGAGAACCGCTGCTCTAAACAAATGTGCAGGGTAGGGTTCCATTTTACACCGACAGAAATTGGGGCTCAGTGAGAGAAAGTGGCTCTCCAAAGTCACACAGTGGCTGGGCTCTACCCTGGGTGGGCGCGCCTCCAAGCCCAAGAAGAGTCCCTGCCCTTCTCAAGCCACCTTCCTTCCCGTGGGCACAGGTGGAACCGCATTGTGGAGCTGGTGGAACAGCGCAAAGAGGAAGTGAGCGCGGTGCTGCTGGTGGAGAACCACGTGCTGGAGGTGGCCGAGGTGTGTGCCCAGGTACGAGAGAAGCGGAGGGCTGTGGAGAGTGCACCCCGAGCCAGCGGCGCCCTGCAGTGGCGCCTTAGCGGCCTGGAGGCGGCTCTGCAAGCGTTGGAGCCGCGCCAGGCGGCCCTCCAGGAGGAGGCAGCCCTGCTGGCCGCGCGCTTCCCGGGGCAGGCTGGGCGGCTGCACCAGGGTGCGGAAGAACTGGGCTCTGAGTGGGGCGCGTTGGCTAGCGCGGCCCAGGCTTGTGGTGAGGCGGTGGCGGCGGCCGGGCGCCTGCAGCGCTTCCTGCACGATCTGGACGCTTTCTTGGACTGGCTGGTGCGCGCCCAAGAGGCGGCGGGCGGTGACGAAGGGCCCCTGCCAGGCAGCCTGGAAGAGGCGGACGCGCTGCTGGCGCGCCACGCAGCGCTCAAGGAGGAAGTGGACCAGCGCGAGGAGGACTATGCGCGCATCGTGGCGGCCAGCGAGGCACTGCTGGCGGCCGACGGCGCAGAGCTGGGCCCCGGCCTGGCGCTCGATGAGTGGCTGCCTCACCTCGAACTTGGCTGGCACAAGCTGCTCGGCTTGTGGGAGGCGCGCAGGGAGGCGCTGGTCCAGGCGCACGTCTACCAGCTCTTTCTACGCGACCTACGCCAGGCGCACGCGGTGCTGCGCAACCAGGTGCCCGCTTTGGGGTTCACGCGGTGGAGGTCTGAGGCTGCAGGGCATTTCCGGGGCAGGGAACTGTATGGAGGAGTGATTTTGCTGGGACCACTGGGTTCGTGGCTTATCTGAGGTCAGTGGGAGTGGGGAGAGTATCTGGTATGGGTAGCTGGGTTTGTGGATAGTCCAGTTGGAACATGTGTGGGTGTATGTTACAGAATTTGAGGATTATGGTGGGTGGGTTGGTGCTTCATCTGAGGTAACTAACAGTTTGTGGACTATCCGGATGGAATAATGAATACACTTGGATGTTCATTACAGTGGCTTCCTGTGTCTGTGGGCTGTCTGGAAGGAAATAAGAGTATGAGATTGGTGATGTTAATGGGGTTCAAAGAAGATCTTGGGGTGGACAGCAGAGGGCAAAGATTAGGGAAGTAAGTAATTCAGGCTGAGATTGTTGGGATCAGTAAGTGATTGTAGATTATGTGGTTGTGGGTGCCTAAATCCGCAGATTATCTTCTTATTGGGGATGGCAATTTGCACACCCTCTGGAGAGGGTAACTGTGTTTATGGCTTGAGGAATCAAGTGTTATGATCCAGTTTGGAGATCATTCTGGGATGGGAACCAAGTTTGAGGATTTGGACAAAACAGAACACCCAGTTTTTGGTTTGCCCAAGCATAGGTATCAACTTTCAGGCATCATTTACTGAGCGCCTCCTCTGTGCCAGGGACTATTCTGGGGCTGGGGCTGAGCACACATTAGGAAACAAAACACAGAATCCCACCTTCATGTGGCTGGCATTTTAGTGTGTGCGTATGTTGGAGAGGAAATGATAAACCAGTAAATGCATAAGTGATATCGTATCAGGTATATGCTTGAAAAATAATAAAGCAAGGTACAGGGATCTGGCTGGGGTGGAGGGTTATTTTTTAGCAGATGGTCAGAGACCTGAAGAAAGTGAAGGAGCCAGCCATATCTGGGGGGATGGCTAGAGGGAGGGACTGCCAGACAGAGGGACCAGCATGGGCAAAGGCCCTGAGGTGGGACCATGCCTACATGTTCGATGCTAGAACACAGTGAGCAAGGGGGAGGAAACCAGGCTGGCAGCCTCTCCCAGGTCCTGCAATGGAGCAGGGCCGACCTAAGCACTACCCCTCTCCCTGTCCAGGAGATGGCACTGTCCGGTCTGGAGCTTCCGGGCACAGTGGCATCAGTGGAGGAGGCACTGAAACAGCACCGGGATTTTCTCACCACGATGGAGCTGAACCAGCAAAAGATGCAGGTGGCCGTGCAGGCTGCCGAGGGCCTGCTGAGGCAGGGCAACGCCTATGCGGAGCAGGCCCAGGAGGCCGTGTCCCAGCTGCTGGAGAAGTAGGTCCCTCAGGCCCCAGGGACATGGGTGGGCAGTCTCCCCATAGGGGAGGGGAGGGAAGGTCAGAGTTCCACTCCTCTCCATCATGATTTCCGCTTCTCCACCCCTCTCTGACTTCTACTTAATTCCACCTTGTTTTAAATTTTATTTAAATTGCTGTTCTGTGAAAAGGTAACTTGTGATTTTAAACCCAAAGATCCCAAGGATGCACAATGAGAAGTTTCTCTCCCAAGCCTGCCCTCAGCCCGGGATAGCTGGACTGCTTGTTAAAATGTTCACATCTTTTCCTAGATGCCCCAGCATCTGCCCTGCTGTGAGGATTTAGACAAAACAGAACACCCAGTTTTTGGTTTGTCCAAGCATAGGTATCAACTTTCTGGTCCCCAGATCCAGCAGCTAAAAGGCCACATACAGGCTCTGCCCCAGCTTTCCAGATGGGCTGGTGTCCCCTGCCATGTGGGTTGTCAAGTACTGTGAATGAGCACCTCTGCTGGGCCCCAGCCACCTAGTACTCCAGGAAGCCTGCAGAGTGTGTGTGTTTGTGTGTTTGTGTCTTTCATGCTTTTCTTGTACACTGTTATTCTCTGCTTCTGTCCCCGTCTGTGTCTCACCGCTGCCCTGCCCTGTCTCTTCTCTGTCCTTGCACAGATCAAGCAAAGACATTTACTGAGCATCTACTGTGTGCAAGACGCTATTCTAGGCCCTGAAAGAAAAACAGTACCCTGCCTGCCCCCGCCCCCCAATCCCAATCCTCACGTGGAGTCCTTTCTAGGATTTCCTACAAGCCTGCTCCTTCTCTCTGTAATTGTCACTGTTTCTGCCCCTCTTGTGACCCCAGCTTTCTCCTCTGTGGCATGATCCAGGCTGGAAGAAAGGCCAGAGCCCCTCATCTGTCTTCCAGTCTCCTGATGGAGAGCATACCTGGTCACTCCACCACCACCCACAGCCCTGAGGCCCCAGCCCCTCTTCTGTCTAGGGCTCAATGTCCTTTTCTCCTAAAGTCATCTGGAACAAGGCTGAAGTTTTGTAAAGGAAACTTTCATGGGGACTCTGGTCCTGAGTGTCATGATCTAGTGCCCCAGCTCCAGGGCCTGGACCCTTCCTGCCATCATTGCACATTTCTTGAGTGCCTGTTGTATGCCAGGCTCTGCAGAATGAGGGGGAGGAGCCTGGAGGACTGCTCATTCTATGATCCACTCCTTTGCTGCCATCAATTGCTCCTTTCAGTCTATTGTTTATTCATTTATTCTTCAGCCAGGGAAAAGTGCTGTCTGGGCTCTGTTCCTGGCCCCATGTGGGACAATGCTGGGCATGCAGCGGAGACCGGGACAGAATTGGTTCCTGCCCTCATAGAGCTCACACACTGTCTGACAAGGATGGCCCAGAGAGCCAGGGCCAGGATGGGGCAAGCACAGGCAGAGCAGTCAGGGTGGGGATGGGAGAAGTACAGGGGATGGGGGATCCCTGAGGGGGTATCTGCCCCAGGCTTGTGCTGGGTGAGGCTAGAGGTTCAGCAGGAATTGGGACAGACACAATCCCTGCATCCCTCACCCCCAGGTCCCAGTCATTTACTTGTCTAGGGACACATTTCCCACCTGGTAGAAGTAATGAAACATCCATTTGCTGGGAGGAGGGGGACAAACCATGCAGGGTTGGGGGCTGAGGCCCTGGGGTAAGCTAGGGCCAGATCCTAGTCCCAGCTCCAGACCTCAATCTGTGAGATTTGGGGGCAAGTCACAGTCTCTCTCTGTGCCTTACCTGGCTTGGAACCTGGTCCTGCCCCATGTGCATTTTGCACTTGAGGCTCAGAGGGAGGAATTGATTTGCCCAAGGTCATAGCCTGGAAGTGGCGCAGGTGGCATTTGAACCCTGCCGTTTTCTCACACCTCTGGGAGATCAGGATATTTCCGCATCCCTAGGATGGGTGCATGACAAGTTGGCTGGTAAAAGCCTGGAGGGATTGGTTTCCGTTCCATCCCAGAGGCATTTCCTAGTTCCTGGCTCCTGAGCTGAGGCCGGGCGGGAGGGAGCCAGTACTCTGCTTGTTTGTCTCTGGCCTTTTTGTTCCTCCTTCCAGCTGTAACTTTCTCTCACGTGCTCTGACTCTTTGTCTCCATCTATCTGTGTATCTCTGTGTCTCTGTTTCCTTCTCTCTCTCCCTGTTTTCTCTATCTCCATCTCTCTGCCTCTCTCTCTGTCTTCTCCTCTCCCTGTCTCTGTCTCTCTCCCATTCATTCAACAAACATGTATCGAGCCTGTGTGCCAGGCTCTTTTTGTAGGCATTGGGGATACAGCTGTGAACAAAAGAAACATTCCTGCCCTCATCGGGGAGTCCTAGTGGGGGATGGACAAATGAGTAACATATACAGCGTGTTAGATAGTGTTAAGTGCAAAGGAGAAAATTAAAGAAGGAAAGAAAGCCAGAAGGTGTTAGGGAGTAACACTTAGTGAGTAGAGGGGCCTCACTAAGGAGGTGACATGTGAGTAGACATCGGTGGGAAGAGCATTCCAGGCAAAGGGAACAGCCAGTGCCAAAGCCCTGAGGTAGGAGTAGCTTGTTCAAGGCCCAGTGAGGTGGGATGTCTCCACCCCCTCCACTAGGCCTCTTGGGCACTTTGCCCTGCCCTGTGGGCAGCAGGCCAAGCTGCTTGGGGCTGTGGGCCTGGCCAGCTATGGGATGGCAGGGCCTGGGTCCAGCCTGGCCAGTTCACTCAGGCCAAAGGCCTGCCCCTCCTTGCCTGCACACTCTCCCCCTTCCACACGGCTCCAGCCCATCTCTCCATACACCCTGCTCTCTTCCCTCTCTCCAATTTTGTTGCATCCTTCTATCAGGCTCTTTTTATGGGTGGCATCTTGCCACTTCTCTGCCTGGCCGTCTCTGGACTGTCCCTGCCTTGACCCTGTCACTTCCCTCCCTCTGCCTCCTTCTCACGCTGTCCTTGTCAGCTGCTCTCAGTCTGTTTGGTGCTGCCCCTGCTTCCTTTATTGTCTTTCCCTGTTTTCTCTCTCCCTGGGTTTCTTCATCTCTCTCTGGTCTCTGTCAGTCAGTCCCTCTTGAGGTCTCTGTTTCTCTTTGTCTGTGGTGTGTGTGTGTGTGTGTGTCTCTCTCTCTCTCTCTCTCTCCTGGTCACTCTTTCTCTTTAGGAGTTCTCCCTAAGTTTTTGTCTTGTGGTCTTCTTGCTTCAGGTCTGTGTTCTCGCTCTCTGGGCTTGTGTGTCTGTCTTGCTGGCACTCTCTCCCTCTCCTTCCTTTTCTCTCTGTCTCTCTCTCACTCACTCTATCCCCCACCCCCTCTTGCTCGCTCTCTCTCCCTCTCTAGCTCTGTCCCTGACTCTCCCTCACTGATGTT